>VXBA01005136.1:75479-90976 GCA_013399895.1 Serilophus lunatus | reverse complement strand
TGGGGCAAGAACAGAAACTTTTCTGCTTAAAAATCTGCCTTTTTTAATTCACAGTGTTACAGCTTCCCTGTGTGTGTCACCAGCAAAGAGGTTGAGTTCATGGGGGTGAGGAATATGACCCAAGGTGTGTGCACTTAACTGTGCATCCAACCAGACAGGAATTTTCAACATCAGTAACAAAAGTGAAGCTGTTACAAAACAAACCAGGGATCCTTTGAGTTGGTAACTTGTCTTCCCCTTTATAAATACCCACAAACCACCAGAATATACAGTGGATGCGCCTAAGGCACTAAACCACTCAATATTGTAATATTTTGGGCCATCATTATTTCAATCACAGCTGCAAATTTTCCTGTGTTTCCTTAGTATTTGTTGCTTTGAGGGACAGGAAATTACTGCTGCCCAAACCTGGAGGGATGTGATGTCCAAACATCTCTGTGCCTGGCACTTTTTGGCAACAGAAATGTAAAATTAAATGATATATTGGAAGGTTTTCCAGCAGGAAAAGCTGCTGTATTCCCTTTTACTGTGAGCTGCCCTGGTCAGCATGTGTGTCCTTAAACTCAACCCTCAGAATAAAGGAGTCCCTCTGGGAAGCCTTGTACAGTAGCTTGTTATTCTGTTTTCTGTAAATGGATGGTTTTAACCTGCATTTAAAGATTATTTAAAATGCCAAAAAGCAATTTTAACAATCCACAGTGGAAGGCAAACCCCATTTCCTAGTAAATACTTGCTCAGCCATTCCCTTTTCCATGTGGAGCCATAGAAGTATTACCCAAAAGGAAAAATTTCTTAGACTTCTTAAAATACTCCTTTAATCTGTGATATTTCTTTTTATTTGGAATGAGCAGACAAAACCTCTTCTGCAATTTGAGATTACTTTTTTCCCCTCCCTTTCAAAGCTTGTGTTTTCTTTATTCCCAACCATTAGAACAATACAATTATTGCTAAAATTATTATGTTAAAATTATTCTACAAAAAAAATAGAACAATAAAATTATTCTCAGAAGGAAGCAGAGGAGTTTTTACAGGGCAGTTGCTTTAATCTCATTTTTATTCCAGGGCATATGTGTCTGTCATCCACATTTATGGACTCTGGCCCAAAGCCTTCCCTTTTAAAGGCCTGTTTCCCTGATTTCCAGGTGAACCCTTTGTAAGTTAATGTGCTTTTAATTCCTACCAGGAAAACACACTCATAGTCAGAATGTGGGAATTTATAGCCTCACAGAATGGTTTGGGTTGGAAGGGACCTTAAAGCCCATCCAGTCCCACCCCTGCCATGGGCAGGGACACCTCCCACTATCCCAGGCTGCTCCAACCTGGCTTGGACACCTCCAGGGATGGAACAGCCACAGCTTCTATGGGAAATGACAGTGCAAACTTCAGCTGATGCTGCTGTAGAGCTAAAGATTATTTTCTTCTGCTCCAGGGCAGCAGAGGCTGCTGCTGGCACTGCAAAGTTTGGAATTTCCTTTATGCAACCATTACAGGTGCTACCAAAGTGGAGCTGGCGGTCCTCACTGCGTAGTCCCAGCGCAGCCGTAACCCAGAGGTCCCTGTCATTCCAGGCCACCTCCCGATCCCAGAGAGCTGGCGATGGATGTGAAGCGTGTGAAGGACTATTTGTACTGGCTCTACTACCAGTACAGCCTCATCACCTGCAGCTACGTGCTGGAGCCCTGGGAGCAATCCATGTTCCACACCATCACCGTCACCGTGCTGGCCATGGTGGTGTACACAGCCTACGTCTTCGTCCCCATCCACGTCCGCCTGGCTCTGGAATTCTTCTCCCAGATATTTGGGGCCCAGCCCGAAAGCAGCGTTGCCCTGGTGAACTGAAGGTGCCCCAGGAGTGACCAGCAGCTCTGGCAGCTCATGGAATGTTGTGTGTTTGTCCCTGAGCACTTTGGCACTCAGGAAAACGCTGTTTTCTCTCACGGCACAACGGCTTTGCTTCATTTCCAGAGCTGGAAAGCAGAGGAAGGCACAACAGTTCCAGTCCCTCTGAAATCAATACAGGCAACACAGCACCTGGAATGTCACCTTTGCCTAATTTCCACCAGCTCCCACTTTCAGCAGCATAATTTAATCCCTCTGGCATGTAAGGAGCAGCAGAGACTGATGGCTCAGATGAGGGGGCGACACATACACAAAGTTGTGCCAGCACAGTGCAGGGGCAAAACATCCCCTGGCTCCTCTGACCAGGTTAGAGAATAGAAAGAAATGAGTATATCCAGCGTGATTTGAGTGCTGATACCTGTCTGATTATTGAGTTCTAGTTTTTAATGGTTGACAGAGGAAATCAGAGGAGAAAGGAACAGGAGGATAAAATTAAATCTAACTTTTTTTTTGCATCTAAGTTGTTGCATCTGAGCTTAGATGGCCTAAAATAGATTTTTTTAACACCGTATGTAATGTTGTAATTTAATGAAGATGAGAGAATGAAGAAAACTCAGCTCTGTTTCAGTGCCCTCCTGCCTTCTTGGATAAACCCCAAGGTCTTTTCTTTCTGCTCCCACTCACCAAGGCAGCAAAATGCATGTGAAGACCAGGGGAAGAAGATCCAGAAATCAGAGTGGAAGCAATATTTTAATACCTGCAGGGAAGTCTGAATGCTTAAAGAGCTCTCCTTTCTACAGAAGAAATTAGATTTATTACCATTGCCCGTGGGGAGTTTCTGAAACAATAGAAGGTTGGTTTGGTTTTCACACTACACCTAAATCAACTGTGAATGCCAGACCATAAATTACAGCTACACAGTGTCTCTAACAGCTGATGCTCCTGTTCTTAGAAGTGAGAGGTGCAAAATGTAAATAGCTTTCAAATGATATTTGCACAGCTCTAGGATATAAAAAAATACCCTCAACTTCTTTATCCAGCTGCAGTGGGGTCCTGCTTAAAATAAAAGCACAATTCTGTTTGGAAACGAAGACATGTTGTGAAGGTTGAACAGATCTGAACATGTGTATGCAGTTTTTGCAGAGAAAAAATTAAATTTCATTCTTCTGAAGCAACATTTTGGTGCGTGACTCAGCTCTTCTGTGCTTCCTGTTCATTCATAAATATTCTGGATGTGTGTCTGACACCTTCTGTAGCAAATACTCTGTGGCGAGGTTCGAGAGCCGTGTTCATCCTCACTGGTGCTCCAGCCCAAGATTTCTCCTGCTTTTCATGGTGGGAAAGGGGGAAAAAAGCCACTGAGGTGCTTCAAATTAAGGCAAAAAGTAGCTGGATGTGCTGGTGGCACAACTGAGTGGTTTGGGCTCAAAAGAGAGCCAAAGCCTCAGAGGTCCTGTCAGTTTAATCCCATTTATTATCTTGCAAATCTGAGGTGCCAAGGTGTAATCACACTTCCAGGGATAACCACAGCATTGGAGGAGATGAAAAAATGGCAATACCTGTGACATTTCTTATGGAAATAGCCTGTAAAATACACTAAAAATAGACTAAAATAGATTAAAAGTTAAAATGCAAGTGTTGGAGGTGAAAAAATGAAAATATTTACTTTGAAGTGGTGACTGAATCAGAAATCTTTCCCAAATTCCATCCTCAATTCTTCTTGTTAACTAGAGAGTATGATGACGTAAATGCCATGGCGTCTCCTCATCACTCCTGTTCCCACTAAATCTCATTTTTTAATTCCCAAAAAAAAGGGAATTTCCTGCCCATGACATCAAACACAACTGATCTGCTCTTTGGAGGACCAGGAAAAACACTTTCTTACAGGTAAAGGCAGGGTCTGCAGACTCCAGGAGCACACACCCCCCGATGGAATATTGCTATTTAAACATTTAGCTTGGAGCCAGCAGAACAAGGAAATGCCTTCCCATGGTGGGATTCAGGTAAAGCACTTTCCTTCCTTATTGTGCCTTTTATCTTGGGCTTAATGAGAAGTGCAGGAAGATGGAGGAAAACAGCAGCATTTGCTTTTTGGGAGGGTGAAAACCCTCTTTTTGTATGAGCTTTTCAGCTTCTTTATTAAATTTTAAAGGGTTTGGGCAAGAGGTATTCACTGGGAAGGAAAAAACAGCTGAAAATAACCTCTGGTAAAAAGGCTTTTGAGATTCTACCCAACCCTTTTCACTTGTCCTTGCACTCTACTTACTTAATATTCAAAATCTGTGGGTTCATGCAGGAGACTTCAAGGCATTTTTGGGACTCAGCAGTGAACAGAAACATTTTTGTCCCCCAGCTGAAAGTGAGAGGAGTTGAGACAACACTTTGGAAAGCTTGAGACCACACCACACTTAGGAAACTCTGCTCCAGTGCTGAAATCCTGTTCCCTGTAGATGAAACCATTCATCCAGGATGGAAAGAGGTTTAAGGTGGAAGAAGGGTCGTGTTTTGGAGCTCCCAGTAACACCAGTATGTCCAGCACATGTGCAAGAGCTCAGTTGTGAGGAGTATGATGTCAGGCTCAAAAGCACCTTGGCAGGGCACTATTTTCTCCTGCTCCATGTTAATTGTATTTAATTGCTCCATAATTACCCTCTGCTAATTGTAGTTCAGGCTGAGCACAGCCTGGAAGATTTTACACCAAACAAAAGCCAGTGGAAGGACTGTGTTAACAGTAAACAGAACCAATAATCCAACAGTGAAAAATGGAACAGAAGCTGAGAGGGAGATGAACCAGTTCCAGCTGCTCTGACCCTGAAAGAACAAATGCATCATTAATTCCAGTGGTGAGAAGTGGGGGGCTCAGCTGGCCAGCACCAAACCTCCCTTGTTTAAAACTCATTTTCTTCATTTCATTTAAGCAAAGTTCCCAATTCTCCTGCCATAAAGGTCTCCTGGCCAATTTCATGGGTCACCTCCCAAATCCATTACTGAGGCCGACTCTACATGAACGTGGCCAGACCATGAGACTCCAGAACTTTCTTCCTGAAGCCCCTCAGGGCAGCCTTTACCTGAGATTGTTCAAAACAGCTTCCCAAGGACCTTTTCCTTAGAGCTGGAACAAGGATCAGGCTCACCAGCAGATCTGCACGTCTACCAGGCTTATTCCAAGTTATTTTGATGCACTTTAATCACATTAACTAAAAAGTTGGGATTGAAATAGGGCAGCAGCAGTTATTGCTCAGGGGTCATCAGTGGGATGTGATATTTCTGACTAAACTCAACTTAGGTGAGCAGTGATTAAAGGTAGTCCTGACTTATTTGAAGTGGGATATTCCCACAGAGAGCTCCTGCCTCACTGCTTATCCAATAAAAGAAAGGAGGAAGACCTGTTTCCATCTTTCCTCCTGATCCTTTTGGAACAGACTGGCAAAATAGGCCAAGGTGGTTTGGTGAGGAAGCTCTGCCACTTCCTCTCCTACACATCTTGTGGGCATCTGCATCCCAACCAAAACATCCCCTGCGTGTCCAATTTAGATGGAATTCCAGGAAAAATGAGACCCCGTGTTTATGAAGTTTTGAGATCTCAAGGAAGTTCAAGTACCTTTTTTTTTAAAGTTGCATTATTGCTGTGATTTGGCCAGAAGTTAAGATTCTTGTTTTGGATGCAAATATAGTGAAAAAAAGTTGTGTTGTTTTTTGGGTTTTTTTCACTTACAATGATTCCCATTTTTCTAAAGGCCTTTTATAAACCTTCCAAAACAGCAAGTTCAGATCATCAACCAACAACACACAAAAACTACAAGGTGTGAGAAATGTGCCCCCCACAGAGATCCCTCTTAGAAACTTCCTACAAATAAAAACAACATGGAAAGAGAAGGGAGCCCACAAGAAGGATGGAGAGAAACTATTTACAAGGACATGTGGTGACAGGGCAAAGAGGAATGGCTTCAAACTGCCAGAGAGCAGAGGGGATATTGGGAAGGAATTCTTCCTTGTGAGGGTGGGGAGGGACTAAAACAGGTTTCCCAGAGAAGCTGTGGCTGCCCCTGGATCCCTGGAAGTGTCCAAGGGCAGGTTGGAGCCACCTGGGACAGTGGGAGGTGTCCCTGAGGGGTGGATGGAGATGGGCTTTAAGGTCCCTCCCAACCCAAACCATTCCAGGATTCCTTGATTCTGTGACCTCCATAGTAGGAAGTTTCTGCTGCACAGGACAGATGTTGTGTTCATCTTCTGAATACCCCACTTTGTCTTGGTCTCCCTTCTCCTCTGACCAAGGCAATGCTCCATTTCTAAAGTCTGATTCCCTAATTACTTGGAAATCAGGGGGAAAAACTATTTAAACCACAGTAAATGAACAGTCAGCAGAACCATATGAACCATAACTCACCCCTGAGCAGCACCAGCCTGAGCTGAAATTGGGACAATTCTCACAGATGAATTGCTGCACCCTGGGGCAGAGACGTGGACAAGTGGCCACGTGCCAAGCTGAGCATTGGGAATTAAGGCAGAACAGGCTAATTTTCAAGTGAAATATTACTGAACTTTTAATAATTTTCTCAGAACCACACAAAACATTCAACATCCATTGTTGCATGAACAGCAGCACCATCCTCTTGTAGGGCACAGGTCAAGCCCTACCCAAGTTGTTTTAATTATTTTCTCTTAAAATACCATGGTTGTATTAGCAAGTTCCTGATATCCTGAAACTGAAAAACTGGGAAGTCAGTAGCAAAGCTGGACTCCTAAAATCCAGATCCTCTGCTCCTTCAGCCTCATCAAACCACTCAACACACAGCTCTGTTCCAAAGTTGTTGCTGTCAAATCGAGGGAATTAAAATTACCAGAATGTTCCGGTGAAATAATCTACCTTAAAGCTCAGGATACTGAAAACTCAGTGTGCTATCAGTGTCTGTCAGCTGACAGAGGATGTTGTTGATGCCTGTAATGTTCCTGAGGTCCTCCAAAGGCTGGATCCATCAGCAAGAGCCAAAATGAAACAGGCTCCTCTTCAGTCTTTGTCCTTATACATAAGAAGGAAAACTCAGCCTGAACTAAACAAAGACACCGTGGTTCAGAGCACAATCAACTTTAACATACTTACTCCTCAGAGTAAGCAATCCTTTCCTGAATTTGAGGAGCCCAAATTATGAAAATATCTCCAGGCAACTTCCATGGAAACTCCCTGGCTGTGAGGCTCTGATTCACAGATGGAGGTAAGAATTAACTCTGAGAATTCCCATTTGTCATGGTTGCTCCCTGCTCCACCCTTATTTCAGCAGTTGCTACATCAGGACAGGTAAGAGCTGATAAACTCTGCTGATTCTGGAGTTTTACTACAGTCAGTTGTTAGCAGGTTAACCCAAGTATTCTTTCTATTAGATTAAGAAGCTCTGAGTTGGGAACAGACTGTAGAAATCACTTGATGTAGACTAATATAATTTATAGCCCCCCCTTTGATTACCAGCACATGGTAGTCTGCATTTACAAGTGAAATTAAATCGATGTCCTTGTAGCCTTTGTAGAAAAGTATGGATCTTACTGCTGAGATGTGCTCAGGCAAGAGGAAAAAATCAGGAACCAGAGCAAAGACAAGAGTAGAAATATCTATTAATGGAGAATAAATAAATTAAGGAAATCTATATGTTAAAAAAAAATAGATTCTGCTTTTCTTACAGTGATTGAGCAAAGAGGGAAGAAATGGAGGTAAATTGTGGCAGTGTCAGGAATAGATCCATTGTCAGCCAGGATGCTGTGTCCCTTATTTTTCCTGGCAGCTCCTAAATTTGCTTTGTAATCGTGGAGGAGATCAGAAATATCTCATTATTTCAAGGTCACACTCAAGGATGACTTACATGCCGTGAATCTTTATAAGCTTTTGGTATTTAAACAAACCACGAACAGAAAGAGAAAATGGAGGTAAAGTGTACAACCTGGAGATTTGGACTCAAAACAAGTGAGGCCAGGCTTGGAATAAGCACCCTGACATGGAGAGGGCTGGAATGGGATTGCAGCAATGGGAGGCTGGAGCAACAGCCTCACCCAGAGTGGCAGAGGAAGGAGCTGCTCTCAGGTTCTTGTGTTCTCCACAGCCAAAAATTGCACAAGAGAGAAGCCTGGGAGCTCACAGACACTAATTACCTGCCAAATGCACAGAGATTGAGTGATTTATGAGGTAAGAGCTGGAAAAACCACAGTGCAAACTGAGTTGGCACATCCAGCTCCGGACACTCCGGGGCCTTGGTCTGAGTGATGGGACATCCCAGGCATTTCACTCCAGGGAAATAATGCATCCCAAGGAGCTTTCTCCAAACCACAGATGAATTTGACTTTCCAATAGTTCTGCTATGAGGGTCCAAAGGCACAATTTGATGGGATCAAGCAGAATGAGGTTGCTATGAAGGTGTGTGTGACCCATCAAAAAATGCCAAGTGCTTCCCGTGCTCCAAACCTCTCTCATCTGGCCAGAGGTGACTAACATGCTATCCAAAAATCTGAGTATTCTGGAATCCAAAAGCTCTTCTTTATCACAGATATATCTTGGTGGCACCAAAATATCTCAGAGCCACACACCCAGTTCAGTATCAACTTTTTATTTAGAATTGCATATTAAGAAGGAATCCTTCCCTGTAAGGGCGGGGAGGTCCTGGCACAGGGTGCCCAGAGAAGCTGTGGCTGCCCCTGGATCCCTGGAAGTGTCCAAGGCCAGGCTGGAGCAACCTGGGATAATGGGAGGTGTCTCTACCCATCACCAGGGGTTGGAAAAGGATGATGTTTAAGGTCCTTCCAACCCAAACCATTCTCTGATGCCATGAATTACCATACCCTCTATAATCCACTCCATCCAGCACAGGATTTGGGCACTGGAATAAGCATCTTGAGGCAGTCCTGAATCTGTGGCCTCTTTTCCTTGAGAAATCTTCAACAGCAAACAAGCACCACTGAGATCGTCTTTCATATAAATGCAGATCCTCCTAAATAAATAATGAGCTGCAGCATTTGGATCAGCCTGGGAAGTTTCCACTCACTCCAGCATACACTAAGTCCTGGTTTTGCAATTTTCTGGCTAAGCAACACCTGCACTGGCACCTTTTAAGGGCGATGTGTCAGCTCTCCATGTCGTGTGTGTGCCAACACGATGGGAGAAGTGGAAAGAAAAATCCAACCCACTGCAATTGCAACATCCCCTCCTGAGAATTTATCTTGATGAGTAATTATAAAGTGCAAATGCCATCAGAAAGGGCTGTTGCAAGCAAAAGAAAATAAGAAATATATAAGAAGAAAGTGGTAATTGTTATCATATTTATCAAACCTATTTCAGGGTGTCTTGGGTTACCATTGGTAAGATGATTAATGCCAAAATGTTCCAGTGGTCTGGTGAAGCCCTGGGTGGGCAGAGTGTCCCCTGTCCTACTTCTTAGTTTTCCATCACCTTCCCTTCCTACCCTTTCCAACTGGCTCCACATGGCTCCCTTGCAAATTGGATTCCATTTGGGTTTTCCCTCATTTCCATCTTCTTTCCTTTCTCCTCTTCCCCCACATCGATCTCTGGCTTTTCCACCCACATCAAAACGTGTAATTCCTGGCCTCTCCTTCTACCCTCACAGTCAGAGGTGGAGGGAGGAGGAGCAGGGCACATCCCAAAGGACAAGGAATACAGGTTTGATTCTAGAGGAATCACTGAAATGGTTTTTGCCATTTTCCCTGGTTTTGTCCCCAGCCAGAGCGAGGCAAGGAAATTTGGGAAATGCCAACACTATCCATAATTTTTATGTCCAACTTTTTAACAGACATCATGTGCAAAATAGTTTTACCTGCAAATTGATATTCCCACAGAATCCCAGAATGGTTTGGGCTGGAAGGGACCTTAAAGGTCATCTTGTTCCAACTCCCTGCCATGGGCAGGTGTGGAGCTCATATGGGGTCTCATATTCCCCCTCAAAGTGCCAATAGCTGAAAATATAAATCCTTATAAAACCCATTCATTTTACTGATACCAATGTACAAAGTTGATACTGGAGTGGACCCTCTCCTGGCAACTCCACCCTCTCTCCAGGTTTCCTTTAGCCAGTTAATGGGATGAGATGGGTTTTTCACTGGGATGAGATGGTTTTTTATTGGGATGAGATGTTTTCGGCTGACACGGAAGATGACAAAAGGTAAGTGCAAAGCAAACAGCTACTGTACAATAGTCTCTTAGATTCCAATCATGTTCTGATGAGCAAATATTTACCTTTGTAAAACAATTATTTTTTAGTCTGAAGTTCAGGTCTAGTGCATCCTGGTACAGGTAACAAACACCAGGAATAAAGCAACACCTCCTGCCTCCTGTCCATATTTTTCCTTAAAATTAAATCTTTGCCATGGAAAGATTTTCCCTTGCAATTCCCAGAAGATCTAATTTCATAGAATCATAGAATCCCAGAATACTTGGAGTTGGAAGGGACCTCAAAGATCATCTGCTTCCCACTCTTTCCACTATCCCAGGTTGTTCCAACCTGGCCTTGGGCACTTCCAAGGATGGAGCAGCCACAGCTTCTCTGGGCACCCTGTGCCTTCCCTCACAGGGAAGGGTTGATTCCTAATATCCAATATAAATCTAATTTCAGATGTCTCCTTGTTCAAGTAGCTTAATTCAAGAAACTTTACAGTTTGGGTTACTTTGGATTATAAAAGCCACTAAGAAAAACTCCCATTTCTAACCCCATGACAGTGATTTTTCAAAGGCTCCAGGAATTTAGGAAGCAGAACTTTCAGTGCAGAATTGCCCCTGTGCCTCTGACTGCACAAACCCAGCAGCTCTGCCTGTGGCACACAGAGGATTCCATCCAGCTGGAATTATCCCTCTCTGCTGACACAGGGCAGCACTTCCCATCTCTGCCCCCTCCCATATTCCAGAGGTGTCCTTGCACTGCATCAAACACATCCCATGTGCAAGTTTCACACAACACATTCAAAGGAAACCAAACCACAGGTATTTGTGCTGTGAGAAGCTCATTAAAGCTGATGAGGCAACACACGGTTTCATCTCTTCCATCAGCTGCAAGTGGGATGTCACAATATCCTGATCCCTGTCCCAAAGCCATTATAAAGGCATTTCTTTTCAGCTCTCTTTGTTCCTGCCTCCGGAGCTCAGCAGGGATAATGTTTGTGGCTCACACTATAAATTGCGTTGCTAATTGGATCTCTCACAAGGAACTGAAGAAAGAGGCAAGAACTTGAAAATAATTGGAACATTATCCCAGAATATTTAGTGCAGATAAACTCACGGGAAGCAGCCCCTGGAAGTGTCCCAGTGGGATCGGCTGTTATTTCTCCCATTCATGTCCCTCCTTGATACCACAGAGGACAAGTCGAACCAGCTGCTGAGGCACAGCTGCCTTTTGAAATTATTGGTTTGCAAATTCCCAGCTGCAATCCATGAAAAGCAAGGAAAGCCTTTCTTTCCTAAAGGAACAGTGATGTCTGAGTACAACCCAGACCGGGAGCTAGATCCTGGCTTGGAATTAATCTGGAAGCTGCCACCTCACACACAGGCACAAACTGTTCCTGCCCAAGAACTGGGAGCTGCTGCCTCCCCCTTGAATCCTGAAATATCTCCCTTGGCCACAGCCCTGCCTTTAATTCCTCTCTCCAAGCCCTGTGGTTTGTTCTCTGAAAGGAAGCTGCTCCTTTCCTCCAAATTACTACCTGATGCCATAGGAAGAGCAAAATTGGCAGCAGTGTGTGAATGCTCGGGACCTCAATTAAAAAACAGAGGAGGTGCCACCACAACCCTCTTAAAAACTAAACTGGGCATCAGTAAAGATCATAAAGGTGTTTTACTGTTATTGCACAGCCCTTCTCATTCATCCATCCAGATGCTGTTACTCAAATCCTACAGTTAAAAGAGGGTATTTTTATTAATTTGTGACATGGAGGTGCACACGCTGCTCTGAAACCCAAACTTATCTGACACTGAATATTTAAAATATTTAAAAAATTAAACACAGTGCGTTTGCTTTTGGTCTTAAATTCTTGAGAGTTTTACATTTAAATTTACACAGGTCATGAAAAGAGCAGCCCAGCCCAGAACAAAACCTCTTTGGCTCTGACTGGACACGAGGTCCCAGGAGCTCCTCAGGAAGTTTCACCACCTCCTTTCCTGGATGCTGTTTATGTGAGGGAATAGTGACCTCAGGTGTCTGTTAAATTAATCACAGGAATCCCTTTCCTGGTCTTCTGGCTTTGTGTTTTCCTGGAATTACACACAGGTACTTACTCCTATTCTTCACCTATTCATAAATGGTGCTAATTTTTTTTAATTTAACCTGTATTTAAATTGTATGTCTTGCCTTTCTTGTGTCTCACACAGATCCTTTTAATGCTGTAAAAGAATAAAAATTCCTATATAATTATTAAATACTCTACAAGAGGGAAAGGTAAGAAATCAGTGCAAACTGATATTTTCATAGGGTGAGATTCAGGCAGATAAAGTCATCAAACAGGGGTTTTTTTCCCCTTTTTTTGATTTCTGCAGTGTGCAAAAAAATGACTTAGCATTAGTAGCCATTCATAGTTTTATCTACTGTGTCCTTCCAAAAAATAAATATATCCTGTCTCCATTTCTAGAGATCATTTCTACAGACTGGCTTCTGGATTAATTGGATTAAAAATAATGCTTATTGAAATATATGTGCCTGTTGGAAGGGATGAATCGGGGTAACATGACATTTAAAAAACTTGCTGCAGCTGTTGATAATGATAAAATTAATGGAAAAGTGAAAAAGTTCATTCTAGGATGTAATAAAGTGCATAAAGTGATAATTGAGTTAATTATTCAACTATTATTTCTATAAATGAGATATGTACTGTACACAGTCAATTAATACATTCCCTATTTCTATCTGTTGCTTTTTATACAGAATCTAATTCACATCTTCTGATTCTGTAAGTGCAATTAGCAAAAACTGAGTTATTTAAAACCACCCTGTGGCCTCAACCTTGAGAGGAATTAGAGGGGCCTCAACATGATTCAGAAGAGACCTGCACATTTAAGTGGCTCTACAATCCCAAATTATGTGAAAAAAAAAATCAAAAAAATGAAAATATAAAATCAAATTTCCTGTGTTTTTCTTGCCATGGGAAGCCTAAGGAGTAATTAACCACCATTGCCATTTTATTCCTTCCTGGATAAGGATGGCATGGCTGTTTCACTGGGAGTGAATGGGAACAAAGCCAAGAAATGTATTCATGTCCTGCTTTCTTCTGAGCCTTCTGTGCCCCTCCAACATTCCCTTTGCAGCTGGCAGGGCAGTGAGGACGTGGCATGACTGGTTTTCGTAGAATGAAACAACCCAAACAGGCTGGTTTGGGTTGGAAGAACCTTAAATCTCATCCAGTTCCATCCCCTGAGCAGGAGCACCTTCCACTGGAGGGGGTTGTCCAAGCTCCATCCACCCTGGCCTTGGCCACTTCCAGCCATCAGTGGCCTTAGGGATTCATCTGAGCCTCTCTTAAATGATTTGCAGCACAAGTGATTCCCTCAGGGAGCAGATCTGTGGTGAGATCCAGCCCAGAGCAGGTAAAATCTTATCCATAAACCCATTCCTAAAAATCCCACCCATTTCGAGCAAATATCACCCATCCCAACAACTCCGGTGACACTGGCTTCCCTTGGAATACTGGATCCTCACTGGGAAGAGATGGGGAAACCTTCCAGTCCACATCACGTGGCCAAAGCTCCCGTGGTAAGGTCTGGAATTTAGACCCACCATTGCTAAAGTTCTCAGGGAATTCTGTGCTCTGCTCTTTATCTTGTTTATTGTGTACAAAGACATTTCTTGTCCTTCCCAAGTGATGCAAAGAGAGCTTAAAACACACAGATTTTCCTCAGATGGGTGGAAGCCAGAGAACAACAGAGGCAGCACAAACCACCTTGGTGACTACAAAGAACCCAGGTCTGATCTCAACTGAGGCTGTGCCTTCTGCTGGGGAGGGTTTGACAAACCAGCACCAAAATTAGATGGAGAAAAGTGCAGTCAAAAATAAATCTGAAGTGGAAACTTTTCCAGCATTATCAGGATCAAAATCTCCTCCTGGTGACTTCACAGAAGATCTGGCTCCCATAAATGACAGGCGTTGTGCTTCCTACCCCTCCCGAGACCCCCCAAGTGACAGCCTGGAATTCACAGGAACTGCATTATTTTCTAAATCAAAGAAATCAAAGACCAAGTGATTCATCAGGGCTTGAAAGCAAAAACTATGTAACAGCCACTGTGTAGCAGAGGTTCTGAAATGAAACTTCAGTGCAAGGGAACGCTCTCTTTTTATCTTTTTTTTTTATTATTTTGCTTTTTCCTTTTATTTTTTTAGTGAATCTCCAGAGAGGTCTGCAAAGAAACTTAATTTCAAAGCAGCACAAGTGAGAACAGTCTGTGAACACAAGCAGCATGAAAAATGTGCCAAAAAGCTAAAAAAATATGTCAGACAGCTCGACAGCCTGTGATTTTCAGTCCCCAGCTGAAACAGCTCTTCCTTTCCATCAGATATTGCCACATGAAATAAATCCCACACAATGTGTTGGTGCCATTCAGCTTTTATTTTTTTCTCTGCAGAAAAAAAAATGCTGATCCACAAACAAACTCTGATATCACAGATACAGTCTGGAGAGTAAACTCTAAAAAATATTATATTTTTTTCTTTCTGTAAAACGTAACTTTAGATACATTTCCTCAAAATCCAACAAGGCTTTGCCAAGAAGTGGCATCAGGAAAAGCAGGGCAGGAAATGATTGGCATCAGGATGATGTTATTCCACTATTGAAACTTCACCTTCCCTTTGGAAACTTGCAGCTCTTGGTGGGTTCTGGGGTTAGTTTCACACCCTAAAAATAAATGAAATTATAATGATCATATTTTAATATTTTACAGATTAGTGACAAGATGAAGACTCTTATTTATGCTTTGTAATGATTTCAAATCAAAACTGAATCCCAGCTGGAACGTTTCATCTGCACCATCACATTATCTATATCTATATCTGTCTATATATATATAACCTAAAATTTATGTTTTTAGGGAAAAAAAAGCACTGCTCAGATACAATAAGACTAAAGAAAGGGAGAAGTTCAGGAACTTTGAGTTTTAACCATTTCTACAAGAAATCCATTTCTACAAAAAACTTGCCCAGCAGATGCCAAAGGTAGCTGGCTAATTCTGAAATAAGGATCTTTTCTTCTTCAAAGGGATTGATTCTTTTTCGAACGATTTGCAATTTTCCTTTCAAATCAATACTGAAATATTTATGAATATGTATTCATATATATATTTATAATATTTGTGAATATTTATGAAAATTCAATGCCCAACACCCCTATTCTTACTCATTCCACCAAAGCTGGAAATTCTTTTTAAAAAGCACTTGAAGTATTTGGGGACAATCTACCATAGCTGACAAATGAATTAAAACACAATAAAACCGCTTACAAGCAGCATTAAATTAAGCTGGAAGGGGGCACCTCCTGTGGCATTGCTGACAACTCCAATTCACCCCAATCCCGGCGGGATCTGTGGGTGTGAAACCCTTTGGGCACCAACCCCACGTTAAAAAATGAACATTTCGCTTTTCCACGTTAAAAAAAACCCCTCATAAACCAGGACACAAATTTCGGGGCAGCCTCG
>VXBA01005136.1:43285-75439 GCA_013399895.1 Serilophus lunatus | reverse complement strand
GGGGGGGGGGGGGGGGGGGTCCCTCAGCCGCCATTTGCCGCGGCGCCACTTTGCGCTGGGCAAAGAACGTGATTTTCAAGTCAAAACGAGCTGTCGCTGGGATGAATATTTTATTTCAACGTTCCGGGCGCTCAAAGGGTCCCGGGGAAGGAGGAGCCGTGTCGGGGCTGCCTCAGGAACCCGCCCTGAGCCGCCTCCGCCCCTTCCTGCGCCGCCCGGAACGGCGGCGGCCATGGAGTACCTGGGGCCGGCCGTGCCCAGCCCGGGCCACATGTGAGGCGGGGGCGGCATTCCCGGCCATTCCCGGTTATTTCGGGCATTGCGGGATTTACTGACTCCTTTATTTTATTTTTTTTTCCTCCCCCCAGCCTGTGCTGCCAGTGCGGGATCCCCATCCCGCCCAACGCGGCCAACATGTGCGTGGGCTGCCTGCGGGCGCAGGTGGACATCACGGAGGGCATCCCCAAGCAGGGCACCGTGCACTTCTGCCGCCAGTGCGAGAGGTGAGCGGCTCCTCACTGCCCCAGTGGGCCACAAGGATCGCTGACCCTGCCCCGGCCCCTCCTCCGGCCATCCCGGCCTTTTCTCGGGGTGTTCCTTCTCTTCTTCTTCCGAGCGTCCCATCCCCTGCTCTCCAGGCATCCCATCCCTTCCTCGGGCATCCCATCCCTTCCTCCGGGTATCCAACCCCTTTCTTCAGGTATCTTCCTCTTCCGAGCATCCCATCCCCTGCTCTTCAGGCATCCCATCCCTTTCCTCCAGGCATCCCATCCCCTCCTCTCCAGGCATCCCATCCCCTCCTCTCCAGGCATCCTATCCCCTCCTCTCCAGGCATCCCATCCCTGTTCTCCAGGCATCCCATCCCTGTTCTCCAGGCATCCCATCCCTTTTCTCCAGGTATCCCACTCCTTTCTCCAGGCATCCCATCCCTGTTCTCCAGGTATCCCACTCCTTTCTCCAGGCATCCCATCCCTGTTCTCCAGGTATCCCACTCCTTTCTCCAGGCATCCCATCCCCTGCTCTCCAGGCATCCCATCCCCTCCTCTCCAGGTATCCCATCCCTTCCTCCGGGTATCCAACCCCATTCTCCAGGCATCCCTCCCCTTCCTTTTCCGAGCACCCCATCCCCTCCTCTCCAGGCATCCCATCCCTTTCCTCCAGGCCTCCCATCCCTTTCCTCCAGGCCTCCCATCCCTTTTCTCCAGGCATCCCATCCCTTTTTCCTGGTATCCCATCCCCTCCTGAGGCCCAAGGGGCAGGAGGGTTCTCCTGGGATGGTCCAGCACCTCCCTGTGTTTGTTTTCACATGGAATTATAAAGGGTTTGGGGTGTGATTTAAATGGTGAGTTTATGGTACTTGAAATAAAAAAGAAATTGGTGGGGACTGGCAGTAAAATGCACTTGGAATGCACATGGAATGTGGCAGTAAAATGCACTTGGAATGTGCCTGAGTGTTCAGAGGGGTAAAAGAGCACCAGCCAGGAAGAGCTGAGGGGGCTCAGCCCGGGCAAAAGGAGGTTGAGGGAAGACCTTTTCTTGGGGAGATTTTGGATACTGGGAAAAATTCCTTCATGGGAAGGGTTGTCCAGCCCTGGCACAGCTGCCCAGGGCAGTGGTGGAGTGCCCATCCCTGGGGGGATTTAAAATCCATGTGGATGTGGCACTTGGGGACACAGTGCTGGGGAAGGGTTGAACCCTTGGAGGGTTTTTCCAGCCTAAACAACTCTCTGATCTTTAAACTGAAAGCTTGGGAAGGGGCTGCTCATCCCTGGAATGATTTCATTTGCTGAAGCTGTAAAATGCTGCTGTCCCACAGGTACCTGCAGCCTCCAGGAACTTGGATTCAGTGCTCCTTGGAGTCCAGAGAGCTCCTTGCCTTGTGCCTGAAAAAAATCAAAGCTTCCCTGAGCAAGGTGAGCAGCTGATCCTCTTGGTATTTTATAAAGTGTTCATATTCCATGAAGTGAAATCCAGCAAAAAAAAAAACAAAACCCAAACAACTCCAGGATTTGATCCTCCCAGAGAAGCTGCTTGCACTTTTGTAGAGTTCATCAGGTGATTTCTAATAAGCATTTTAAAAATTGTTGATGCAATATTTGTTCTCACTGCTTGGTGATGACATGAAAGAGGGTTGCAGAAGATTAAATCAAAAGCCATGTATTTAAGTTGAACAGAGCCTCTTTTTGGTTGAGAATGTTATTAAAGAGAAGACTTGAGATAGTGTTTTAGGCAAATAATTGTTATGTTCTCACAGTCATGAAGGTTTGGATTAGATCATGACCTTGTTGTGCTTGTTGCTCTTGGGTTACTACTTAAATACACAAAATATTTGACCATTATCAAGCATTTTCCTGCCAAAATTCACCATTTCCTGGAGTCCAGAGACAGTTTATTTGGTTCCATCCAACCTCCAGGCTCTAACTGAGCATTATTAATTGGATTTGGGGTACTAATAAGTGTTTTTTAATGAAGATTAATCACTTCCCCATGGGCAGGTCCGGCTGATTGATGCAGGTTTCATTTGGACAGAACCACACTCCAAGAGGCTGAAGCTGAAACTCACTGTTCAGAAAGAGGTAACTGGAGCACAATATTCTCCCTGCAGCTTCCAGAAAGCTTTTATGGCAAAAAAAATTAGGATTTTTCTATTATTATTCTTAATAGATTTCATCCTGCCTAAATTTTATCCTGAAAGTGCCATTCATTGGAGTTGTGTGTCCCAGTAAAGTTGGGGAAATACTGTTATTTCTGTCACAAATTGTAGTAGCTTTCAGTCTTGACAGGAAGGCTTTAACATTTGTGTTTTTCAGGTGATAAATGGAGCAGTTCTGCAGCAGGTGTTTGTGGTGGAATATATCATTCAGTCCCAGATGTGTGAGGACTGTCACAGGATTGAAGCCAAGGATTTCTGGAAAGCTGTAGTGCAAGTCAGACAAAAGGTGGAGGCAAACTGAATTTTCATTTGTTTGTGGCAGAACAATCAGGCAAAGAATTGGGTGATTTCCTGGTTTTCTCAGAAAAAAAACATTACTCACTTTTCCAGACAGTCACAGGGATATATTTTGTGTTCCAGGTTGTTGTTGTTTTTTTCTGACTGATCATAACTTAGAAAAACTTTCTCTGCCATCCAGTATTATTAACATGTTCTTTTTAAACCATCCTGGCAGGAGGGTTTTGTGAGAATTATTAAAAGCCCTCCTGTATTTTAAGGTGGTTTGGAAACAGTGGGACAAATTGTTCATAAAAATTGAAATTTTCTCTAGAGGAAATTTCTCTCTGGCAACCACTTATACAAAAATGAGAAATTAAATAATTTGGTGTCTTTAATGTGAAATTGGGCTTTGGGCTGTTCCTTTTCTACATGATCTCTTCATAGAGATGGTTATTCTGCTTTTGCACTGGATGGTTCTTCAATAACCTTGACAGTTTAATCCCCCTTTGGTTTTAGACTCTGCACAAGAAAACTTTCTACTATTTGGAGCAGCTGATTTTAAAGCACAGGCTGCACCAAAATACCCTTAGGATCAAGGAGATCCATGGTGAGTGAGGGGTTTGCTGGTCTGGAGGCAGAACAAACTGGTTTGGGGGATGTTTTTGGGGGATGGGGTGTGCTGCTGGCTGTGTACAGATAAGCAGCAGGTCGCTTAGCCTGGATATTGTACTTGAAATAGAGTTTTTCATCCTATTTTTCTTTTCAGATGGCCTGGATTTTTATTACTCTTCAAAGCAACAGGCCCAGAAGATGGTGGACTTTCTTCAGTGTACAGTTCCATCAAGGTATAGCGCTGGAATTTGCCTTGAGTACTCCAAAGAAATGTCTTTTAACCTTCATTTTTAAGTAATTTTGTAAGTGAAAGTGTAAAGAACCTGTAATCTGCCTAAAACAGATAAAACCCCTTCTCCAGAAGTCCCATATCTTCCACTTAGCCCCTGCAAAATTTACCTGATGCATTTTCCTATTTCCATACTGTTTGCATTTGTTGTACAAACACATTTTTGTGCTGCCTGAAGGTTCTGTTCTCCTGTTTCACAGATCAAAGTCATCCCAACGTCTGATCTCCCACGACATTCACAGCAATGTCTACAACTACAAAAGCACCTTCTCTGTGGAAATTGTTCCAATCTGCAAGGTGGCTCCTCTCTGCTTTATCCTCAGGGTGTTGTGGGAATTTGGAAGAGTTTGGATTTGAGGCTGGAGGCCTGGCTGTGGATTTTGGGGTTGGGGAGGGATCCTCATCAGAAATGCAGAAGTTGCTGGGTGATGTTGGCTGGGAAACTGATAATACAAAGTTTTTAACATTTTCTTTCAGGATATTCTAAAGAATTGGTTAAAAATGAAAGCAGTGGGAGTGTAACTGGTGGTGTGTTTGTTTGCAGGACAATGTTGTGTGTCTGTCACCAAAACTGGCCCAGAGCCTGGGGAATATGAGCCAGATCTGTGTGTGCATTAGAGTGACAAGTACCATCCACCTCATCGACCCCAGGACTCTGCAGAGTGAGTGTTCTCTCTGCACTGTGGCAACAGCTGATTTTTCTGGCACAATTATTTATCTTTTTTCCCTCCACAAAATCTTTTTATTTTTAGGCCTTAATGCTGTAAATGTGTCTATAAAATCCAAATTTAATAGTGAGCTGAGACATCCAAGCTTGATTTCTGCAGGCTCAGTGTTCATTCCTGGAAGCATTTCCATTTGTCAGCTGTTCTTCTCTACAATCAGATGGCATCTGGTTTTCCTCTGGGTGAAGTTTCTCACCCCTCCAGTTCCAGCAGCACTGTGTGATTGGTGTGTGCTGGTGAGTTTGACCAGCACAATCCCTCCAGCAAGGATGGATCCAGGGGAAGAATTCCTGTGAATAATTCCTGGGCTTCACAGGGTTTGGCTGTCACAGATCAGCTCCTCTTGTAGCACAGGTTGGCAACGTGGCTCGTGTCCTGAACACTCCATGAATGAACAAAATGTGTTTGGCAGTTGTGGTAATTTTACTTAATGCTTCCTTTCTCCCAAGGGATTCTCTCCCTTATCATTGTCTGTGTTGGTGGGGGGTTTTTTCCAGTTGCAGAGATTGATGGAAACACCTACTGGCGCCACCCTTTCAACAGCCTGTTCCACCCCAAACAGCTGGAGGAATTTATCATCATGGATATCAACAGGGTCCATGAGAAGAAAAAAAGTGCTGGGGCAGGGGCTCGATCCAACAAGGTAAAAGTTCTCTGTTTGATGCATGTCCTAGGCCTGGTGTTCCCCCACTCAGCTGAATTCGTGTTCTCAGAAGCTCTTGTGGACCATCTGGGAGTAACACAGGCATTCTGAGAATTCCACTTGCAGAAATTCTCCTCTCTTGGAGAGTTTAAACTCTGTGAATTCCACTTGCAGAAATTCTTCTCTGTTGGAGAGTTTAAACTCTATTTGTTACAATAGTTATTGCAATTACTTTGTATGAGCTTTGCAGCTCTTTAATTACTGAATTGGGGTTTTTTAATGTATGGAAGCATTTCTTTTTAATCAAAAGTCACGAATCTTTTTCTCAGTCAAAACCTGAATGAGGTTGAGAGTTATGAATTCAAAAAACCCACCAAAACCTTTAGAAACAGCCAGTGAGGAATTCCTGCTGGAAGTGCTTGGCAGGTCCATTCCCTTGCTTTTATAAGGCTGAGAAATGAGGAGTAGTGGCAGTGGCTGCCTTGGATGTTTGATGCAGCAACACAAGTTTCATTCCCAAAGCAGGGCAGAAGTGCTGGCTAAGCTGTGTCTGGTCCCAGGAGTGTTCTGTGTTTCATTCCTCCAGCACACTCTGGCCGAAGCCTGGGTCCGGAAAACCTCGGAGCTGGACACAGACCATCAGTATTTCTGCTGCACACACCTGGGACACATCCTGAACCCTGGGGACCTGGTCTTGGGGTCTGTCCTCTTTCTTTGCCTTTTATTGGATGTGTCTTTAAGGGCTGAGTTCTCTGGATTCTCTCAGGTGTTGCCAAGGAAGAGTCGAACTGTCCTGATTTCTAAATTCCAACCCTTCTGCTGGCTTAATTATGGAGAGATGGTCCTAGTCCAGGAAATCTTGTGTTAGTAATGAGAGGACTGAAGTATTGCCTTTAGAGGGCAGGGTGGAATAACAATCCAGACACCCAATTTTAAAACACCAATTAAATCTATTTGCTGGTGAGTGTTGTTTACAACGCTGAAAAAAGTGACATTTTTATAAAACTAGTCTTTCCAAGACTAATCTGAGTCTATTAATAAGATAAGGCTTAACAGGATTAAACATGAATGTTGCTGGGAGCTCAGCAGAGCCTCAGTGGATATTGAAGTTTGGGTTCAAGAGGTTGAGAAGTGACACTGGACAGAATTTGGGAGCAACAGCTTGTCAGAGTTGTTATAGTTGTGCCAGCTGTTAATGTGGATTTTATTTTCTTTTACTTAATCTGGAAACATTCACCTTCCTTGGGAGCTGTGACTTAACACTGTGCTGCCCTTTAGTACAAACATGAGACACTGAGTTCAGTTCTGTACACTTGGAGAAAAGACATGAAAACACCTGTTTTTGTTTTAGGTTTGACTTGGCAAACTGCAACCTAAATGATGAGTATGCCAACAAGATGAACCCACACAATATTCCTGATGTGGTAAGAAAATCCCTTTCTCTGCCCAAATTTCCATTACCCAGAGCTGGTGGGGAGTGTGATTTCACCAAGAATATTTGGGAGTCCCTGAAGGAGGAGAGGATATTAACAGTGACATTTGAGCAGCATCTGATTTAACAATTATTTTCTCACTACTGAAACTTTTGAATGATGCTTAAAGAATACATTTACTTCACCTTCCTCTTGGTTTTGTTCCAATTACCATTCCCTGGGTGGTGAAATACATCCCAACCCTTCAGGACATCATCCAAAGCAGAAGCACTTTGACAAATAAATTCTATATAAATAAATTCTCTATAACCACTGAGTGCCTGCCCAGCTGGTTTTAGTGGCCCAGACTTGGGTGCTGGGTTGGGTTTTGGGGGTGTTTTCAGCAGCACTGAGCTTGGGAGGTGGAAACAGGGGCTGGTTTTTCCTTGCAGGTGTTGATTAAGAAGAGCTACGACCGCAGCAAACGGCAGCGGCGCAGGAACTGGAAGCTGAAGGAGCTGGAGAGGGACAGAGAAACCCTGGACACAGATGATGAAAGGTCCAGTATCTGCCTTGGTTCAGGGGCAAAGCTGATCCAGCCAAGCTCTAAACAATGGCCAGCTGAGTACAAAAAATGAGGCAGTTGGAGTTAAATGACTTGGAAGTGAAGAGGTGATGGAAGCAGAGAGGAAGGAGCTGGGAATGTGGGAATGCTGGCACGAGGGTGGGGCTTGGGTTCTTTGCTTGAAAGCAAATAAATTTCATTTTATACTTTTCTATAACTCCAGTGCAAAAGTGAGTAAATATATCCCACCTCTTTTGCAGACAATACCAGGACTTCCTTGAGGATCTGGAGGAGGATGAAGCCATAAGGAAGAATGTCAACATTTACAGAAGTAAGGCCTTTTTAACTGTTTCATTGTAGCCAAGCCCTGGCTCTTTGAGGGAAAATATCTTCCCTGAGTTGTACATTTGCATTCTCTGAACTACTCAAGAGCAGAGGAATGTGTTTCACTTGCACTGGTGATGGTTTTTCTTTCTTTGCCGTTAACATGAGAGGGGAAAAACATATTTTCTCCCACACCCAAAACCTCTGCTGGGTGAAAAATTTGGTCCCTAATCCCTTTTTTTCACAAGGGAAACTGCCATGGGTTTGTTGGGTTTTTAGGAAGGATTTTTGGTTGGTTGGTTGTATTGTTTGGGGGTTGTTGGTTTAGTTTTTTCCCCCTTCCTTGGGTTGGTTTTGATTCTGGGGTTGGTTTTCTTTGCTGAGCTGTTTGTTGGGTTTTTTCCATGTGTTTTCAGATGCAGATATTCCAGTGGAGAGTGACACAGATGAAGATGGGCCTCCCAGGATCAGCCTGGCTGAAATGCTGGAGGATCTCCATATTTCTCAGGATGCCACTGGTGGGGAGGGAGCAGAAATGCTGACAGAGACCTAATTCTGCAATAAGAGTTCCATTATCAATGCAAGAAATACTCCCTTGGGGAGGAAAAACTCCCCAAAGCATCACCAAACATTACAAACTGGTCTCAGGATCACAAAAAGTAACAGAGCTACCACTGTCCCCTAAAATAATGGTCCTGAATTAATATTTTATAGATAATATTCTAGAGAAGCAGTAAATAGAGTCAGCATTGCAGCTGATTTGGGAGTTATCCATTGGGATTCTGGAGAAAACATGGAATGTCCAGAGGGAGAGATTTTATTCCAGTTTGTTGGATTTTTAGGTGGAGTGCCTGTCTACTGTTGCTGCTTTAATTTCTTACATGGGGAGGATTTTCCCTGTTTTTTGGCACAGTGGTTTGAGGCTTTATATGATACTGGTAGATTATTCCATATATCCCTATTTTGGGGAAGCTCAAGACTGTAGTTCCTTGGTAAGGGAGCTCCACATATACAAAAAACTTCCCTGTGAAGCCCTTGATCAGAAAGATTGGAAAATTCTGTGGAATACAATGAGTATTTTCCTATATCCAAGCCTGTATCAGTGGATTAAAAGGAATATGGACAATGTCTAATTAATAAATCAACTCCAAACTATTCAAACTTTACAGGTTTTTTTGCTCCATCATTTTTTGGTTTACTTTAAAATCAAGTTTCACTCTGCAAACCCAGAGAGGACAGAAGTGTGGGAGGATATCACACCTTTATATTCATCTGGGTTTAATTCATTTTACTGCACAAAGGTGGATTCAACCCAAGTTTTATTTGGAGTTTAGGTGAATATACATTTGATTTAACTCAGTATAAATACAGTGCAGTGCCCACTGGAATATATTTGTGTCACACAGTTCTGGCTCCACTCTCAGGAGCTTTGTCATATTTTACTATGAGGAAGAACAGCTCAGAAAAATCCACTGAGCTGCTGAGGTCAATTTATATCCTGATTTAGTTGAGTTTAGGGAAGGTATAAACCTTAAAAACATGACCTGAATTAGCACTACAAGAAATGCTTTATTATGTGCATTTTACAGCAGTTTCACGTGCTGGGGAGGTGCAAATAAAGTCCATTTTTGGGCCAAAAATGGGGAAATTGAAGAGCTTTCACTTAAAACCTGCAAACACTGAGCCCATTCTGAGGGCTGGGTGAGCTGTGATTTTTCTGACAGAGGGAAAAATGATCAAGCTTTGATTTTGTGGAGTTTGGTAATAATTTCCTGTATTTGGCAGGTGAAGGTGGAGGAATAAAAGCTGGGTTTAAAATTCCTTCCTCTCCCCAGTGTTCTCCCTCAGTGTCTCTCTGAATTTTAGATATTTTCATGTTTTCTGTCACCCCTGTTTGCCCCTTATGTAACTACAGGGGTTCCTAAATATGCTTCAGGTGGAAATTATTCCATGAAATATTTCCAGGAAAATCTTGTGAAGTCTGTGCCAGTGACCTTTGCACTCAAAGGGCACCTGCAGTGCTGATTTTGGGATGTTCCCCTCTGAAAGTTATTAAGAGACTGATCTGGTGGGGAGTTCTAATAGAATAAATGTTATTTTAGTCTCTTTTTACTCTTGGAAGTAGCTTAAGTAAAGGGAATTACAAGGGAATACTGGGTCAGAAGCTTTTCCTTCAAGGATTTTAGGTGGGTTTTTTTCCCTTTGATTGGTTGGGGTTTGGAATTGCTTCCCTGGATCTTCCACACTGGGGAATCTCAGGGATTGATATGGATGGATGGATAAGATGCCATCTCTTTCCATATTAAAAGTGGGATGTGCCTGTGCTGAACAAAATAATCCACCTGATGTCACTGTTCCCTCACACGGCCCCAGCTAGGCTGGAGCTAAACCAAAAACTCTGGAAAAACTCTTTATGCTGAAGCAATTCCTAATATTTAAGTTGAAAATAACACCAACCTAAGGAAAAATAAGGCAAAAGCTGCTTTGATCTGCTGTTAAAGGACTTAATGCCACAAAACTGCTCCTTCTTGGGGCAGATTTCTCTCTGCTCACACTTTGCCAGGATTTTTTTATTTCTTTCATTAATAAATAAATAAACATATACATATTTAAATATGTATTATATGAATAGTGACCAAGAATATTAGTGCTGTCAGAATTTACCAGTTTTTTCTGGTTTTTCCTGGTTGTGGCAGAAGCGGGAAATGACGTTTAAAATTTGTCAGGTTTTCATTCCATGATAAAACCAAAGCATAATGATAAAGAAGGAGAAATGCCTTTGATTTAAATATTCAGATTTATAAAATAAAACCATTTGGGATGACACAAATCCACCACTAATGGACTTTTTCACATCAATTATTTGCAGGTTGTTTGCACTCCACTTCTTCAGTGAGGCTCGGTGCTGCAGGGGCTGTAAGGAGCATAATTAACCTCTGTAATTAGTGCAGCTCTTCCTTAATTCCTGCCTTTTTGTAGGGCAGATCTGAGATAAACAGACTACAATTTTGACCCCCTAACTGCTGAGATGAATTATTCCAGTGGATTGGAGCTTGGCAGAGTTAAGGGAAGAGAAAAACTCGGAGTCATTTCAAGTCCTGGGTTTGGTTTAGATTTTTCCTTAAAAGGGGGATGATTTTAGTGAAAATGATGCAGAATTGGGGCTTTCAGGAGGCTGGAATTCCCCAACTGCCCCAGTTTCTTGGGAAGATTCCTGTTGCTGTGGCTGAAACAAGGTCACCCTGAGGTTTGGCAGGTTCGGGTTTCCAGAGCTGCTCCAGGTTTTCTCCCAGTTTGATTTGACTTTTGAATGTCACCTCCCGTGCTGAGGACAGAGAGCTGCTGGGGGTGGCCCTGCCAGGCAGGGGCAGCGAGGAGCCTCCTCACCGTGGGATCCAGGAGAGTGAGGGTGGGAAAGAGCTCCAGGATCAGAGTCCAGCTGTGCCTGACCCCACCTTGTCCTTCCCTGATGTCCTTCCTTGGTCTCCTCCAGGGATGGAGACTCCAAACCCCTCTGGGCAGCCCCTTCCCATGTTTAACAGCCCTTTCCAGGAGGAAATCCCCCCTGATGTCCACCCTGCCCCTCCCCTGGCCCAGCCTGAGGCTGTTCCCTCTCCTCCTGTCCCTGTCCCCTGGGAGCAGAGCCCGACTTCCCCCCAGCTCCTGTCAGGGAGTTGGAGAGAATTCCAGGTTTTCCCTGAGCCTCCTGTTCTCCAAAAGATCCCCTGCACTCTGACAGGATGCAAGGCACACACAAGATCATTTCATCTCAAGCCTCAATTTTTTAAATGTAGATGTACAAGCTATTTTTTAAAATATTTTTTAAGAAGTTGCCTGTGCTGTCTTAGAGCTCTGGATGCAAAGCCCACCCTGTGTGGTTTGAGCTGATGCCCCAGGGGGGTCCCAACTCACCTCCTGAACATGGGAGGAGGCTTTTAATGTGATGATTCCAAATTGTTTGGAGCAGGGACAGAACTCACACATTCCTTGATGCTCCAGCACCCACAGACTCCTCACCCTGAGAGAGGAGGGTTGGCAGGAGGAGGATGGGGAAAAGAACAGAGGAAGAGCCCTGGACTTCTCAGGACCATTCACAGTCTAAATTTTTACCTCTAACCCTGTAAAATATACCTAGAAAAATACCTGAGTAAATCTCATTCTGTATAATATATATAAATATATATATAATATATGTATCTAAATATATTTATTATATATTTACAGTGTGGAAACATCACCAGTAGAGGAAGAAGTGATTTTCTGTAACAACATTTTTATTCTATATAATAATATATATGTTTATACTGTGTGGAAACATCACCAGCAGAGGAAGAAGTGATTTTCTCTAACAACTGGAACTAAGCTGTTGCACACAGTAGGAGCAGGAAAGTTAAGCAGAAAGTTGAGCCGAGCCTGATGGAGTAATTTAAGGTCAGCTTTGTAAAATACAACAGACCTGCTGTAAACTCAACCCTGTTCTAACCAAGTTTATGCAGGATGGAAAGGAATGTGTTCTGTGGGATGCAGAGGCCGTGAAGTGCAGACAAGTTCTTCTGGGAAGCAGGATTTTCCAGTCAGATAAGATCTCAGATGTCATTTGTAGCAGAGACAAGATGTAGATGTTGTAGTGCAAAACAGACAAGTAACAAGGAGGAGGAACTTATCTCAGGCTTCTAAAAACTGCTAAAAGTTCTCAGGGGCAGAGGGGGTGAAATTCCACGTGAGGAGAACCATTCATTCATTGCCTTTAGGAAGTGTAAACTATTAGGATTGATACAACACAGGTTAAAGTTTAATGAAAGGTAAGCTGGAAAAGTCCTGCAATAATAATCCTTCCTAAAGAGGATGCTGGGAATGCAGCAGGATGCTTTTTAGCTGGAAGGACCAAAGGGTTCCCAGTGAACAGCACGAGCAGTTTGATTTTAGCAGCTGTTTTATTACTTTGCTCTTTAGTTTCCACTCTCGCTGAACCAGCGTTGGTTAAATTGTATGATTTAAACATGAGATTCCTTTTCAAAAGGCAGGGATCTGGATGGGGCTGCACATCCCCCCCACCTTCCTTTTCAGGACCACAGGGCATCGACGACTCCTGGTTGGACACAGGGCTGGGAGGTGAGATCTGCTCACAGAGAGGGGGAGTGGAAACAAGAGAACCAGGCTGCTTCTAGGTCAGACCTAACCTGGACAAATACTGAAATGAATCCTTTATGGATTAAGCAAGTCCCTGAGCAGCCCAGACTGCACAGGAAAGGGTCAGCAGGGAGCACCAGGCTCCTCTTAGTCCCGCATCTGATCCCAAAACCCCCAGAGCAGCTCCACAGCCACCACTTCTCCCACACACACCCCCAACTCAGCCCACAGAGACTGGAAAACACGTGGGATCAGGAGCTCTGTGGAATGCAGGCAGCTCTTGAGGGATTTGATCCTCTTGTTGAGCAAACAGATCCTCTGACAAGGTGGAGGAGAGCGAGGAGCCACCCCAGAGTCTCACAAACAACCTGCGCACGTGGACGACGTGAGAGACTCCATCCCCAAAACCTTCCTGGTTCTTGGCTGTGCAGAAATCCCAGGCCAGGAGGGATGGCAGAGCCACCCTGGGGAGCAGGTGCCTCCCAGAGAAGGGTGTGCAGGACTGCAGGGAATGTTCCCTTTCCCATTCCTCGTGGAGCACCCCCCGCTCCAGCCACGCGTTGGTTCATTTGGGTTGGTTTGTTTGGCATCAGGGATGAAAAGGAAATGTTGTGGCCACATGGTGCAGCCTGTGGAGCTGTACAGACTCTGCTGATTTAAGCAAATCTTGGGAAATCCCAAAGCAGCCTGTTCCAGGAGCTCTGCTCCAAGCTGGGAATGTCAGCTCTTGGCTGGAATAAACGGACTGAATGTGTGGCTTGTTTGAGAGACACCAAATTACACCAGTCATGGAATGTCCTGGGTGGGAAGGGACCCCCAGAGATCATCCAGTTCCAACTCCTGGCCCTGCCTGCACAGACACCCCAACAATCCCCCCTGTATCTGAGAGGATCATCCCACCCCTCCTGCAGCTCTGGCAGCCTTGGGGCTGTGCCCACTGCCCTGGGGAGCCTGGGCACTGCCCAACCACCCTCTGGGAGAAGAATCTTTTTCTAAAATCCAACCTACACAACTCCAGCCTTTCCCTCAGGTCCTGTCCCTGATCAAAGTGACCTGAGCAGGCACAGACCTGGAGCAGCACCTCAGGCTCTGCTTCCAGCAGGAGCCTGCCCAGACAGGGCTGTGCTTGGAAACAGATGGCAAGGTGGAATTGCAATGGAATCTTTTCAATCCTGTTGTGGACATGGGAGCCTTGGTGGCAGGCAGGGGAAAGAGTGTGATGAGTAAAGGTCATCAGGAAATAGGGTGAGTTCAGCTGCCACTTGGCCTCTGGATTCCTTGGATTTGGTGCTTTCCTGGGGTCACAGCCCAGCTGGCACCTGTGGTGCTGTGGAGCAGCAAGGAGAGCTGGAATGCCCCTGGAATGAGAGCAGCAGACTGCCAGGAGCCCAGGGTTGGCCACGGGGAAGCAGAGCAGCTCCACAGGCTGTTGCAAAAGAGGCACCAGGCACTCGAGGCAACCACCACAGATTTGCACTGGAGAGACCTGGAAAGGGCAGCAATAAACAAAAACACACCCAGGGAAAATGTTCCTGCTTCTCCAGCCTGGTGCCAGATTCCTTGATGTCCATGAATACTCTGGATGTAGGTGTACACTCTTGAACTCTAATTTAGTGTAAGCACAGCTCTGGTGATCTGTGCACTGAGCTCCTTCCCAGCCCAGAGAATACAAAATACTGCCCTTATTTATCTGCTATAAACTGAGAGTTTGTGAATAAAATCATTCTCTCCATAAATAATCAAATAACTGACATAAGTAAAACACTGTGTGTTCTCTCTGTTGTTCCTAAAGATCACTAAATACA
Organism: Serilophus lunatus; assembly: GCA_013399895.1. Lineage (NCBI taxonomy): Eukaryota > Metazoa > Chordata > Aves > Passeriformes > Eurylaimidae > Serilophus > Serilophus lunatus. The sequence continues at coordinate 61,002 of VXBA01005136.1, read as the reverse complement.
ACTTATATTAATAAACATCAGTAAATATAATATACATACTAAGCATGAAAGTTCCTAGGAGTAAATCCAACTAGTTGCTCGTTTATCATTGTATTACTTTAATAAAAAATACTATTGGATTTGGATCTGAAAGCCTTAAAGAGATATTTTTTTACAAACTCAGAGATGACTTGGGTACTGCCAAAAAAAGATGGGATTTTAAGCACAGCTGCCCTGGTTTTCCCAAATAAATTCTTTTCATATCCTCTCTTATTTCCCCCTCCTTACAAACTGGGAAAGCAACTGACCCTCGTGTTGAGATGACAAATAACATAATTAGTGTCTTCACTTTGGTTTGTCACTGCCTGTGACCAAATCTCATTTCTAAATTGATTCCCATCTCCTGACAACATCCCATTCTCTGGAAGGACGTTCCAGGAGCATCTTTGTGTTTGAAAGATATAACAAAACTCCCCTGGGGGAGGCTGGGAGAAGCTGGATTTGTGTTTCCCTGGGTGTGCCCTGCTCTGTTCCCTTCTCCTGGGGTGATTCCAAACCCTGATTCCAGTTGCCAAGTTCATCCTGGTCCACCTGCCATCCCTGTCCACTGTAGGAAACCAGTGTTTCCAAGGCTTAAAACATATGGAATTTGGGACAAAACAAGTTCCAGCCAAACCCAGCACATTAATTAACATTAATTAACAGGAGTTCCTGTTTCAGACACTACAGGGAGAGTAAAAAAGGAGCTAAAAGAGGGGAATAAGAGGGGAAAAGGAAACACTGTATTTGAGGTAGGATTTTATTTTCAACAGAAATCCCTCCCACAAGTGAATCTGTAGCTCTGTGTTCTGTATATAATATGTATGTATTTTACTAGTCTTGTAAATCAAAAGCAATCTGTGTTTATAAAGTCTAAAAATATTAGGATTTTATTATAAATCTCCATAGCACATCCCCCCATTCTTAATAAATCAACTGCATTATTTACATAATGATGATGAGCCAGTCAAGTAATTCATTGTATTAAATAATGAAGGAGGCTAAATAAATACTCAAATCAGTCTCTAAATACACACACCCCAAGCTGAGGGAAGCAGCTCCCACTCGTGCAGTGCCAAACCTTTTGTGCCCACATCTCTCCTGTCAGCAAAGCTCTGGCAGACAGGGACAAATTGATGCCATCTCATTTCTCAGGATGAAAAACTCCCCACGTCCAAGCAGCTCCCCTTGGAATAACAAAACATGCAGCTGGGTTCTTTCTGGACCAAACCACTCTTGAAAACTGAAAGCTTTTTAAGAAGTCGTTGGGCAAACAATAAAAAAAAAACAACAAGGGTTGGTTGGAGTGGTTTGGGCAAAATGATTTGCTGTCAGACAATCCTGGAATAAAGAACGTGAAGAGACCCTGCAGTGTTTGCACACAGCCTGTGCCTGCTTCAAAACAACACCAGTGTTAAGGAAACACCTTTTTTTGGAGCCCAAAGGGAGGTGGGGGATGTTATTTCACCACAGAACTGGGATTCCCGTGCTGGGGTCCAGGGAAGGGCCAGAGGAAGTGCAGGGCTGAGCTGAGCTGGACACTCACAAAGATGTAGGTGGTGTAGAACAGGGTGAGCACCAGGGTGAGGTTGAAGGTGTAGAAAAGCACTTTTTCCCAGGGCTCCATGAGGTAACTGCAGGTGATGAGCTCAAACTGGCAGAAGAGCCAGTACAGGTAATTCTTGGTGCTCTTCACATCCATCCTCAGCTGCTTCCAGGAGCCTTCCCTGTTGGAATAAAGGCTGGAAATAGAAGCCTCCCATTCTCCACAGGCTCCACAATAGCTCTGCTTCTCCCAAAAACCAGTTACCCAACAGCTGGGGCAATTCCAGTCCCCAGGCCAAACTCTTTCCTAATTTTGCCTTGCACTGGGTTACTCAAGACTCTGTTAGTACAGCTTAATTCCAAAAGTATTTCCAACCCTCTCTCCTTCTCCACTCGTGGATTTTGACATAAAACTTTGTTAGAAGGCTGATTTCTGCTCCTGCAGACTGGATTTTGTGTCTTAAGCTTCAGTTGCTGCTGGAAATCCCATGTGCAAACTGGGAGTTTGGAGGACACCACACATACAGAACTATATAAATATATATGCAGAATAAAGATAAAAATATATATAAAATAAAAGGAAATTATATACAGAGTATCCAGCCTTTTCTGCAACAGGGGTTGAATTGATCTGTTGCCAGGATGAACAATAAATTATAATAATAATTAATATATAAAATACATTATCTGTGAAAGAATAAATTCTAAACACATTTATTTGAAAGCTTTGTCTTCAAACCAATGCTAATAATTCTTGAGTGTTACATTATGTGGTTAGAACACAAAGCTGGAGAGGGAAAGGGAAAAAGGACTATTTCAGTTACTGGGGGTTCCTGTCACTGGGTAAAGAAGAGGAGACAACACAAAAACTCGGATTCCCCTTTTTTAACTGGAAAGCAAAGAATTCCTGGTGGTGTCAAGATCTGTGGAAAGAAACTTATTCCTCAGAAATTAAATACATTTCACTTCCTAGATCTATGCAAGAGGGATTTCATCCTAACAAAAGCCACTTCCCAAATTTTTAGAGGCACTTGGTCTCACCTTTTCCATTTTGCCTCCATAACTTCCCCACTTCTTTTCCTCCTGAGGTGTGAGAAACTGATGAATGCTTTTGTAGTTAAAAATTCTTAATTACTTGCAGCAATATCCTCTTTCTGTACATCACAAGCAGGTTTTGCTAAATCCAGGTTACACTGGAGCCTCTTATCATCAAATACATCACAAAGATACTCCCAGGGAAGACTTTTCCTACTAAAAGTCTGATGTTTGAAGAAGCAGAACTCACCTTTTCACTTGGTGCCACCTCTTGCAGGTGGGAGATGCTTCCCCAGACTTGTGCCCTTTGCAGCTGAGCAGCTCCTGTGTGGATGGAGAGGCAGAAACCAGGAGCTTTGATCCTCAATTACAGAGTGTCCTCCTCACCCCACCCTCCTCCAGGATTGCTGAAACCTCCCCTGGCCACAGGACTCGGGATTATGCAACAAGGCCACCAGTAATTTGATAATTTGTGCTCAGTCAAGTCGTGGAACTGTGGGGAGGGAGGGACAAATGAGGCTAAATTACCATTTAGCAAAAAAAAATGTGTTTGCAATCAGTGCCTTCCCTAATTCTGAATATCCCCAAACTCCCTCTGCTGAGTGGGATTTTAGGCTGCCCAAGTTCCTACAAAGGGCAGTTTAATGTCTCTGCAAAAATGTGGGGTCAGAGAAAGAAGCCACAAAAATGTAGCTCAATTAATATGTCACAGGAAAGTCACCACCCCCTCCTGCAGCTTTGATTAACATCACTTTCAAACAGCTCCCAGCATCTCCCACACCTCAGCCAGGGTGGAGAGAATAGATTTTCACAAAGAAAAAATGCTGAGTTTTCCTTAAAAAATGCTACAAAAAAAATGAAACCAAGCCACAAACGCTTGAGGCACTTTAATGATCTAATTGGGCAAGTAAATGAGGTAGAAATCTGCATAATATATGATGTTCTAAACTATCTGCCTGCAGCCAAATCATTTCCAAATATGAATCAGCGTCATTTTGGGATAATGGGCCACAAACAACGTCTGAGGCACCTGAGCCTCCCCTTCCCTTCCTCACCAGGCTGAGCCTGGGCTCATCTCTGAGCAAGCACTGACCCTCTCCTTCAACCTTTGGTTTCCAAGAAAATAAAGTTTTCTCTTTAAAAAAAAGTCCCCTTCCCATAGAAAACTCAGGAATGGGCAATGACTGCCCCGTGCCCAACCCTTCCCCTCCAGGGTGAGATGTGTCCTGAGCTGGAGCAGCTCCTACATCAGGGAAGATCCAGCCTAGGCTGGGATTAGAGGATGGACTCAGCCCATGGGAAATGTTCCTGCCCTGGAGCATTCCAGGAACTCCAGCTTCCACCCAGCCTTTCCCAGCTGTGTAATTCCATGGAGGATGGAGGGCTGGGCTGGGACAGGGAGGGATTTAAGGGGTTAGGTGTCTCTAACATTTCACTGCCACAGTGCCCACAGTCCTCATTCTTGTTCCTCACCTTCCCTTTCCAGGTGGATCAGCCTCTCCTGAGTCCTTTGGCAGAGCACCAAATCCCAGGGCAGCTCAAGGCAGGGCTGTCACCTCCCAATCCTCTCCAAAAACATCTGCACCAAACCCAGGAAAACTCAGGTCATTGCCCTCAAACCCTCGGGTGTTTCCATTCTTTTCAGCAATTCCACACTCCAGTAACAAACTCCCCAAATTGAGACAATGCAACAAGACTGGGGTGGGTTTGTTGGTTCCAACAGCATCCCAAATTTTTACCTGAGGGCTCAGGCCATCGGGAAGGAGGTGGGTTATGGGGCAGCTGCTTCCATAGGGTTGGGATAAGCAGAATCCACTGTGCTGGAAGCAGAGCTTGGCCAGTGGTGTGGAAGACCCCCAGGCAGCCTCTGCTGCTGCCTCCTGAGCTGCTCCTGCTGCTTTTCCCAGCCAAAATCCCAGGGGGAGAGCAGAGCTCATTAATCCCCTTCCCGATGCATAATGAGGTGTGGATGGCTTCACTCCGAACACAAAAATTGCCTGAAATCTCTGCCTTTTAGGGCAGTTTGAGATACTTTTTTTGCACACAGAGGAAAAAAAAAAGTCCTTAAAATTAACCAAGAAAAGCCAAAACAAAAAACCCAGACAAAACCAAACTCTACTTTTGATGGATGAGAGCAGATAAATGAGGAAAGCAATTTTTGAAAGCATTTTGTTACTCTGAAGTGCAGGAATGACACTCCCCCAGTCCCTCTGTCCCTGAGGGGCTGCTCCCTTGTTTTCAGAGCTCTTGCTCCTCGTTGGCCACATAATTAAATATCAAAATCTCTTTTTAATGTTTCTCACTCTGGTTTCCTGCCAAGCAAATTCAAACATAACCAAATAAAGGTGACAAGGCAATTTTCCTAGTTGGGAAAATTCACAAAACAAAGCAGAAATATTCAAATTATAACTGCACCAAAATCACCAACCTCCTTTTTTTCAACTCACTGAGGTTCCACTCATGGAAAAGCAGCAACTTTGGGTTTATGTAGAATTTATCAGATGAGCTCCATAAGCTTTTTATTATTTCATGCCTTAGAATGGGATTCTCTGATGTCTAATAAGATGTGAACCCATAAGAAGTTGATTGTCTTCTGTGTGGCTTCTCTGTTGTTTAGCAAAAACTACATAATAAAGTTGTTTTTCTCTTCTTGATCATCTCTTTTGATGACATTTGGACCAGTATTTCTCTTCCCAGCTTAACTAAAATTGGTCCAGGGCTGAAAAGTATGGGATGTTTGGAGAGATAGAGGCAATGCAAGAAAATAAACCTCATTTCCTGAGAAGATCAAGAGAAAAATGCCTGAAATATCTCTGCCTCACACCTATACATCGTGACAAGTCATTTATCTGTCTAGTTAAAATATGGAAATAATGGAAGCAGAAAGTTAAGGTGATGAAGAAACCTCTTCCTGCCCTTTTCCTTGTCCTGGTGAGGAGAACACATCAGGGCCAGCAGGACTGAGAACCTACAGAATTCACAATACTGTTCCTGGAAAGGAGGAAAATGGCCCAGTTCTTGGAAAGGTTCTGCTCCACATGACATAAAATTCCTGCAATGTGGCTCCACAACTCCCAGCACCAGGAGACAGCTCATCTGGAGTGGTGTCACACCTGGAACTGGGCTGTGAGACAACACAGAGCAACTGGATGGGGACTAGAGCCCCATGAGGAATGGAGCCAGATAAGGAACGTGTCCTGGCTCCAGCTTTTGGGGCTTGACATACTGCTGTTTGTAATGCAAATAAACTGATTTTAATTATTACATTGTTGGCTGCAGGAGTCACAGGATCTCCCAACTGAGCTTCCCCACATCCAGCCAGACCAGTTCAGGAGCTTTGTTCCTCCTGCATCGAGACAGATAATAAGTGCAAACTCTGCAGGCTGGGGAACTGCAAAAGCACAGGAAATGTGCAAAGGATGAGGCACAGCCTATTCTGAAATGGGGTGATGTCACACCATTAAATGTGTCCCAAGTTGGACATTCCTTAAAAGTTGGGCAGGTAATTATAGGAGTGGTGAGGAGCAGTGGATCCCCTGGGCCTTGTTCCATCAGCACTTTCCCCCTGGGCTGGGGGTGGATCATTTAGGAACAGAAAAGATCAGGGCAGTCTGATCAGTGACCTCTGTCCCTGTGTCCTTATGTCCCTGTGTCCTGTATCCCTGTGTCCCTATATCCCTGTATCCCTTTATCTCTGTATCCCTGTATTTCTGTGTCCTTGTGTCCCTGTATCCCTGTGTCCCTATATCCCTATATCCCTGTATCCCTTTATCTCTGTATCCCTGTATCTCTGTGTCCCTGTATCCCTGTGTCCCTGTATCCCTGTGTCCCTGTATCCCTATATCCCTGTATCCCTGTGTCCCTGTATCCCTGTGTCCTGTGTCTCTCTGTCCTGCAACAACATTTATCCCTCAGTTCTTTCCCCGTGTTTCCCACCCTGTGGAATCCCTCCCTTTACAACTGATGTTGCTTCAGGTGCAAAGCAAATACACCTAAAACAGAAAAGCTGCTTAGAACAGTTTAAATCCAGAACAGCACAGACACAAAGCCACGAGCAGCTGAGCTGGGACTGGGAGCTGATCAAACTGGGAATTCTCCCAAGAGCAAGGTTCTCCTGGAATTTCCAGGGTCATTCCATGGCTTTACTTTAAAACAGGGTTAGTGAGAAGAAATTCCATTTGGCTTCTAGTGAAGAAATTTTAGACATTTTTACAGCAAATTGTAATAGTTACAACCAGCACAGTTCTGCCAAATACTGTGGGGAAAAAATGATTATCAGGACTTTAAAAAAACCAAACCAAACCAAAGAACATTTGGAAATGTTCAAGGCCTGGGCTTGGAGCAGCAAAGACTAAAAAGGCTCTTTAAAGGGCAAAACCAAATTTTAAATGATTGCAGCATGAAACCTTCCTCTACCTAATGTTGAAACCACAGGAAATCATGCACTGGCTTTGGAATATGCAAGAGAACATTCCAGGGGGAGCATCCAAAGGACATTAGGTGTGTGCCTGGTTGTCCCTCCCAAGTGTGTCAACAAACACCTGGCAGGTGCCAGGAATCCACCAGAACTGGTGCAGGAGAATCCTCTGGAAGAGGAATTAGTGTGGGGAGAGGTCCAAGGAGCTGCTTTTCAGGGGGGAGGACAAGGAATTCATTTGGTTTTTTTCCCAGCTGACATAATGAGCCATTGCTTCCCACAAAACCAGGCTTTTCCAATCCTGTCAAAGCCACTGCCATGGATTTAGACTCAGCTTAAAGCACTGATTGTTAATTGAAAAGAAAACCTTTCGATCTGTTAGCAATGTTTAAATTGCCTGCAAAGGACCCAAATGCATAAAATTTGAGTGCATTCATTTCTCTGACTGCACAGCCTTTGCATCCAGGCTGTCTCTCTAAGAAGCTTTATAAATCTGAAAGGCTAAAATACACAGAAATCCCTCTTTTTGTTAACTCTGGTCCATTCCCTGTTCTCCAGGACACATGGATTTGGATCCTTCAGCTTTTTAAGTCAGCTCTGGCCACCCACACTTGGCAGCAGAAAAGGGGATCCACTCAATATTTTCTTCCTCTCCTTTCTGAGTGATGAAATTCATGAATTGTGAGGCAGCTTTTCCTCATTCTTGGTGTATTTCCTGTTAGAAAGCAAATCTTCTGCATTCCTGCACTGCCAAGATAATCAGTGATGCTGCTTCTTTATTCATATTATTTTGACAGAGGTTCAGACCTTTCCCTGGACAGGAATTCTCTTTATTTAGATATTTCTCTTACACGTGTCCCAGTTTTTCTGGGACTGTGGTGTTAGAAACAAGAATTTCTTTCCAGTGTATTTCCCCAAAATAAAATCTGAAGGATGATTAGAAATATCTTTGAAATACAGGAGGGAAAAATAAATATATTTCTATATTAACTATCAATAAATATATTTATAAATATATAAATTACACACTGGATGCACATGTGCTGTCCTGGTGGTACAATAATGTTGAGTATTTCTTTGATTAATTAATTTTTCCTTGTCAGCTGTAACAGTATTCCCATAAAACACTGGTTTAAATAACATTTATTAGGGTTTTCTGCTGTCTACTGGAAACTATTTCATACTGTTGCAAAACAGGTCAGCAAAGAGGTTTCTGTTCCAGAGTTTTTACCATTTCTCTCTGGTTTTCCCTTGATCTCCTTCTCTTATTAACAGCCATTTCTCACTGGAGAATTTTCAGATTTTAATGTAGATGTAAAAATACACCTTTATACTTTTATATACTTCTTTTTATGATTTTATATTTTACACTTTGATATACTTTTTATGATTTTATACTTTATACTTTTATATCCTTTTTATACTTTTATTTTTTTATTTTTTTCTACTTCTATATTTCTCCATCTTTGTGATTAATGAGAGAAGTGGTTCCTGTTTCCCATCCCATTTTCTCAGCTGATCTCCAACGAGGACATTTCCAGGCCTGGAAAAACGAGGCATTGCTGCTCCAAAGAAACCCCAAATGGGAATTGGACCACCCAGGATTTGGGAGATTCCCTGGGAAATGCAACCCAACCATCAGAGGATGAATAACTCTAGGTCAGTGGCAAATCACACCTTAGGAGGAGAAGGTTTGCAGATGGAAAATTGCATTTCCACCCAGAGGAACCAGATCCCAGAGTGTCATTTTTGAATCTTCCTGGATTTATGGCCCCTGTCCAATTACATTTTTAATTCTTTCTTCATCCACAACAATTTTATGGCCTTCCCACCTCTCAAAGCACCATAAAAACAGGACTCTGCCACTCCAGAGAGACTTATTTTTCCAAGACTTTACAGACTTACTATTAAAGCCCATTTCATGTGCCATAAATTTTTATATCAAACATTCATCCCTGGCTTACTTTTCTGTCAGAATGATGCAGAGGATCTTATTTTAAAGATAAATTAAGTCCTTTCAGCCCCATTTTCCTTATTCCTGATGTAGCCTCTGTGAAATATGGTTTTATAGGGAGAGAAAAAAAAGCAGATTTTGAAAACAAAGGGCAGAATTATCCAGAGTTTGTCTCATTGCTACTTAAATATGGAAATGTCATCGTTATTGATCTCCTGCCTCTCTTCATCTGCAGAGTTCAGCCTTTAAAAGAAAGGATATTTATCAAAATACTCTCAGTTTCAAATGGCTGCAGAAGGGGAGGCTCTGAGAACACAAAATATTCACTTTAGCTAAAATTCTGCCCCGGGTTCCAACAGAAAGAAATGCATTAGTCAGAGATTTAGATGTGATGAAATGATACCTGTGTGTCTCATTTGAATCATCTCTGTGAATCATCTGAATCAAATTTGCATCTCAGGCAGCAGATTGGATTTAGTTGTCATAACCATATATGACATTTCACCTTTATAAATTCAATGCAGACTGGTTGGGGTTCTTCCCAAAGATTTTTATGTAAAATATGAATGAGAAAACAGTTTTTCACACCAAAAAAAAAGGTAATTTTCAAGTGTTTCAATGAAAAAATAATTTCTTTTATGAAATCCACACAACAAATGTCAGTGATTCCTTAAGCAGATATTTATAGCAATTGGAATCTTTTTAAATATTTCTAAAAATCTAATAAAAGAAGAATTATCCTGGGCAGTTTCTAAAGTTAAATGTTGAGGCTGTCAGGAAACAAAGGGGGTAAGGAATTTTGTGGGAATGGTGAGCAAGGAGAGAATCGCAGTGTGACAGTGGCAGCCTCTTAAATTCTGACCCTGAGGAAAAATCCAATACAGCTACACCTTTACACCTTCTTTTTTACAACTTTAAAGGAGTTAAACACCACAAAATACAATTCAACAGCACAAGAGTGGAATTACACTATTTATCCTTTCAAGCACACATAATGTTTTAAACAACATTATTAATTAGTTGAGCAAATTACTTTCAAGATATATTCTGTGACAAGAACTGGTATTTAATGGACTTCATTATTTCATTTTGAAATTATTTTATTCTTTATTCTTCCTATGACAGCAGTGTGGAAGGAACTATTAAATGCGATTTTTTTTTTCCCCTTTCTTATTTATGCACTGGGCTATAATGGCAGGTAAGTGTGAGGTCCTTGGCTGTGAAATAATTCCCACATCCCTTTAAGCAATCCCACTGATTCCCTCCTTTCCTGAGATAAATCCAGGAGCTCTGTGTGCAGCAGAGCATGGGCTGAAGGTCAGTGGCACTATTTATGTGCTGAACTGCCTTTCCAGAGCAGGGTCACAGTTAAAAACCATTCAATTTTCGATTGTTCAGCAGAACTGGGCTATTTGGAGAAAGCAATTTGAAGGGCCAACACTTCATTAAATGTCTCTTGGTATCAGAGAGGAAGAAAGAGTAAGTGAACTTATTAACCTTAAGGAGGTAATGGGGCAGGGTAAGAAATGGCAACTGCAGTTTCAAAGAGGCATTTCTTCATCCCAAGATGATTTATCCCAAGTATAAAATATAGATCTTCACTTAAAATGAGGGTTTCTTGCTCCTTCAGAGCTCCTGTGTGCCTGCATTTCTTTTCCTGCCACTCCTGTCTGGATGTTTGGCAGCGTGAGGCTTCTTAAATATTTAAAACCCCCATTTTATTGGGGTTAGAGGCCTTTATTATGTACCATCAAATTCACTGGGCAAATACTTGAACTTCCTTATGTCTTCTCAACTTTGGAATTAAAACTGACTGGGAGGAAACTTTTCTGGTGCCTCAGGACTGTTTGTAACACAACCCAACATTTACTGCCACTGCTTCCCCTTCCTGTCTTGCATTTCTTCTTCTGCTTCAACCTCAGCAGTGCAGATTCTCCTCAGAGAGCTCATTACTGGCAGTTTTAGGCAGAAAACTTAGGAAAATAAAGAACAACATCTTCAAATCTTACAAGTAACATGGAATAACCTGTACAGGAACAAAGTATATGAAAAGTTAGTTTATTTGCTGGACCTTGTTGAAGGGAACTCTGTAAAAGGCACCAGGCTCAAAGGCACTGGAGGAGTGGGATTTTCCATCTCCTCCATGGGACTCAGGCTGTAAATATATCTTGTTCCACTTCCAGAGACCTCTGTGATTCAAGAATTCTGTGAATTTTCAGCTCTAGACAGAGCAGATAAAGAAAAACAATAGAAGAAAGATGGGAGAATGTGCCCCCAGCCCCCAGCACATGATGCTGTGCTTTGCTTTTCTGTCCTAAGATACATCAATTCAGGAATTAATTCCTACATAACCAGTAGAACTCAAATTTTGGCTGGTAGCCCAGTTCTTCTCATATAAGTACATCAGCCATCTCCTGTTCCATCACAAACCCACAGCATCACGTATTTGTTGCACAGAAAGTGCTGTTAGTTAATGCTCAGCCAAGCTGTGAAATTATTCCTCAAATACTTTACTTTTTTTCCATTACAGCAAAGAGCAGAAAGGAGAAACTGCTTTATGTGCACACAGTTGTCTGGTTTTACTTCCAGAGCACAGGATTAATTCTAACATTAAGATGGTTCTGCTCAGTTGATCTGCCCATCCTGAGGTGCATTTCTTATGCTTAAAAGTTAAAGTAGAAAAAATTCCTGGCTGGGAGGGTGTGAGGCCCTGGCACAGGGTGTCCAGAGAAGCTGTGGCTGCCCCTGGATCCCTGGGAGTGTCCAAGGCCAGGTTGGAGCCACCTGGGACAGTGGGAGGTGTCCCTGCCCAGGGCAGGGGGGGGAATGAGATGGGTTTAAGGCTCCTCCCAGTCCAGGTGATGCCCTTTTCCTGCGGCAGGTCAGGTAAAGCCACAGGTCCTGGACTTCCTGAGCCACCTCAGCTCCCACCTGGAGGTGACTGGAAAACAAGAAGGGGAAGGGTGTGAAATGCTGGATCATCCCATTTACTGCCAAGGTTCCCTTCCTGACTCCTGTGGGCAACAACAAAGGCTCCTCACCATCTCCTGCCTCTTGTTTTCCATGCTGCCCAACCTCGTTCCACTTGGGTGCTGGAATGTCCTCTGGAGAGCAGGGCTGGTGGTCAAAGGCAGGGCACAATCCCCTCTGAGATCCAAAGTATTTGTGGGAAATGTTCCACAGGCAGCAGGGGCAGCATCCAGAGGGTTGGAAGAGCCTGGTTGTTGCCTTCTGTGTTTTTTAGGAAGCAATGACTAATGATGTCAGCTGGGAAAAGTGCAAATCCCTGCTCCTTATTTGTGGAGCATTACTAATGGATTGGGCACTGGGCCACTGGGAGGCAGAACCCCTGGGTAAGGAGCTGCTCAGATTACTGCCTATGTGTCCTCAACTCCCATATTAAGGCAAACTGTGGATTTTCTTTCCATGTCCCAGATTTACTGGTTATTCTGGAGAATCCCAGCTCTCCACAGCGACTTTAATAAAGTAAAAAAGCAGGAGATTCACAACACAAGGAGCTTTCCCCCTGTATTTTGGTTTAAAATTGTTTCATTTACTTGGCAGAGTCAGCCTCTTGACTTTCAATTTGAGCACAAAGGTCAGCAGAGAACAATGTTTTTGGAGAAGTGAGGAGCTATAAATAAATCCCTGCACAACATCTGATGAAGAGCCTCCTGCAGAGGGACCCGTGTAAATACATTCCAGCCCTTCCACGCTCTCCCTCATCCTTTGTTTCCTTCTTTTCCATCAGCTGAAGGCAGGTGCCAGTCATTCATCTCCTTTCCAAGCACGTCCTGTGAACGTGGCACATCTTGTGAGCTGGGAGGATGCTGGAAGTCGAGCTCCCAGGGAGGAAAACTGGTTTTAGTATCCCCAGCTTTTTCCACATGCACATGCAGAAAGGAATCCTCGGGAGCTGGAAGCAGCAGTAGGGAAGCCCACAGCTGTTTGAAACTCATTCCCACATCTGGTGCCAGCTTCACAGTCTGGTACCTCAGGAGATGTAGGACTGCTGTGGGAACTGGAACAGGGAGGAAAACACCCGGTGGATATAAAAGAAAATTAAAGCAAAGCCATAAAATTCGGATTTTCCCCGTTAAAATACGTCTCCAATGTGGCAAATCTGCCTCGTGGAGAAGCAGATGGTGCTGTGGATGGAGATCTCACAAGGTGGGGAGGAGGAGAGCCAGTCCTGCCAGCTGCAGGCACCAGCCCAGGCAGCTCTTTTAGGACAAATCCCTCACACTCCACACATTGCCCAGGAGAACAAACAAAAAGAAATGTGTTTGACACCCAGGGAGCACAGAAACCCCTTCAAACATCCCTGACCAGGAGCTGTGTATGGGGATTATCCCTTTCCTTGCTCCATGCCTTTCTCAGGAAGCCAAACTTGTGTGGACTCACTGGAACACAACACCCAAACATCCCAGAGCAGCCAATCCCCGGTACCAGCACAGGGTGTTTTCAAAGCCTTCCATGACTTTCCCTCACTGTAAGCTCCTGATATTTATTTGTAATTCCTTTTGTGTTTCTTTCTGTGCTTTTGTATTTCTCCTGGAGGAAGATTTGGGCTGGATGAGGGAGATTAGGGCTGTATCCAGTGGACATCAGCACTGCTCCTTCAGTTTTCCATGCCAGCTCATTAGAGAAAGCCTAAGTCCCTTCCTTTCCCTGTCACTTAGAAAATAAATCTCCCATTCCAGCCCTAGAGGAAGAAGTGTTTCATCTTTATTTATTGGCAGCAAATTTCAAGCACTGGGCATGAATACAAACACTATGATTTAAAACACGGGGCAAGTCTCAATAAATCCTCCACGAGAAAATTCTTTCAGCACGTCCTTATTTGAATATTTCTTTATCTCAATCACCAAAATCTGGGAAAATAAGGGAGCCTTTTGAACTGAGTAATGGGAGTCTGTCCTGAGGCTGAATATGAAAATGAAGCTGTGTGTGAGAATCAATCCCATATTCCCAGAGACAAAGGGAACACAGGCTGCCTGTTTGTGCCATTCAGGATCCCAAAAGGAGTCAGGAAACCAATTTATCTGGTCTGCTCTAGGAAAGCTGTAGTAGCCCAGAGCTGAGTTATCTCAATTGTTCCTCTTAGAAGGCTGTACCTTTTAGGTTTGATTAAGATTTTGGTCAAGGGAAGGTGTCAGGGTTGGATTTCTGCTGCACCCTGGCTGTAAAAAACCTCTGGAATTGTCGTGGCACCAAGAGCAACTTGGATGTGTTTTCCACTGTGCAGGAAGCTGAGTGCACAGTTACATTTAGTTTTAGGCTAAGTCACCAAAAAAGGCACCTGTAACCTCAGTTGCCCTCTCACCTCAGCTCTGGGACAAGCCTGGCATGGCTGATCTAAGGATTTAGTCCTGAATGCAGCCCATGTTTTGCAGCCAAATGTACCTGAAAGAAGCAAAAATGCAAAGAATTAAAATGCATAAATCAACTTTGTAGTCACTTGCTTAATGCAAATTAAATAGTCTATAACACAGGCAGGAAACATCTGCTAAGCAGAGTAAAAATTAATGAAGAAGAAAATTAAGATTGCTCTGTTGTTGCTTTTTATCAATTTGTGCTCAAATCTGAAGAAGGTTTAATAAGAATTCTGCCAGTGTGCAAAGTGATTCTGAATTGCTTCGCTTCCATTTATATTTTCCTTGCATATTTTGGAATTCTTGAGAAAAATGGGAAGTTTGTGATGCAGTAATTCACCAGCAAGTACTTCACAAACATTTCCAAACATATCTCCACTTTTTATATATTTGGATCATCTGGAGATGGTTTCACTTTCCACCTGGAATAGCCAAATCTCGACCCTCCAGAACTGCACTAATCCAAGGGTTTGTAAATTGATAAACTCCAGTATTTTCTTCTGAAACAGACCCCTGGTTAATTTGTCCATGAAATGAGGATTGGCATCTTTTTTTTTTTAATTCTGTGTAGCACTGGATAGTTTGCTCTGATATTAAAAGTGAATAAGAACATGTAAAGATTAACAAGACTAAAGTAATAACACTAAATACATAAAGACTCCTTAGTTCACTTGGGAGATGACACTGGTTTTTGTTTTCTTACAACACAACCAAAACTTTACACCAAATCATATATTTTTAATCTGGAATTATATTCCCAACATGAGTAAGACAAGTGTGGGATTCCCATTCCAGGCACCTGCAGATATTTAACATTCCCAGGAGATCCAGGATGTGCTTCCAGCACATAAATAGAACTTCCCTGTGCTTTGGGAAGAATCTGTTGTCTAAATAAAAGATGCTGCTAAAACATGACTCCAGTTTGCCAGAAATCTCCTTCCCACTGACACTGGGGTCACCTGAGGTTGCCAGGAAATAAATGAAAATCAGACTTCACCCAGGAAAATGTCCTGTAATGAGGAATGGAATTGGGAATCCTGGAGAATAGAAAAGAACAGCTTGTGTGGAAAATTGCTGTTTTCATGCCACATCTGCAAAGGTTCCTCTTCAACAGAGATGCAAGATGAGCAAAATTCCTCTAATAAGATTTCTCATGGGTTTAGCAGGAGAAGGCAGAACTTACCTGCAATGCTTGGATTTGCTGCAACAGAAAATTCAGGAGATAATATGAGGAAGTGTTGTTCCCATCAAGTGAGATCAAAAGAAAGGCTAAAAACCACTGGCAGAAAAACTCAACTCTATTTACCTGCTATCCAAACTAATGTAGAAAGCAGTTTCTGATATTGCAGTAACATCATTCCTCTGGAGAGCTGTGCCTGTGCCATCCTGAATATCCTCAAATTTGTTTCTTTCAAACATCTGAAAAGCAAAGCACAAGGTCTTTTACTGCATTGCAGTTTTATTCCTGACATGCAAAACTCCATTTTTATTGTTATTATTGGTACTGATTTTTCTATTTTGATTTTATATCTTAACAGGAAAAAGAGAGATGGGTTTGGAGGCTTCAGGGAATAATTTGCTGTGATACTTTGCAGGACTAACCTGCAATAAACTCCATGAATATCTGATTTATGGCAGTAACAGTGTTTGAAAGGGAAAATCATGAGAAGGCTTTTCAACTGGGCAGTAGAATGCACAAACCAGTAACAGAAGGATACTCCAAATTTTAGCATCCCAGAGAATATTACCCACTATTAATTGTACAGATTTCAGTAGTATTTTTACGTGGACATTTTCATCAAACTTAAATATTTCATGTGGTGACATTGCCCAGTAAAGCTGATGACCCTTCAGTGTTGTATCCCCACTGCTCATCCCCAGAGGGAAATAACAATAAATTCAGTTTGCAACTAGAGGAAATGAAGTGTTTTTTTAATTGTTATTATCATTTAAGTTATCTTTGTAAGTATATTTACAAAATGAGGCTCCTTCCAATCCAAACCACTGGATTTTTTAAAACACAAGCAAGAAATGACAATGATAAGTGTTGGCATTATGCAAACCAGCAAAGACTGAGTGCTTTTTTTCCCACTCTAATTCTGGGCACCAAAAAAAATTCCCTCTGAAGGACAATTTTACGTTGTTTTTTTTTTTTTCTCCTGGACCCAAAATAATTTCCCATTTTATTCCTCGCACAATTCCTATGTATTTTACCACTGAATAAAGGTTTCTAGATAAGAGATTATGTGGTTCTGCAGCCAAATTCTGATAACAAATGATGCCTCGCTCACTTCGTGCAAGCAGGAGGAGGAGCTGTTGAGCAAGAAATGTTTCCCCACTTCAAGCCATTATCACATCGTGTGTAATTATTCAGTTTATCTGTGGTATCAAAAACATTGGTGCTATTTATTGATCATATTTAGCCTCGTGTTTCCTGGATGTATTTGTGAAGTATTTTTAGTTAAGTCCCATTTCACCAAATTCACAGGTGAATATTTTGGCCTTTCACATAAAAATAAAATAAAATATGGGAAAAGAAAGGTAAGATCTTCGAAAGAACTGGCTAAACAAGAGTTTATTTATGTTGATGTGTATCTTCTACAGTAACAAAAGTCCAAAGGAAGTGGAAGCTGCTGGAAAACTTGGAAGGCACAGCCTTGGCTGAAGGGAAGTTTATTATGTTGTTCACTCAAACTTCCAGACTGGTTTGTTAGTTCATTTTCCACTCCCCTCTGAGGTGTTTGACTGTAGTGTCAGCTCTCACTCTCTGAGGTTGGCTGGTGGATTCTGTGAGTTTTCAGCCCCTCCTTCCTCTGCCAGCTGGCAGCAAACTGCTCCAATTCCTCTGCAGCTCAGGCACTACTGAATTGTCCATAATATTTCAGCAAATTTCTGCTCACACACTCACACCTTGGGATTTTCAGGGCTTACCAGTCAGGGGGAAAACAATTAAATGAGTCAGGGAGAGGTTCATGTTCTGATTGTTTTCCCATCAAAATGCTGCCTGGGTGATCTCTGGGCTGTTTGATAAATGGAGAAATTCCTGCTTTGGTTCCTCTTTGCTCGTGAGCCTGAGAAAGGAATGGGAGGAGTGAGAGTCTGGAGAACTGGAGACGTGAGAGCCACAGAGCCCCAGGATGTGCTGAGTTGGAAAGGACCCACAGGGATCATCCAGTCCAACCCCTGGCCCTGCACAGACACCCCAACAATCCCCCCTGTCCCAGAGGATCATCCCACCCCTCCTGCAGCTCTGGCAGCCTTGGGGCTGTGCCCACTGCCCTGGGGAGCCTGGGCAGTGCCCAACCCCCCTCTGGGCAAAGGAGAGCCTTGGCCTGAGATCCCCCCTGGCCCTGCCCTGACACAGCTCCAGCCC
>VXBA01005136.1:5276-41939 GCA_013399895.1 Serilophus lunatus | reverse complement strand
CGGGAGGGCGGAGGGGGCAGGGTTGTTCTGGGGGGTCCCCAGACGATGGTTCCCATGGTTTGGGGTCTCTGAACGGGCGGTGGAACAGCCCGTTGCCTTTGTGTCATCCCCCCTCCCAGACCAGCGCGGTGTAAATGTGTTTATCCCCCCTTTTCTCTTTCTTTAATTGAGGTGGAAGCCTTTAATTGAGGCGGCTCCTCCGTGTGGGGAATGACGATGCCGAGCACGGAGTGCCCGGAGTCATCTTTTGTTCCAGCCCGGGGGGGGATGTGATTTTGGCACTGGGATGGTTGTTGCCCCCCTGACAGGGATCCCTCCCTTAGGATCGCTGTCCTTTGTGGGCACAGATCCCATAGGATCGCTGTCCTCTGTGGGCAGAGATCCCATTGCATTGCTGTCCTTTCAGGGCAGGGATCCCATTGCATTGCTCTCCTCTGTGGGCAGAGATCCCATAGGATCACTCTCCTCTCAGGGCACAGATCCCATAGGATTGCTGTCCTCTCAAGGCAGAGATCCCATAGCATTGCTCACCTCTCAGGGCACAGATCCCATAGGATTGCTGTCCTCTCAGGGCAGAGATCCCATAGGATCACTCCTGGAAAACACACCTTCCCAGGAATTCCGTGCCCACCATCGTGTTTGGGAATTGTGTGCAGGTTTTGTGGCATCACAGCTGTGTGTCCTTGTCCCTTCCCAAGTGGGAAGCCCAGGAAAACTGTCCTTTGCAAACTTGGTGGTGTTCAACCCCTTCACTTTTGTTGTTGTCATTGTTTTTATAGGGCAGGGTGAGTTCCTGGGGGTCGTGCTGTGGAGTTGCTATAACCCTGTTGGGATAATTCCTTTATTACAGATGTTGGAACTGCAGCTTCCTCTGCCTTTAGGATGTGGTGCTGCCACACAGCTTCTTGCATGGCACAGAGCACACGTTTCATAACTGTGGAAAAGGACAAGGAATTTGCCCTTGAGTGACAAACGAGCTGTAGGAAACACCGTGGCAGCACCTCGGGAGGTTGGGAGAGGAGGGAAGGTGGAGAGAGAGGCTGCAAGTTTGTCCTGGGAACGCCCTGCCAAGGATCTTTTTATGGCTCAGGTGTTCCTCTAGCTGCTCCCACTGCTCCAGGAGTCCAGGTCCTTCCTAGAAAAGGCACAGACAGTGCTGGGCACAGCAGCTGAACCTGGAAGGGCCTCCTTGGAAAAAACAGGAGCAAAAAGTGCTGCTAGGCTGTGGAGGGACTGTGGGGTTGTGCTGCTGCTCTCCCAGGAACAGGAGTTCTGCCCTCCCTAAATTCAGGCACTCCTGGTGGTGGTTTCACCCCCTCTCCCTCCTCCCAGCTGGTTTCACTCTCCCTGGTGTTCTGAGGCCACTCCAGCCTTGGAGGAATCCAGGTGGGAATATTTCCATGTTGTCCTGCAGGAGCTGTGAGCAGAGTGCTGGTGCCTCCTTCCCTCTGGGTGAGGGGACAGCTCTGCTGGGGCTCAGCAGCCACAGCAACTTTGGGGAAGTGTCTGGCAGGGGGTTTAAACAGAATTCTTGGCACAGCTCAAGTTTGGAGTTGCCCAGTGATTTCTGCCCTGAATTTCGTGTCTTGCCCAAGCCTTGGTTGCACTCAGTGTGTGAAATAACCCAGAAGTCCCCCAAGGAATAACTCAGTTGCAGTGTGTGGTATTTATTTGGTTTGGTTTGGTTTGGTGTGAATTTTGGGATTGGGAGGGTGTTAGTGGCAGTACTGGGGGTGTGGGAAGTTCATTTGCCTTTTGTGTTCTGCTCCCTCAGAATTTGTTCTGATTGATTCAGTGGCGAAGTGCAAGGCTTTCACAGAGGAAATGTTAATTTTTTAAAAATTTTAAAAGGTTCAGCAGATCTTTCTTCAAATCTCTCTCAGTTTAGGAGTTTGTAAATGTGTGTGTCTAGCAATTCTTTCTCCTTCTGATGAAACCCTAAGTGTCCTTAGTGGCCTTTGCAGAAATGAGTTAAACTCTGACTAGTTTGTAGCTTTAAATTCCAGGTAAAACTGATGAGAAGAAATGAGCTGAGTGCTGTGGATACACCAAACACCAGAAATAAGGAAGAGCAGGTTTTAGTCTGAGCAGGATTTGTAGCTTGGAGTAGAAAACAGAGGAGGGAGAAGAGGTAACAAACATTAACACTTCTTTAATCCCTACTACATGAGGCTGAATTCCAGGTCTCTGTTTGAATTGGGGGGTTTTGGATGTCTGATTTTATTTTTATTTTCTTTAAAAGATAAAAGACCCTGTAAAACATTTTATCTCCACATGTAGCAAAGCCCTGATGCAGATCAGAGTTCCCATAAAATTCCTGGATGTGTATTTAAGGAATAAAGAGCTGCCAATCCCTGGAGTTCCCCCTGGAACAAAGTGTTCTATTTGGGGGGAAATTGTGTTTTTCCAAACAGATGACACCACAAATGAGATTCCAAATTAATTCTTCCCAGCAATCCACAAGGGGATGTGTCTCCATTCCCTCCTTCCTGCTACATCCCATGGAAGTGGAAGGATGGAGGAGCATCATTCATGAACATTTCTGAATTCTGCTTCAATCCCCCCAACATTCTGCATCAATTCTGCTTTTCTTTCATATCATTTCCTCTTCCATCTTCCAGTTTTAGCCAGTAAATTCCATGTCCTGGAGTTTTGTGGGTGGCTGGATGAGAAAGCATTAAGCAAAAATAATTATTAATGCTCTGTGCTGCAGCAATATTTCAGAGATACAATTCCATACAAGGGGAGGTAGGGCAGTCTTTTCTAAAATACTAGTTTATTTCTTAGAATTATAATAATAATAAAGACTAATGCAGACCAGGTGGAAGTCAAAGAAATAGAAAATTCTCTGCCTGTTATTTGACTTTGGCCAAAGGAGCCTTCAAGGTGATGTAACTTGAAGAGAATCAAGTGTTCCTCTGTTTTCTCATCAGGTTTAAAGGTGATTTGATTCCTTTTTTTTGTTCTTTCACTTCCCATTTTTCCTGGATTTAGAAGTTTGGGAGCTGCCCAGGCTGGAAGGTGGAGAAGTGTCCAACTCCCAGTAACAGAGAATGCTGAGCAAAGGCTGTTTAAAGAGAGGGATTTCACTGTTTGAACCAGAGCTTCCTCTCAAATATTTTAGGTCTGAGCCCTCCCTTTAATGAGATCTCAGTACTAGACAAAAATAAAGGAGCTCAGCTGCACTTTGGGGTTGTGGCCCTGCTGCTTAGTGCTGGTTTTTCCCAACCCTGTGGGGTGAAGGCTTTAAAAATAATTCTAATAACAGACAGCACCTTTGATTGGAGCCAGAAATGGATGGGGGGGATTGAAAGTCAGGAACTGCCTCATCAAAAATGTCTTTATTTCCCTCCCCCTCCTTCCCAGGGCTTGTCCCTGAGGGTCTGGAGGTGTAGGAGAGAATTGGGGTTTGGAGTGGCTGAGCTGGTGCTGTGGTGGGTGAAATGCATCTTTGGATAGTTTTATTTTATTTTATTTTATTTTATTTTATTTTATTTTATTTTATTTTATTATTTTATTTATTTTCTTCTCTCGGGCTGGGGAAGGAGGGCACAGGCTGGAAGGGGCTGTTGTGGTGTCACAACTCCCTGGGATCAGTCTCTGGTTACTGATTAACTTCCACAGACACAGGAAAAAAGGGAAAGGTCAGAAGATCATGGGGAGAGTCCTGTGGAGAGCTGGAAACAGGAAAGCTGAGGTGAGACCTGCAGGGCAAGGCAGGGGGCAGCTGAGCTGAGAGAAACCTGCCCTGCCTTCAAACCCAGGGCTGCAGGGTTTTCTGAATTTCTGGGCATTCAAATCCAAGTGCTGCAGTTTTTTCTGAATTTCTGGGCATTCAAATCCAGTTAGTTGCAGTTTTTTCTTAATTGCTGTGTATTCAAATCCAGTTAGTTGCTGTTTTTTCTTAATTCTTAATTTCTGTACATTAAAATCTAGGTGTTTTCAGATTTTTCTTAATTTCTGTGCACTAAAATCCAGGTAGTTGCAGTTTTTTCTTCATTTCTGTACATTAAAATCCAGGTAGTTGTAGTTTTTTCTTAATTTCTGGGCATTCAAATCCAGGTAGTTGGAGTTTTTTGTTAATTCTTAATTCCTGTGCATTCAAATCCAGGTGCTGCAGTTTTTTCTTCTCTCTTAATTTCTGTGCATTTAAATCCGGGTGTTTTCAGTTTTTTCTTAATTTCTGTGCATTCAAATCCAGTTAGTTGCAGTTTTTTCTTAATTCTTAATTTCTGGGCATTCAAATCCAGGGGCTGCAGTTTTTTCTTTCTCAGTTTCTGTGCATTCAAATCCAGTTTTTCCTTAGTTCCTCCTAACAGCAGAAGGAGTTTTTGCTGTGCTGAGAGGGAAAAAAGCTGACAGTTTTGGTTGGTTTTTTTAACTAAATCTGCTAATTCTGATTCCAAACCTGTTCCTCTGATACTGAACTACTGAAGTGATCTCAGGGATGAGAATTTCTCTCTCAAGTTTTTGAGCCAAGGCCTTTAAGGGATTTTATCAAAGGGAAGAAGAAATCCAACAACAGCTTTGGGTTTCTCTGGGTGGTGCAGCTAAGTTGTAAGGTGAGGTCTTGGAGGCTTTGCAGCTTGTAAAAAGAAACTGCTGGGATGGTTTTCCTTTTATAGGAATTTCCTTTGGTTTCCAATCCAAAACCCTCTGCAAAGTGCCCCAATGTTTGAATCAATATTTATAGAGGTGAGGTCATGTTGATAGGGAGCTCAAATCTGCTTATAAACCTCACTCCAGTGGCCTGGAATAAAAGCCAGAAGGACAGAGAGGAACATTCCTGAGGTTTAGTTTATCCAAGTTTGGGGTTTTTGGTATCCTGGTCCAGGATGATGATTTTCACCCTAAAACCCACATGATTTGATTTAGGGCTAAACTAGGGTTACACTCCCTGCACAAAACTGTGACTTAAAATGGATTAAAATTGGAAGTAGGGAGTTTTAATTGATGCCATTCATGGCTCCATCACTGGCTGTGGGATGGAATGGTTTTCAATTGGGATAAAAATCTCAAAATTCAGAATTTTGAGCGTGTTTTGCCAGCTTTGCTTGAACCAGTGCTTCCATGTCTGGGCACATGGGCTGCCAGTGCATTGCCACTGCTGAAATCCAGTCAGTTTTGGTGCTCAGATGCTTTTGGATTAGGAAAGTCACTGAGGTTTCCCTGGGAATTTGAATAACTGAGATAAAACCCCAGGCTGATCCAGCCTTGCCTTGAATGTCCCCTTTCCAGGATTTCTCCTCCCTTGACAGACGTGCAAATATTTATGGTGTCTTTTCCTTAAAACACTGAGGTTTGGCTGGTGGCAGTTTCACTCTTTAAACCATCCCCTGGCAGGTGGGATGTTGTGCTTTGCTGCTCTCTGTTTTTTGCTGCTGGCTGCAGTTTGGGCACTGGGGGGGCTGTCCCTTGGTTTTGGCAGGTTTCCACCTCTGAATTGTCCCTCCTTCTCAGGGCTCTCCAGCCCTGCCCCTCTTCACCTGCCTTGTCTGGAGTCTTGCTCGGCACAGAGGTTTTAGAGAAGCTGCTCCTCTCCCCAGCCCCAGGGATGTGTGGGTCTCCTCAGAAATGAGGGAGGTGCTGGTGTGGGCCCAGCCAGATTCTGTCCCTCCATCCCTGGCGTGTCCAAGGGCAGGTGGGAGCAGCCTGGGGTGGTGGGAGATGTCCCTGCCCAGGGCAGGGGTGGGATGGGATGGGATTTATGTCCCTTCCAGCCCAAACCAGTGTAGGAGGAGCAATCCAGAGCTCCCTGGCACTGATGTCTCGTGGGTCTGAAGGCTCTTCCCTTGGAGCACAGCACAGAAATGCTGCCACATCTGGGAAAAGGAGCAAAATGCTTGGAATACTCCTGCTTTGAATCCATGCCCTTGAAAGGAGAATTCTCCACACTAATTTGAGGGCAGCAGCTGCTCTGATTCTGTACAGAAAGGGATATGCAGAGCTCTGGCTCCACTTGTTCACTGTAATACTGGTTAAAATCTCAGAGTTTGGTTAACTCAGGCATCTCCTGCCACCCCCCTGCTCTGTCCCTGCTGTCCAGGCAGTTCTGTCGTCCCTGAGCATTCCATGACCCCATGGAATCCATCCCTTGTTCAGGGAATGCTCTGCCCATTTCCCCCTCTGGAATTGGGGAGTAGGTGTGAGTGAGGCTCCAAAACCACCTCCAGGTTCCCTTTGGCTGCTGTGACTCTGTGCTCAGGTTCATCAGCCCCATCCATCACCAGTGACTCTGTTCCTGGATCCCAGTCCAGCTGGACAGACCAGTTTCCCTGGCTCCTTTACAGCCCAGGAGATCTCCCATGTGAAAGAAGGTCAGGAAGATTTAATGACCCCTTTTCTGAGCCCTGCAGAGTTTCAGCTCCCCCTGAAAGCCATAAAACAACAAAGGTTATAGATCAGGCAAGCCCAAAAGGAACTTTCCATCCTGGATCTCCAGGCCGTTGTGAGTTGTGTGCAGGATCGGTGGTTACAAGTGGGAGATTTCTTCTCCTTTTAGGTTGTTTGTGTGTTTTTACTCCTGTTCAGCTGGTGTGAAACACCTCTAGTGATCTCATTAAAGCAGTTTAGAGCTCATGCCAAGTGTAGTGATGTCATTTGGAAGCAGCAGAGCTTCAAAACCACCACAAATTTCATTGAGAAAAAAGGTTTGTTGCCAGAATTAAGTAAGATTGGTGAGAAGTGTGGAAATTGTAGATTGAATAGCTGCTCATTTATGCCATGAGATCTTTTAAGGGCAGATACACAATCAGGCCTTCCCTGATCTGGTGCAAGG
Organism: Serilophus lunatus; assembly: GCA_013399895.1. NCBI lineage: Eukaryota > Metazoa > Chordata > Aves > Passeriformes > Eurylaimidae > Serilophus > Serilophus lunatus. The sequence goes on along the minus strand of VXBA01005136.1, from coordinate 35,161 downwards.
GAAATACCTTGGTCACATTCAAGAAATAAAAACAGCAGAAAATCACATAAAATACTTGTCCAGAGCAAGTTTTCAGGTCTGAAGTGATTTGCCATAAAATAATCTGGATGGAGGAGAAATCTGCCTTTCTTTCTACTCTTGGGGCCAAGTCATTAGAAGGCAAAACCAACTTGTACCAGGTCAGATACAAGGGAAACACTTGGTCACATTCAAGCACTAAAAAGAACAGAAAGATCCCAGAATCAAAGAATCACAGAAAGTCCTTGTTCAGAGCAGGTTTTCAGGTCTGGGGTGATTTGCCATAAAATGATGCCTGGGGAAAAGTACCACATCAGGCCCTTCCTGATCTGACAGAAGGGAAACACCTTGGCCACATCCAGGAGGTAAAAAGAACAGAAATATCACAGGAAGTCCTTGTCCAGAGCAGGTTCTCAGGTCTGGAGTGATTTGCAGCTCATCAAATAATCTGGATGGAGGAGAAATCTGCCCTTTTTTCCTACTCTTGTGGCAAAGTCCTTCCAGCAGAGCAGCTGTTGGGTGTTTGCTGTGAGCTGGGGCAGGGGCTGGGGGAAGGAGGGAGAGGAAGGAGCCCTTCCCACAGCTCCTCCGGGTGGGTTGTGCTGCTGAACCCCCCCCAGCCCTCAGCATTCCCACCCTGTCCTGCTTCCCAGCTGTGGGAGCAGCTGCCCCCTCCAGCCAGGCAATGCCAGGATGTGTTGGACCTGCTGCAAAGCCCCCAGCTCCCTCCCCCTGAGAAACAGCTCTCTGCATTTACTTGCAGCACTGAAACGTTCTCCCTTGCAGATTTTCTCATTGTAATTAATGTTGGAAAGGCTTAGGTTTGAGTTGGTTGGGGTTTTTTTCCCCCCCCAAATCCCCTTCAGGGGTAAACATTTGATTTTATGAAGTCGTGTTGGAATAGCTGGAGCTGTCCTACAGCACTGCTTTCAATCAATATGCTTTTTAATGTCATAAATCTCTTTACTTTTTCATTCTCTTCCCCATAGAAAACTGCTGGAGGGCAGGAAACATTTCTTCTGAGTGAAAGTGCATGGCCCATAATCCACTTCTGTGATGTGCCACTTTAGACTCCACTTGAAATGGGAACATGATTTCTTTGCAGGTCCATTTGCACTGGAATATTTTCTTCCTCCAAACAGACACACCAGAGCTCAGGTATTGAAATATCTCCTTGTGATTGGCATGAAATAAAATCTCTATCCAAGGCTCTGTGCTCCAAGAATGAAAAGTGAGTGTGGGAGTAGGAGGAAGGGGAGGAGGAAACAAGCGTGTCTCCTTTGTGTTCTTGGTGTTTATACCCCTGAGCTTTCATCTGCTTTCCTGCTTTTGAGTGTGAATGGGCTTTTTTCTAATCTTCCTATCTTTTTTTTTATTACTCAAGTGTTTTTAGAGACTTATAGGGCATTGTGTAGGATGTAGAAGGTGATTTTAATGCTGGGATTTTTTTTTTCATATATATGGGATGTGGTTCCAGTGGTTTTATTTCTGCTGAGAAGGGGGGAAGTTGGACAAGGTTGTGAATGATCCCACTGAACAAAATTAATGTATTCATTAGGTGTTTATTCCTGATTATCCGAAGTTTGGCCTTTTATTGGTGTGGAAGGAAAGAGCAATCACAATGTGAAATTTGGCCCTTTATTGGTGTGGAGGAAAAGGGAATCACATCTGAAATTTGGGCCTTTGTAAGTAAAGAAGAAAAGGGGCATCACAGGGAAATCAGGACAATGACTACAGGACAGGCAAGAGCAGTCCCTAATCCACCAGGAACAGAGAAGCAGCAGTGGTGGGAAGAAGACAATCCCATCTCCCCAAACTGGTGTGAACTGGGAGGTCCCATCTGAAGGGTCATGGTACAGGCAGGGGGGTTGTTACAACTCATGTTCTTCTCTAACTGGGATCAAACACAGTCCTGCTGTGAAAGTCCTGGGTGGGCAGGATGGTGCTGGGTCCCCACTGGAGAGAGGGGAAGCTGAGTGGCCCTGGAGATGCAGTAAACTCTGAACCAAGCAAGGAAAGGAAATTTTCAGTATCTGCTTGAAAAGAAGCTGTTGCCACCTTTTGTGGCTGTGCAGATGAAAGCATCCAGTGTTCTCCCTGGAATAAAAAGGACTCAGAGGAATTCCATTTGAGAGTTGACTTGGATTAACTCTTGAGTTGTGTTCAGCAGACAAGCTTTCAGTGCACACAGGAGGTCAGAGGAATTCAGGAGGCTGTTGTGAATTCACACCATACCTCAATGATTACTCAGCTTCTCTGACTGGCTCCTCAGCACATGCAATGCCCAGCAGAAACAGCAAGTCTTTCCACCAAAATATTCAGGAGATGCCACAAATCCAAAGGGGAGAACAAAAAGCCAGGAGGCAAATGCAGTTGTTGTAAAAAGAGGACAAACCCAGAAAACTGTGATGGCAGAGGGGTGATGTCAGGTCTGTCTCACCACTTTTAAGAGACACTTCTTTTAAAGGGTGTACAACTCTTTCAGACACAGGAAGCCCTGAGGGAGAAGTGGAGGTGGGGTTTGAAGGTCAGAGGAGAAAAGGGATGTTAGTGTGTGTTTGGCATCAGAACCTGCCTTCAATTTAGATTCGTTGTGTGTGTTCAGGTGGAGAAGAGACTGAGGGGAGAGCTCCTTGCAGGGACACCTTGCTGGGGAGGGGCAGAGGAGAGACAGGGACTGAGCTCTGCTCTGTGGGACAGGGCCAGGACACAGGGAATGGGCTGGAGCTGTGTCAGGGCAGGGCCAGGGGGGATCTCAGGCCAAGGCTCTCCTTTGCCCAGAGGGGGGTTGGGCACTGCCCAGGCTCCCCAGGGCAGTGGGCACAGCCCCAAGGCTGCTAGAGCTGCAGGAGGGGTGGGATGATCCTCTGGGACAGGGGGGATTGTTGGGGTGTCTGTGCAGGGCCAGGGGTTGGACTGGATGATCCCTGTGGGTCCTTTCCTGCATATCCTGGGGTGCTGGGCTGCCATCACTTGCAGTGTTCTGTTGCTGCTGTGGTGCCTGAGAGGCAAACCCTGATGGCTTTGAGTGCCAGGGGCATTCCTGTGGTTTGGGAGGAATCCTGGAGCACCAGGGGGACTTTTGGCAGCACTGCCTTTGTGGCTTTTGAAAGCACACTTGGAGTTCGTAACTCTGGGTGCTCTGAGCACTAAACTTGGCTTTCTTTGTTCCTCCTGATGTCCCTGGGATTTTTGGCACAGAGGGACATCCCTGATTGCTCAGTCCAGAGAGAACCAAGGGTAGGACCAGCTGCCAATTGGCATCAACACCTCAACCAGCCCTGGCAGCCCCTCCCCTTCCAGGTATAAATATTAATGTCAGGGGCTGCTTTGATTTACAGAGAGGTGGGGGTGACAAACTTGCAGTTTTCCAAATGTTTCTCATACAAAACACAGCCCAGAAGTTTGACTTTTTTCACAGGGACTTGCCTTAGAACTGCCACCCCCATGGTGGGTTTGGGAGGCAGATAATTCCCTGGACAGGAATGTTGCAGAAAAGATTTGTAATCCTTGGCAATTAGAAAATTGTTGCTGAGGTTAATGGGGATATTATTTTTAACTTTGAGGGCAGGAGCAATTTTCTGCCTTCAGGATGGAATTATTTCAATCAGTGCTTGAAAGAAGCACTTTCTGAGATGCTTTAAATTGACAAACATTTCAAGCATCAACCTGAATTCTTTATTTTGCTTTAGTATTTATTTTAGCTGATGTATTGATTCACATTTTTATTTTGTGCTGTTTCTGGGAAGGAGGATGGTATTTACTCTCAGTTTTTAGTTTTGTGAGGGATTTTTTCCCTTTGGCTTTTTTGGTGGATATAACTGTAGATAAAAGCAGAACAAAAACTAAACAAGAAGCCAAATAATGTATCTACATCTGTTAGAAGCTGTTGAAGGATTTGCTTCTGGAATTAATCATTTTAAGCCTGTGGGGGTTGATTTGAGGGACTCCTGGGGCTTTTAAGGTTGATTTTGTGGTGGAGCAACTCTTCCTGAGGCAGGTTGTGCTGATGTCAGACTCCACTCAGAGCTGCAGTGAGAACAGGACAGACAGAGCTGGAGGTATTTCCAGCTGACCAAGCTCCATCTTCAAAGATAAGGATGGGAGGACAGGCAAGGATTGAAAAAACCCCTTTTTCCTGCAGCCCTGGGGGTGTTGTGTGCCAGGGAATCTGCTCAGACTCTTGGTCCTGCCAGGAGGGGAGACCTTCACATCGCCAGTTCATTAATTCTGTTTCTCCTCACCCTTCAGAGGCAAATATGTGCTGTTTATAATCTATTATTTTAATTAATTATCCTATTAAGGCAATAGAGTGAGTTCTCAGGCTCTGAGAAATCAATTTTTTAATAGTTTAGTTTTTAAATAACGTGATTCTTTTTTTTTAAAAAAAGGCATTTTTATCTCACTTTTTTGCCTCCTTGTAAAGCACAGTGGAAGTGTCAGACAGTAGCTGGCTGTAGAAAAACACTCCAAGTGAATTAGAGAATCCCTTGGGATATGTTGGGATCCCTCCACGCTTTCAAGCTGGAATTTGGAGATTCTGAAGTGTTTGTGTCAACTCTCCAGGCTGGCAACTGGGAGGAGTGAACTCCAAACAGCCTGAGATGCAGGAGACCCAAAGGGAGGGGCATCCAGCTGCACACTGGGAGGAGCTGCTTCAAATGCAGGGTTTAAAAGCTTTTTTGGCATGCAAGTTGTGGATATCCCATTAAGGAAAAACCTGACAGGGAAGGAAGATGAAAATCCTGTTGGTGAATGATAGGAAAGGCTGTAACCTCGAGGCTGTTGTAGTGAAGAGAGGTACCTTTACTGGAATGTTTTGTCACTGAGTTTCCCAGCACCTCCAACTGACAGGAATGCCAAGTACAATTTCAGTGACAAACAGCATTTAATTGAGATTATTTATTTTTTAAAAAACATACAAATCAAAACCTTTGCATTTTGCCTGTCACAGTGGCTTTAACTCGACCTCTGTGGGCTTCTGATTCCAAATACCCCAAAAGTGGGTCACAGAAACATATAATCCCCTTGCAAACAGGTGTTTTCAGATCATTTTACAGGCTTCCATTTCTGCTGATGTCTCTTGGCTGGGATACAAGGCAGTAACACAACTGAAAATAGAACTTTCTTACCCCCTTCTCCTCCTCTCTCAGGTGCAACTGCTCCTTTTCTCTCTGTCAGACACCAGCCCTGTGCCTTCTGTTCTTGGATCAACACCATCCCCTCCCTGCTGGGCTTTGCTGCCTTTTTTGGCTTCTCCAGGTTCTTTTTTAATGTGTTCATCAGGAAAACACTGGCCCCCAAGTCCCAGCAGCTTCAAGGTTTGTTTCACACCAGGACCACAGGCCTGGTGGTCGTGTTCTGTGTCCAGAGGTGCCCCTTTTAAATGCATTTTGGGGTGAAACAAGAGTTTTTGGGGTTTAAAAGGGGATGCAAACAGCAAGGCAGGGAGTGCAAGGCAAGCCTTGGTGGTTCCAGGACACCCATAAGTGGATTTCCCCCCCAAATTTCCAGCCCTTCTCTGTGGTTCTGTGCAGGGGGAGAAGCTGAACACGATCCCTGTTCCCTTTCCTTGTGTAAGGAGCTCATGCAAGACCTGAAAACTTGGCACAGTTTGTCCTCTCTTGAGCAACATAAAGGAGGAGATGTGTTGCCTGGGGTGGAACTGCTGCAGGTGCTGCTCTGTGCCTTCCACTCTTTCTTCTCTCTGCTTTTCTGGGGTGGAGAGTTAAATCCCTGCCCTGAAGACTCAAATCTTTTGATGCAGGAGACCAAAGGAGCTTTGAGGAGACTGGGGATGTGAGGAGGCTGGAAGTGAGTATGGGGAGTGTTCTCTGAGTTAACCAAGAAAAGTGAAATTAGGGAACATAGAGGTGTTTGTTCTTTTCATGAAAATGCCCCAGAAGATGCAGTGAAGTGGGTTTGGTTTTCCCTTTCAAAGTCAGGTTAATAAAACATTTAAGAGTGGCCTGATCTTTCTTGAATTAAAGTTGTGTTTTGCAAGAAAATTGCTCTGAGCAGTGAGGGGCATTTCAGGGAGAACAGGAGTGAGTTGGGAACAATAAAAATAACTGAATTAAATGGTGGGTGAGGTGTCTTTGTAAAGCCACAGGAGGAGAGGGAATCAAATGAACAAAATGTGTGTCTGAGCCCAGCTAAGCAGGATCTTCCTCCTGCCCAAAGCTTGGACAGCTCCACACCAGTGGGAAGAACCTCCAGGCCTTCTATTTATGCATCAAGAATTAGGGAATTAAAAAGAAAAAAGACAAGAAAGAGGCAAAAAGAGTGGTCAAAAGCAGCAAACCTGTAAATATTTGGTAGGGAGAAGTAATTAGTGGTAGCAGTGAGCTGATGGCCAGGCCTGAGCTGCCAGTAAACAGTCTGAAAATGCAGCAGCAGAGCCTTTTCCACTGCACTCATTGGGTTGAAACCCCCAGCAATTATACTATTTAAATGTCAGGGTTCAGGAGTTTGTCACAGGACTGTGGTTACAGGAAGAAAATGCATCCAAACTCTCCAGCAAAGCTGGTTTTTCCTCTTTGTGCTCCCAGGGTTGTTCCTTAGGGAAGGGTCTGTTGGGTGACTTGACTGTTTCTGGCGGGATGATTTTCAATATTTGAGGCTTTTTGAAGCACTTGGCAATGACTGAATGATTTAATGATCCCTTATTTGCATCAATGGATAAGATGGAGCTGCTTTAATTTACAGCTGAATTCCAAAGAGACCAAAGTAAGGATGGGCTTATTGCCCGGTTTATTCCTCACACTTGGAATTGTGGAGATGGAGCTGAAAGGGGGATTTTTTGGTGCGGGGTTTTTATCCCTGTTTTCCTCTTTCATTAATTTTCACCTCTGTTTTCCTCTTTCATTAATTTATGGCATTATGGGACATTATTTACAGCATCCAAAGAGTTTGACTCCTTAATTTAGCAAAGGAGCTCAGCAGTCCAAAGGGGAGGTTGGAGGGGAAGTTTAAAAAATAACAGTGAAAAAAAAAGTTTATCTGGAAAAAAACAAATAAATTTGTTTATTAATTGATTCATTTTGGTAAAGATAAGAATATCTGCTTTGGCTTGGAAATAAAGGTTGGAAGAAGGATCTGAGACTCCAGGACCTCCCAAAAAACACTGATTTTAAGTATTTAAGAGGAGAAATCCTGCAGTGGAACACCCAGTTGGATCATGATGTGATAGTTGGAGGCTGAGGTCAGTGTTTGTCAGGATGAGACTGGGATTTAGTTGGGTTGGAAGGATGAAGAGGGGACCTTGCAAAGCACTGTCTCTGCAGCTGAGCAGTTAGTGATGCTTTTTTTTGTTGTTTTTCTGGACAAGATATTTGCATTTCTCTTCATTTAGTGACTCCATTCAGTGATCAGAGTGTGGAGGGGACAGCAGGAGGTCAGACTCCAAAATGCTGCTGTTCCATTTCAGCTGAAAGCACATAATAACCAGAAAGGTTTCCTGCCCTGAAAATATAATTAATAGAGGTTTATCAACAGCTGAGAGGGGTCATCTTTCAAATAAAACCTGCTCTTACACAAGTTTAAGGCAGAACCTGAGCAAGTTTGGCTAAAGGAAGGTGTCCCTGCCCAGGGCAGGGCTTGGAACTTGAGCTTTGAGGTCTCTTCCAACCCAAACCATCCTGGGATTCTGTGATCAGTGGTTTGATTTGATTTTAGTGCTTAGAATTGTCCACCTTGCTCAGGATTCCTGGTGTGATCCCTGCCTTGGAGCTGGCAGAGCTTGTTGGAGCAACTTTCTGCTCCCACTTTGTAAAGGTTGCTTCAAACCACCCTCAAAAGCAAAATTCATCCATTTTTAAAACTGCCCACCCAGTAAAAACTGGAGCTTTCTGTTGGCTGAATAATTCATGGCTCCCTGGATGGAATCCTGAGGCCACTGCAGCTTTTCCCTCTGCAGACTCCACTTCTCCAGACTCCTTTAGTTGATCACACAACTTTGAGACCCAAAAAAAGGTAAGATTTAGCAAGAATATAAAGAAAGAGATGAGGGGAGGGCAAAAGGAGGCTGAGAAGTGCAGTGCTGGGCAGGATCAGGTTCATTCCTGCCCAGGATTGGGAATCTGGGCTCTCCTGCTTGTCTCAGCTGGTGTTTCCAGCCCTTCTTTGGCTGCCAGGAGCTGGAATGACAAGGATTTCCTGTTTCTGGGGTAGACATTGGCTCTGTGGGCACTGAATTTGGGTAATACAGCAAAACACAGGCCATGGAACACAGGGGGGAGATGAGGGGGAGCCCAACTGACAAAGGTTTGGGCAACATGGGAGAAAAAGTCAGCATTTCTTGAGCAAAAGGTAAGAATTCTTGAAGAGATCTGGCTGAAAAGTTGCCATTTGAAGGTGACAGCTGCTCACCACAACATGTATTTGTATCTATTTATTACTCTAAACAGACATTTATTTATATTTTTTTAATATATAAAAACTTTTTTTAAAAATTTCTGATTAAAGAAATCCTGCTTGGAAAACTCTTCTATCCTGAAGATGAGACTTTCCTTTTAATTTATCAGCTGAGCAGCTGTATTGTAAGAAAACCTTTTATTCTGAGGTTGAGACACATGGGAACAGACTTTTTGGGAATGACCATTAAAGCTGAGATCCAAACTGGAGGAACTTGGTAGCAGAGAAAGTTTGTCTGCAAGAAGAAATTTAAACAATATGAGTTAATCTTTTTTTTTTTTTTGCATAGAACAGAGTTGAAACACAACTCCCCTGTAATTTAAGAGTGTTTTGAGTGGGCACAAGCAGTTTCCTTCAAATATAAAGTAGTTTAATAAAGGAGAAATACAAGTGTTGCTGTTCCAATAAATGTCTGGAGCAGGATCTCTCTGGGATGAGCTCTGTTCTCCCCTGTCACAATTACTGGGATGTTATTCCCCACCTGCTTTTTTTCTTCATTAAAAACCCCATATTTCCCTATTCTGGGAATACCTGACTGTGAAGTCTTGAATATGTGACAACAGTGGCCACAAGTCACCACCTTGCAAGGGAAAAAATCTTCTTTGTGAGGCATCAAGATCCAGTTAAACCTCTGAAATATCCATGAAATTAAGGATATCTTCTCCCAAGGCAGGATTTTATAGATGGAAATAAGTGCTGTCCAAGAAATGGGCCTTGCTTGGAGTTACCAGAAAGGCCACAATTAATTTACCACAAAGGGCTTGGAAAACCACAGGAAGAGAAACATCCCAGTATTTCTGATTTTTGCAGAGTTTCCACCAGCCTGACATTTAATTTGTTTGCACTAAATTACTTTGCAGCAACATCCAGCTCTTCAAAGTCCTCTGGTGTACAATGACCTGTTTCACCCTTTTCCTGCTCCTCTTTTTGCTTTTTTAGACACTCCAAGCACTGCACTCAGAGTTTTCTGTCTCACTCTTAGGTTAAATCTCCGTGGATTTTGCTTTTTCTATCACTTCACTGTCCTAAAAAAAATAAAGGGGGGAGGGAATTCCTAATTCCACATCTCCCCCCGGGTCCTGTCCTAATAAAAACCCAGCAGGACGAGCTGAAATGAGGTTGGTTCCTGCAGGTGGGTTGGGGAGGCCTCTCCAAGCCCAACATTGTGTGAGTTTGTGGGGTTTAGAACCTGCTTTAGTGGAGCAAAGAAGCAAAATAAATTCTCCTCAGCTGTGGAGAACAGTTAAAAAAAGCCAAATTAAAAGCCAAGGGACCAGTTCAGAGCTACCAGCATCTCACTGGGGCTGCACCAGTTGCAGCTTCTCTCCTCAGCCAAACAAGCTCTATTTCTTTAAAAAGGAGTAGGGGAAATATTAGGATTTAATCAACAAGAGAGGAGATTTATTCCCTGAAACAGCAGCTCACAGGAAAGCTCCAAGTGATGTCCCTGTGTTAGAAAAAAATCCAGATTAAAGTTTAGGGCTCAGCCTGGCTTGGGAAGGGGACTGTCCCATGATGAGGAACATAAAGAATGCAGAATTCAGGGGCAGCCAGGACAGGCAGGACTCCTGAGAGAAGGAAGAAAATGATAAACCCTACCCAGAAACCTAAAACGGGAGGGAAGCTGAGTGTAAAGAGCAGATAATAAATACAGTCATTTATTCCAGGGGTGTGACTGAACCTCCAGCAGTGGTTTTTACTTCTCAGTGAGGTGTCACAGCTCTTCTGCTGCACGGGAGGCTGCTCAGAAGGCCCCAGGATGTGGGTTTGGGGTGATCTAACAGACACAATTTCCCCTCCTCTTGACTCTCAGGAGCAGCTCCAGGAGGTTGAGTTGGCAGAAGGGGGGGGTTTCCAGCAGGGACCCACAGGCAGGAGCCAATCCCAGAACCAGGGGAAGGAGGAGAGGGGCCTTGGGCTTAGCTGGGGTCAGTGCACAGACACTTGTTTTTCTGTACAAACGTGACAAAAAACCTGCTTTTCCTCCCAGGGCCTCAGTTCAGGCTCCTTGGGACAACCTTCAGGTGTTTCTGTGGCTCATCCTGCTGTTTGCACACTCTCCCCTCTCTTGTCATGTGGTTTTTCCACCTGTGTCTCACTGGAAATACTTGTCCTTTTCCTTTCCAAGCCCTCTGCTTCTCCAGTGGAAATGAGCTCCTTCAGCCTTGGTGTTACAGCTGTTCACTGCTGAGCCTTCCCTGGGTTTATTTTGTTTTCTTTCTGTGGGTTTTGAGCATTAAAGTGCTGGAATTTTGGAGTCTGGGAAGTGATGGGAAAAGCAAGGGCTTCTTCAGGAATTCCAGAGGTGTGGGAGCAGAATCCAGTCTGGAGAAAGGATCTGTTTTGTGGGAAGGAGGCAGGAGAGGTAATTAAGGTGGTGTGTGAACATCCTTTGTGCTGGGATACAATGAATTACTTGTCTCTGAACTGATAAACTCTGTCCCTGAAGCTTTCAAACCACCCCATAGCAGGCGAGGAATAGCAGAGACAGAGCAAATGTGCACTAACATTCATTCCAGAGTTACCAACAAAACAAAACATAGAAGAATCTTTGGGGGGGGGAGGGAGTGGGGGGTTTAAATCTGATCTAAAAGCAGAGGCTGCACTTTGGGAGCTGAAGAATTTTGGCAGCAGGAGTAACAGCACTTCTTCCAGCCTTTAGAAGGGCAATAAAACACAGCTTTACATTTTCAGCTCCATAAATTCCCTTTGAAAAAACACCCAGAGCTTTGGGCAGCAGGAGGGGAAACTCCAGTGCTTGGCCACAACCTGGCAGGTCTGGGAGCTCTTCAGACCAATTTGTACAACACCTTCTTGGGCTGAAACACCTCCCTCAGCGTGTGGGGCTCCTGCAGTGAACCAAATGTTCTCTATTTGTGAGAAAGGAGCCCACAAATGTTATCATTTAAATGCCATTTATTATCAAACAGAAGCAGGCAGTGACTCAGTGATTTTCCAGGTCAGGGGTGCAAAGGGTCTTCATACAGGTTGGGGTTTTATAACAAAACTGTCACAAAAGATGAGGGATTATCACAATTTCTTGAAAGTAGGAGGGAAATTATTTCCATGGGTACATCCCCTTTCTCCTCCCCTCTGGGATTTGGGTGGAGGGTCTTTTATTTCTTTTTGAGGCTGAAGTAGAGCTCTCATCCTCATTTTGAACTTTTCAACCCTCCTGAAAAAATGGTTTGAGTTTTCCTTAATTGGCTCTGAAGGTGGTGTTACCTTCTGGTGAAGCAATTTATGGTCTGTCCAGGCAATTCCTGGGATATTTACTGCAGAAAGGTGTCTGTGTTTCTCCAGAGTTTCAGGGAGCAGACAATGTGTCCTTGTGCTAATGGCAATTAGCAGGAGGGGCTCATTAAGGCTCCTCATTCATTGAAATAAAATCTTACTCCAAATTATACTACTAATATATCTGGACTCTATCATATGAATTCTACTTATTAATGAAAAATATAAATCATCCCAAACATCCCATTCCCAATACAGATGTCCCTTTTTTGTTGTTTGTTTGACTGTGATATCACTATAAATTTATAGTTGGGGGGGAAGCTGGAGCTCAGGTGCTGCTTTTATCAATAAATAAATTATAAATTTGCACCTCACTGAGATGACATGATCCCATTTATTTAACAGTGGTTCTCGTGGCCTCATTGATTCCATTTCATGTGTTCTCAACTATCACAGTTTATTTTAATTTTCTAATTAAAAATATGTGTGATTCCAAAAGGCCCTTCTTGCTTCCTGACCTGCTTGGCACCATCTCAACCACCTTTATTAATTTTTTTCCATCCCTTTAATGTGAATTCAGGGGGTTTTGTTTGATGTTTGCTTCATGTTGTCCCTCCAGTGTGGCAAAAAGGAGAGAAAAATCAAAGATTGCCTCATAATAGCTGCTAGTTTTCTAAATAAGGCTTTAAACACTGCATTTGCTTGTAGTAATAATGGTGGGTTAATTAGTTTTACTGCTCTGTGGCAGGGGGAACTCAGTGGTAGGTGAAAATAAGCTCTGATTTGATGAGTTTCAGACCCAAGGGACTAAAACTATTCAATGGTTGGGGTCTGTTTGTTTTTAAAGTGAGTAATTGTCTGAGCTGGTTGTTTTAAGGGGAATTTCTGTCTTTTTTAGTGTGGAGGATAAAGTCTGACTGCAGTGGAATCAATGCTTTAGTAACTGATTGCTGTGACTAAAACCAGACAGAGCAAAACAGAAGGCATAGAATTAATTTTTTCAAAAATAGCAATCAATTTTTTTAAAAGACAATGCAGTTAAGACAATTCTGTTGGTAAATTATATAGAATTATATATAAATCTGTATGTTTTGTAACTTCCATGGAGAGAATGGTCTTAATATTGAAGTGTATAAATAGAAGTTAAGAAAAAAAAAAATCAGGTTCCTGAAGAGGAAACACATTTTAAAAGTACTTTTAAACTCAGGTTTTCTGGGGTGTGAGGTGTTCCTTTTCCTGCCTGGAGCAATGCTGAGGGTTCCAATCCCAGGAGGAAATTCCAGGCCCTGGAGTGTTGTCAGGGCCACTTGGATTCCCTGTTTGGCTCCAGATCTGTGTCTGTGGAAGTGCCAGGAGAAGAAACACTCCCCATCCACCAAGTTCCAGGAATAACATCCTTTGAACTCCCTCTCCACATATTTAAGGTTGTTTTTCCTGCCAGACAAAAAGGAGGAGGAAGGTTTATTTATCTGCCCTCCAAGAAGCCTCTTTGGGTCAGTGCTGACACTTAATTTTCAACCAAGGGTGATGGTGGTGCATCAAATTCACAAAATCTCTTGTGCTCTCTGTCTGTGGAGATACTCTGGATCCACCAGCCCACAAAGAAAAGGGAAAAAGGGGGAAAAAAGTTACTTGAAATTTGAAAGTTGGGTGAAAATTCCAAATCTTTTACAGTTCTAAAGACTCAACAAGAGATTTTAAATGAGAAATTGCAATTTTCTTAAAATTCATTCCATGTGATCCAAAGCCAACCTTTTGGAGGGAGAGGTTGAGATGACAAATAACCTCTAATTTTATAATTGATTCCCTGTAAAATCAATTACTCTCCAAAGTCACCACTGGAGAAATAACACAGTGGGTTTATTGCTGTAGTTTTAGAAGTTTTTCTTCCAGAACCTAAAGAAAATATTGATTTTAGCCCCAAATAAACCTTCTGGGACTATGTAATAGGTTGTTTGTCAATAAGGATGCTATAATTTATTGTAAGGATATAATTTTATGAGGGATTTGGAGAATAAAGTAGTTGTCCTTGTTGAGCTCCTCTTATTTTGCCACCTGAGTCTACGTTGCTCCATGTTTTCTGACCTCTGCGTCTCCAGGAAATCCAGACACTGTTCCTGGGGTTTCAAATCACACTTCCAGGGATTTCATTTGATATTTATGGTGTGCAGGGCTGTCCCCACAAACCCCCTGTACCTTAAATAGTGATGATTTCCAGTGTCCCTCTGGTGTGAGAGGACAAACAAATCAGTTTTCCTTCCACTTTTCTTCCTCCCTGTGCCCTGATTTCAACTCAGGTTTTCTAGCAAACAGTTTTGCTGTTGGGTTTCAGTGTTCCCATGGATGTTTTTATGCCAGATTTGCCAGTCTCCCCCTTTTTCCCCCCCTTTCTTCCAAAATCTTCCCCCTCTCTGGCCTTTGTAGGCACCTCTGACCTGAATTAACTTGGAGTTCAGCCCCTCCTGGAACTTTGGTGGCTCATCTTTTCCTGTGCCCTGGATTTTCTCCCTCCTCACTTTCCTGCTGCTTTTTCAAGCCTTTTTTTTGCCCTTTTCTCTTTCCCCTGGAACTGCCCCTTGGCCCTTCTTTCTCTTCTTCCCCAGCTAAAGGTAAAATGTGCACATTTCCTTCCCTCCTCTCCCTGATCATCTGTCACTGTTCCACCCTCCTGGCCCTGACTGACACTCCCAACATCTCAGCAGCACCTTGACACACTCTCATTAATTCCCCAGGNGGGTTGGAGGTGTTTCCCAGCTGGTTAATAAATAAACTGCTTCCAACTCCCTGGTGAGGGACTTTGTCTGGTCATTAATTCCCTCTTGCTGTTGGGACTGAGTTCTGCTCCCTGCTGGAGCTTTGAAGACTCTCAATCCTGGCCCAAGGCTCAGATCCAGCTCAGGTCCTGGATTCCCTTTGCTCTTCTCTCTGTGCATTATTTCTACACAGATTCTGGGGGTTTGGGAGGAGCTTTTCTGGCTTTAGTCAAGTGGATTGTGGCGTTTGATTTTATGGGAGGAGTGTGCAGCCTTCCAGCAGAGCTGAGGGCAGCTTAGAGAATGAGTGATACTAAAAACCAGGTACTAACAATAATATTTTTTTAATTTTTTTTAAATCCCAAACTGGTTTGGGATGGAAGGGACCTTACAGCCCATCCAGTGCCACCCCTGCCCTGGGCAGGGACACCTCCCACTGTCCCAGGTGGCTCCAACCTGGCCTTGGACACTTCCAGGGATCCAGGGGCAGCCACAGCTTCTCTGGGAATTCTATCCCACCCTCTCCCCACCCTCCCAGCCAGGAATTCCTTCCCAGTATCCCATTTTTCCCTGCCCTCTGGCAGTTTGAAGCCACTGCCCTTTATTCTTACTTACCCCTGATTTATTCCTTTGCTGGAAAAGCTGTTACTCATTACCTGCCTTGATTGACTGTAGTGTTTTATGACTTGGTACTACAAATGTGAAACAGAGTCGAGGGAGGGGGTAAAAAGTGCAGTTAAATTTGTTCTCTGTAATTCTAAATGGATGAACCCCTTGTTTTGGAGCTGTATGTCAAATTCTCTGCATATTGCCCTTGTGCTGTGCCTCCAGCTGGTTCCCAGTCAGCAGTTCTCCCATGGGAGGAGGGTGAGGGATTGCCCTGGAGTGCTGGGACACTTTGGGGACCCCTAATTAGGTGCCCTGGATGGATCCATCAGCTGGGAGAAGCTCTCTGCTCATTTACTGGAGTCCTGGGCCCAGGGGGAGCTGAACAAATCCATGTCTGTGCAGAATCCAGCAGTTGGGCTGGGGTGCAGTGAGGAGGAGAGAAAAAACAATGAACTGTGTGTACACAACAAAAAACCAGCACAAACCCCTGCCCAAATCTGCCTCCCTTGTCCTCACAGAAGGGGATTGTTCTGGCAGAGCTTTCCCTCTTTGCCTCCTTGCTTTGTTTCTGGAATGTGGGAGTCAGGCTTGGCTGTGTTGACAAAAGAGCTTTTCCTTGGATTATTAGCATTCAGCAGTGGGCTTGGACTGGGAGATACCTCAAAAACTGCTTTTTTCCCCAGGTATTCAGAGGAGCCAGGAGTCAATTCACTCGTTGTTTGCAGGGTCACTCGGTCCAGTGGAGTTTAATTCCTTCCCTGTCCAGCCTGGTTCCATCTGCTGAGCTTTGAGGGGAGGGAGAGACCTGAACAGGGAGAAAAATCAATATTTGAATAGCTGCAGTGAGTTTCCCACACCTGAGCCAGCTCTGCTGCTCCTCCCATTGGCAGAGCTCAGCATCTCCACCAGAAAATCCTGCATCTCCCCCTGCTTTGGCTGCTCCTTGGGCCTTAGAATTCAGGAAGGGTCCACCAGAATCCTGATGAATTCATTAATTAGGCCCTAATCATCCCAAGGCCCAAATTGGCTCTCACAAGGTTGAGGGCCATGTCAGTATTGAACTAAAATAGAGCAAACACTGCTGGGCTTCTGTGGAAGCTCCATGATAAATCCAGGAGTGTGTTCCCAATGTGGGAATGAATCCTTCCATGGCTTTCCACTTGGATGTGGGTCCTTTTTATTTAGGGATTATACAACCCTGGGATATTGGCAGGTCCCTGGGATCCACTGGGAGTTGGGAATGAATGATCACAGGGCCATGGTGTTCTCCAGAGTTGTTTCAATTCCAGGTTTCCTCTCCTGTCCTGGGTGGCTCCCAAAGGCCAAGGCCATGGATCAGCCAGGCAGGATCAGGATTTGCTCCTTCCTGTTACTTAATGAAAGTCTCCATTTCCTCCTGACGTGCTGGATTGTTGGATTTATCTTTACATATCAACTCAGAGCTGAAGGAATGAACTGGCTGGGAATAAATACTCCCAGATAACATTAATATTAAATAAATATCTTGATGAAATTAATCCATTTTTATGAATTATCAAAAGTTTGGTTTTTTCCTTTTTGTAATCTTACAAATGAGTAACATCAACATTTCTGCCCTTCTTCAGTGCTTTGCTTTTGGATAAACTCTCTCTGTGGCTGTTGAGAACATGGTGATAATTTTCCCAAAAAGGAGGTATTTTGCAAAAATCCTTCTCTTAAAAACCCTCAGCTTTGCAGTCCCAGCAGTACAACTTCCAGCTGGTAACAAGTTATAAAAGAAATCCCATCACATAAATGTGTAAACCCAGCATTAGGAGGGTTTGTGTGTGTGCAGTGAGTGTCCTCTCAGGCTCCAACAGCTCTGCCTAAACAGCTGCCTCTTGGACTTGTGTCTTGCCTGATGGTGAAGGTTTAATATTTCAACCTCTTCAGTATGTTTAACATTTAAAAACATGCCTGTGAGTGCCAGCAACTCTTTGGAGGAATGTGACCCCCCCCTCTGAAGCTGCAGTGGGAAGGCAGGGAAGCTGTGAGTGCCTTCCTTGGAGCTGCTGGGGGGGATGGAGGAGCTCTCACAGTAAGCACCCCGAGCCTGCAGCATTCCTTGGCTGGGCACAGCTCTCACTGCTCTGTTTGCCTTCTCTTGAAACACTTGTGTGGCCATTCAGCAGCCACGTTGTGTTTGGGCAGGACTGTTTGTTCAGGGGTGTGGTACATTTAGAAGTGCACAAAATAATTTTTCAGAAGGAAGAATTTAATTATTTTTGAAAAAAACCTCTAAGATCATGTTACTTGGGGTAAATTGCATCTTCCCCTGATGGGGACTTAAAAGGATCCCAAAATCCCAGGATATGCTGAGCTGGGAGGGACCCACAGGGATCATCCCATCCAACCCAAGATCATCCCCAAGGGTCAAACCCTGTCCCTGAGAGGAACATCCCAACACCTCCTGGAGCTGGAGGAGGCTGGAGAGGGACTTCCCACAAGGGCCTGGAGTGACAGGACAAGGAGGAATGGCCTTGGGCTGAAGAGGGGAAGGACTAGATGGGACATTGGGAAATAAATTCATCCCTGGGAGGGTGGGGAGGGGGTGGGATAGAATTCCCAGAGAAGCTGTGGCTGCCCCTGGATCCCTGGAATGTCCAAGGCCAGGTTGGAGCCACCTGGGACAGTGGGAGGTGTCCCTGCCCATGGAGGTGAGATGGGATTTAAGGTTCAACCCAAACCATTCTGGGATCCCATGGATTCTTACATGGACTTTAAAGCCTGTGCCTGGTGCCTTACTGGGTGCTGGCTCAGGAACTGGATCCCAGGCCTTTCCCCACTGCAGGGTCCTGGGTGACTTTGGGCAGTTATTTCATCTTTGTCTGCTCCATTTCCCCACCTGTGAAACCAGGAGAAAAGCTGTTGCTGGCATTACAAATCCAAACACTGCCCACCACCTTTGGATGCCTCAGGGCAGGGGCCTCCGATCACAGAAATGTGTGCCTTCTAAACAAACTAATTTTTCAGTGTATAATCCAAAATAGGGATGTTTTTGTGTGGTTCATTGTACACTGGGTCTCATTAGACCCAACAAAGCTCATTTTTACATCAGTGTGGAAGTTTGTTTTCCTGTGGGGACACTTTGTTTTAAGCTGCTGAGCTGAAACTGTGTTAATTTTTCCATGAGAGCAGTTGGAAATATTCTCCTTCATGCAAGTCGAGTGTGGAGTGGCTGGAGGGAGCTGTAACTCTGAATATTGACTCAGTACCTGTGGCTTAAAAGGATGAATTGATGTCATTAACTGCAGCCAAATCAAGTGGTGAATGAGCCTGCAATACAGTCTCTGTTGCATTTTTTTAATTGGCAGCTATGTTTATTAATTAATGCCAAGCAGATCTCTTCCACAGCAGGTTTGGTGAAGGTAAAGCTTGACTGTGGAAGAGATAAATTGATGACAAAATATTTGGGGTGTTTGTACAGTTATTTTCTGAGATTTTCTGAGATATGTCCTAATTTACTTTCAATTCAAGAGGATTGAGGCAGTCCCCAATGTGTACCTCAAAAACCCCTGTCTCTGCCTGATTCCCTCATTTAGAGCCTCCTGCAGGATCTCAGAATTCCTCATCCCTTTCCTCAGAACACTAAATAATGTTCTCAGCCACAGAGAATATTTGGGGAATAAACCACTTAATTGATGGGGTGGAAATTCTCTGTTTGAATTTGAAGCCCAAAGCAGCCCAGGGATGAAGAGCAGAGCTTTGGGGCTGATCACACCAACAACCCCAATTTGGGGTCTAAAACCCAGTGGGAAGAGGCTGCTTTGAGCTTTAATGGGGTTTGTGAAATCCTCTGTTCCTCTGAGCCATTAGAAAGCTCCTGATTAAAGAAGTTTTGAGTCACAAACTTCATAAAGGTCTCCACCTTCACTCCATCCTTGTCCTCCCAGCCAATGGAGCAATACTGGCACCCAAGTGTGAGGTGAGCAAAATTCTTGCCCCAAATTAAATATTGGCTCTAAATATTGATCAATATTGACTATAATCACCTCTTAACAATACTTTGGGAACTTGGGGGAGCAGCACCTTCTGCCCAGGGCTGGAGGAGTGACTGTCACTGTACTTCCTCCCAAGTAACTGCAGACTAATCCTAATTAATTTACAAATTAATTTACACACAGGAATGAGGAAATGGATTTGCATTTCATGGGATTTTTGTTGCAAATGGTGGAACTGGTTTTACAATGACCCAGTGCTTGTGACCTTCAGGTACAACAGTGAGAAGGAAAATGAGATTTATTGGGCAGGTTTGCACAGCCCAAGTGTTTGTCATCTTCTCATCTTTCAGGGAACAATACCTTTCCCCAGGTTTCAGTTGGTAATTGCTCCTTTTCTTCCTGAGAGTTTGGCCAGAATGAAAAATAAGGCAGTTTCAGATTTCTAAGGTTGAATTAAGGTTTAATTTTAAACCTCCTGGATCACCTAAAGGAGTTGAGATACACCTGGTTTAATTTTTGTAGCTTTGGAAAGGAGGAGACAACCCCTAGTACTGCTTTAAATCTTGATTATTATATTACTTTAGATATATAAAATATGTGTATTTATATATGTTGCTTTAAATCTTGATTATTATATTGCTTTAGATGTATATATCATATATATGAATGTACATATTTTATATATTATGGACTTTAGGCGTGTTTTTATGAGTGACACTGGAATGTGGGATTACAGAGAAAAGAACACCAGTGTCATGAGGGGATGAGGTTATTTTTCCTCCACCTTCAGCAGCAGGATTTCATCCTCAGACCTGTGTATTCCAATTTTCAGGCTGTTTCCTTGCAGAGCCCCAAATCCCCTGGGCTTTCCCTCCCTCCTTTGCTTTGTCTGGGCCATTTCTCAATTAGTTGGGCACACTTTGAATTCTGTGGCCTGAAATGAAGAGCCATTCATTTCTTCCTTTTTGGCCACACTTAGAACATCTTAATAAAAGTTTAGCAGCTTAATTGCAAATTTTGGAAGGCAGTTTGAAGTTTATGGGCTTTCTTTTTTTTTTAACTCTGCTGAGGAATTAAAATTTTTGTAAAAAGGCTCCAGAGTCGTTTGACAGGAGGTGCTGGGGATAAATCCCAGCCCCAAAATTGCAGCTTGCAGCCTGTCCCAGTGATGTTCAGAGGGGATAAATATAAATAGAGTCTCTTTTAATTTGCATGTCTTGCTGAGTGGCATCTCAGCTTTTCCAAATTGCTGGGGCAGTTGCTGTGGAGTTGTTGGGATAATTGTGGCTTTCAGAGGAACAGAAGTGAGAAGTGAAGGGCTTTCTGACCCTGTTCCTGTGCCAGGGCTGTGGGAAGCACCAGCACCTTCCAGAGGCCTTTTGGGGGCCTCTGTTCTCCAAACATCTACTCTGATTTCATGTGCTGCAAGTGGAATAATCTGATTTATTAGTGCTCACCAAAGGCTCCAGAGATGTCACTGCTGTGGCTGTTGCACTTGGCAATCAAATTCTCACTGAATTTGGCATTTTCTTTGCCATTCCCTGAGGTCTCTGGGTTATTTTTCAGCTGCATCAGGGGATGTCCCACTGCTGGCACCAAGGCAGGAGCCTTTGCCTGGAGCTTTTCTGGGTGACACATGCCTACTCTTTACAGATGATACTCTTTGAGCCACAAAGTTCTGTTTTAAAAGACAAAAATCTCATGATTTTTCTTGTTCCCTGTACCAGCCTCACATGGGAGGAGGGAAGGAAGGAGCCTTGGGGCAGTTGGCTGTGAATGAAACCAGGACTCTTCTGAAATTCCTGTGAGTGAAGTTCATCAGATGGGAAATTCAGCGACTAAAGCAAGAGTTTCATCTTAAAAAAGGCTTTTGTTCCCAGAGTGAGCTGCAGTCAGGGGTGTTGGCACTGCCTGGCACATCCTTCCACCAGCTCTCCAGAGCCACCTGCAGAAATTGCCAGGATCAATATGCAATTATTGCCAGGAAAACAAGTTCCTAATGAGCTTGGTGAATCAAATAGGTGTGCAGGTTTATTTCAGATTTTCAAGGATATTTTGTCTCTCTCTCCAACTAAACCCAATTATTTGGTGTTTCTAAGTCTGCAGAATGATGCAATCTGCAGCTGGAAAAGGGATTTACTGAGCTTGGTTTTGAAGTCTCTTAAGATAATTTGTTTCCCATGCTGCTTTTTGGGCAGATTGGACCCCAACACCATCTGGAGGTGCTGTTTGCAGCTTGTCCTTCTGCATTACAATCCCCCACCCCTCATAGCCAGGATAATCCAAGGTTATCCCCCTTCTCTGTTGGTTCAGAGTGGAATCATTGGCAGGTATCAAGAGATCTGTGAGTTATGAATGGAAAACACCCCCTTGGTGTTGTCCCTGAATAGGGATGTGTGAAGTGTGATCTCAAAGCAAGCAAATGATGCTGAGAAATGGAGCTCTGGCAGCAGCACCATGAAAGGCAAATGCTCCAGGCCTGGCCTTTGGGAGCACAAGTGCCCCCAGCTATATCATTGTCCAAATTGCAGCCTCTGCCATCTCACTTTAAAGAGGCACTTCAGTATTCCTAAACTGAGGAATTATTCATAGCATAATGTTCAGGAGAGCTATTTTTAGAGTGTGCAGACTAGAGACTATTCATTTTACATTTACTTGGGGATTTAGACTCTGTTTCATGCTGGGGAGCAGGGAGGGAGCTCTCTGTTCAAACACCTGGTGTGCTTAGAGGAAAGGACAAAATGCTGGGCCTGTGCTGCTGCTTTCAAACCATGCCCAGGTATTTGGGGCTGCCTTGGTCTGCTTCATTAATTCTCCCCTTATTAGAGGAAAGAAAGACATCAGGGAAAGAAGACCAGCTCCACAGGAGGGATTGTTCCATCCACGTTGCCTTCCTCCCATGTTCAAAGCATGACTGTAGTGTTTGTTCAAAGATATTTCACAGAACTGTGCCTTGAGTGTCTTAGCTGTGTTTCCCCTGTGTTAACACACAGGACACATGGTCACTCCAATGAATTTTGGGGCCAAAACTCATTATCCTGTGAGTGATTATCCTTTACCCACAGTGTGAGGTTGCTGGTGGTGTTGTGTTGAGCCCTGAAGTAAAACCCACCTTGCAAAGTCCCCCCCTCAGAGGGGTCATTTTTTCCCCCCACTTTCAGACAAATCACATTTTGCTTCCACAGAGCTGCTCTCCCCCCCAAACCCAGTTGTAGATTGGCCTTCAAATGGCACTGGGAGAAACCCAGCAAATATTCAGGTGCAAAGATCTGGTGGGGGGGGAGAAAAACCCACTTTGAAGAGCTTTTTTAGTCAGAATCAGCTTCAGAAGAGTCACTGGAGAGTTTGCTCTGCCTTTGCCATTAATATTTATCCTGGAGCAGCTGAGGAGGCAGCAGGGAAAGTGCTTTGGTGCTGCTCCATTAGGCTGGAGGTGAGACAGGAGAAGGTGTTTGCTGACCAAGCAAGATGTGTCCCTCTCAAGAATAGAAATCTATTTCTATTTTGAGGGAAACCTTTGTTAATGGAGTGAAAACTGTGCCACGGCTTGAGCTCAGCCTAATGACCCTTCAAAGCCAGGCCTTGGGAGGGCAGGGCTGGAAGGAAGTGGCTGAAAACCTTCTTTCCCCAGCACCAAAGTCATGTCTGAGATCCAGCCCTGCTGAAGGGCTCCAAAGTCAACCCTGCTCTGAGTTTGTAGGAGAATTGGGCCCTGGCTGGTTTCTAGACTCTGCTCTGGATGAATGTCATGGTTAATGTGCAGCTGAAGCTGTTTCTTTGAGGAGCATTTGTGTGGTTCTATAAAAAGTCAACTTTTCTCCTATGCACTGACCAGAACTGACTGATAAAATAAAGCAGAAATTCCTCTTCTCTCCCTCAGCTCCAACATCCTGACACCAACATCAAAGAGTGTCCAGTGATGACCTTGAAATGAAGTGGGTTCTCTGCTTTATGGATCGGGGGGGGCAGAACTATTTCCAGTTCCCATTTCCAGCTCTGTTCTGCCACAGGTCATAAATCTAAAATCCACCTTGGATTCACAGCTGAGTTGTAACTCCTTGGTGAAGCCCCAAATCCATCTTTAAAGGTGCTGTGAGGAGGTGCAGCCATAAATAGAGTTAGAAATAACTGTCCCTCATCTTTCAGGCAGGAAAATAGATCTTGTCCAGTTGGGTGGATGAGATTTGTGGCACTGAACTGAATATACTGAAGTGTATTAGTGAGGATAAACACATAAGAATCAGTCCAGTCTTGTTCCTGAGGGAGGGCAGCTGGAAAACCACAGGCAGCAGAGGATTATCAGAACTTAAAATTCAAAAGAGTGCTTTAAACTCTTCCAGACCTCACTGAAATCATTATATCCCATTCTTTTGGCCTTTTAATTCTTTTAGTTTCCTCATGGTTTGAGTGGCTGCTGAGAGGCTGCTGTAGTGCACATGTATGTAAATATATATTAAAAGTTGGGGTTTGACCTTCTGTGGCAGAAATGCCAAGGTTTGGACCATGGGCTGCCTGGATATGTGGAATTTGGGATGTAATACATGAATTTTGTGTTGGCAGATCCCCTTTCCATTAAACCATCCCATCCCAGGCTTTTTCCCTTCTTCTTTCAGCTCTTACTCCCCTTGTTTCCCCAGAAAGGTGGGTCTTTCTCCTGGTGCTCTCCTTTCCTCTTCCCCCCAGCCCTGTCCTGCCTCAGCTCCTGGAAAAGGAAGGGGCACATCCCTCTGTGGATGGAGTCCCTGGCACTTTGCAGCCTGGGATTCAGAGGAGCAGCTCTGACCCTTCACATTCACCAAACCCCTGCCCTTGGGTGGCATTAACAGTGTGATTTTGTATTCCTGTTAAGCAGCCTGACAGCTTGCTCCTGGAAGGACAGCTTCCCACTGCAATGGGAGCTGCTGATCAACACTTGAGGTACCAGAGGAGGAGGAAATTACTGAGGCTTTCAAGTTTATCACAAGTGGCTCCAAGTGCTGCTTTCCTCTCGTGTGCTCCTGGCAAAGCATCAGCTCTGTGCTCTCAGCAGTTACAGGGGGAGCTGGCACTGGGACCAGGAATCCTGAAATCCTGAGATCCTGCACACCTGGAGCTCTGCAGGAACGTGTCTCCTCCTTGGGACAGGAATTGCTCTGGAATTCCTGGCACTGGCTGTTGGTGGCTGGGCTCTTCAGGAGGTGCTCAGCCTGTGGACACATATTTTTCATGCCTTCCAAGCTTTGCTGGGCTGCCTGGCCTGGCTCAGGTGGGGCCCTGGGTCATGTAGGGACATCCCATCATTTCCATTTGTGCTGTTCCTGCAGGTGAGAACTGGGTGGTGCAGGAAATGTTTGCCTGGGTAGGTTTTTCGTGGTTAATTGGCTTCAAAAGTGTTCCTTGGGCTCGTGTAAGAGGATGGAAGTGAAAGCACAACACCCTGGGGGGGTGAATTTTGCAAGAGCCTTCGGTTTGGGGGGGATTTGGGTTGTAAAAGCTGCTCAGGAAGGACAGAAAACCTCTCTGGGCACAGTTTGCCTTTCTGCAGCTGGGTGGGGTTGCATTTTCCCTGAGGAATTGGTGCTGTTTTCCACAGTGGACCCATATCAGTCATTAGTGTAAAGGCAAGGACCAAGATTATGAAGCTGATTTAATTTGTTTGCATATTCTGAATCACAAACCCTACTGCAAGACCTGCACTGATAAAGAATTTATTAAAACAGATCCTATTTATCTGGGGCCTGATTTTGCCATTTTTATATCATGTCCTGACTTCAACAGTGGTGTTTAAACCCATTATTTGATTTTTGCAGCAATAATCTTACTGTCCTGGAGTAGATTCAAGCTGTTTCTCTTGGTCCCATCCACACATGGACAGTGCAGAAATAAATCCTGACAGTTCCTGCAGCATCACCAAAAAATGGACAAACGCTGCAAAGAAAATTGGCCTTTTCCAAGTGGTTCTGGCAGCAGTTGAGTGAGTGTTAGGTTTGGGATAACAAATCATGTCTCCTCTGTGCCTCTTCCAGCCTTCACATTGGCAGGAAGGCCCCAAAATACCCTACAACTCCCACCCCCAAACAAATCTGCTCCTTTTCACTACTCCTGTGGTGTCAAAACCATCAAATTAAGCTGCTTGGGTTTCTCAAAAGCAGGAAAAAAGGAGAGCATTTTTCCTGAATCTGCCTTTCCAGCTCCTCTGGAAGGAGCTGCTCCTCCTTCCTCTCGAAACAGTTTTGCTTTTCTCTGTTTTGGCTTTTTGGTTCAAAGAAACAACAGCAGTTGTAAAGCAAGAACCTGAGTGGGACTTGGCTGGCAGTGCACAAACTGAATAGAAAGCCAAAATTACATCTGAAATTCAAATCTTAGCTCTGCTCCAGCATCATGAGCCCTGTGCTGAGGACCTCAGTTGGTTTCTGAAATCCAGGCAATAAATGTTTGTGCTGTTGGAAATTTAGGGAGAAAAACCTGACCTGTGAGTCGTGTCAGCAGCAATTTGGCCACTTCAGGTTTGGTCAGGAATAAAACCCTCCAGGACTGATGATTTGGAGGCATTGTACAGTGTGTGCTCAATAAACTGCAGCTGCAGAGATACAGGCACTCCAAATACAGTGGGGGGAGGAAAACGCCCTTTAATTTACTATTTTGCTGTCAGTGTTTTAAGGGTGTTTAAAAAAGCAGTGGTAAAGCTGTAATCCCCTAAATCCCCAAATGCTGGAGTTAAGTTCTGTGTCCCACACTTCCCCCACACTCACTTTCTGTGCTATTCACACTTGGAGCTGTAGCTTTAGATTTAATTTGGAGAGGGTTTTTTTGCCTTTCCCAGTGGCAGTTTAAAGTAAATCTGATGCTAATTTTGCATTAACAGAAGGGGAGGGAAATCATTCCATCTGATTAAATTAAAATGCATGGCTGTGATTTCATCCTTCCCCTGATGCAGTTGCTGATCCATTGGAGGCAGGAGGGAGTCAGGACAGGGATGGGACCCCTGAGAGGAAATCTCCAATTAGAGATTCTGTCCCTTCACAAATCTCAGTTTATTTGCCCTTTTTCCCCAGGATTCAGCCTTCAAGTGTGTCAGTAAAATGAACAGCAGCCCTACCCTTTGCCTGCAGTCTCTTGAGCCAGACTTTGTGTTTCCATCTCCAGAATTCCAGTGATTGAACTTCTCTTCCCTCTGCTTCATAAAACTCTGCTTGGGGTTAGATGTAAAAACAGTTCCACTGCTGTTTCTCTTCTCTAATCACCCCTATTTAATGAGGTGGAGAGGAATCATAAATCCCAAGGGTTTGTGGAGCTGCCTGGAAGCAGGAGAAAGTGGAATTATTTTTTGGAGAAGGTGGGATCGTTTTTTGATCCTCATCCCCAAACCTGAGGAGCCTCCTCAGGTCCAAACTCCTCAAGATTTTCATCTCCCAGCTCCCATTTAACCAGTGATTTCCTTTAAACAACAAACTCCCAATTCCTTTTTCTGCACCCTGGCCATTAAATTTTAACTCCTGCAGCCTTTTCTAGAAGGGCTTTGAGCAGGATTTTCCCTCTACTGGGCTAAATCACATTTCTCTGTAGATGCTGGGGGTTGTGTGCTTTATTGGAGAAGGATGTTCCAGGGGTTCTAAAACTGGCAAACACCATTATATTTATTGAATTAACCTCTGAACCTTCTTATACCTGAACACATCCAGCAGGAAGGAAGCAGACAGCTTGTTTTGTTTTACAGCCACAGCTTGGGTACAATTTACCTTATTTGTCATCTTCTATAATTATTTTTCCCAACGTTGCATCTACCACAGAGACAATATGTGAATTTGAATTAGCTGTGAAAAGCTGTTCCTGAGGGGAATAACAATTTCCATGTGTGGAGGTAGTTACTTCCATTCA
Source organism: Serilophus lunatus (assembly GCA_013399895.1). NCBI lineage: Eukaryota > Metazoa > Chordata > Aves > Passeriformes > Eurylaimidae > Serilophus > Serilophus lunatus. The sequence continues at coordinate 8,316 of VXBA01005136.1, read as the reverse complement.
GTCATTTATTTTTAAAGAGGAGTTTTCCTTATCCTCCTTATTTTCATCTTTTATTGGTAATAATGTTGTGGCCTTTCCCCAAACACTCTCTGGTGTCTGGGAGTTCCACAGGCAGCTGGTGCTTGGAGGGCAATTTCTTCGGATTAGCCTGAATTAGCTGAAATGGTGTAAAATAACGAGGCAGTGATGGAGGCTGAGCTCAAAACTCACCCCATGCATTAGGGGGGAAATGAAGAACAAACCTCTTCACCACTGCAAGGAGCTGCAGGGAAATAAAAGCTCCTGCCTGGTAATAAAATACCTTCAGTGAGGGAGACACCAGCCCTGGAAATGCCCAAAAAATGTGTGGCTGTGGCACTTGAGGACGTGGACACAGAGCTGGGTTGACAGTTGGAGACTTGGTCTTAAAGGTCTTTTCCGTGATTTTATGATCCAGTGGATCCACCCTGCCAAGTTTCTGACGTGTTATTGGATGATTTCTTACTCAGCTTCCCATTCCTGCACAGGTTACAGTTTTATTCTCTTGAATTCCCTCAAGGTTTATCCTGTACAACTTGGGAAGCTGCCTGGAGATGAGAACAGTTTTATCCTCTTGAATTCCCTCAAGTTTTATCCTGCACAACTCGGGAAGCTGCCTGGAGATGCAGCCTTCTCATCACTGCTTTTAGCTTTATTTCTGGGTCCTTTTGCTTGCAGATTTGGTGCTTTTGCACAGCATAAAGTCAGTAAATACAGTGTGAATGTCACATATCTTGATCCAACTTGAGTCTTTGAAAACCCTCTGAGGGATCCCAGGGGTCCCTTGTGTGAAGGGGGCTCCACATCTGCCTCCAGGACAAGGGGAGATGTTTTCAACTGAAAGCAAGCAGGTTTAGCTGAGGCAGAAATGCTTTGTGCAGAGGGTGGGCAGGCCCTGGAATGATTTCCCAGAGAAGCTGTGGCTGCCCCTGGATCCCTGGGAGTGTCCAAGGCCAGGCTGGAGCCACCTGGGACAGTGGGAGGTGTCCCTGCCCATGGCAGGGGTGGGATGAGATGGGATTTAAGGGCCCTCCCAACCCAAACCACTCTGCAATTCCATCATTCTGATGCTGCCTTGTCCCCCACCAGATCCCCAGCCCTGCAGGTCTCCAGCAGCAGCTGCAGAAGCCCAAGTTTTTGTGGGAAGCATGGATTCCAGGCTCCTTTTCCCTGTGCTGTGAAGGCACTGAGCTCTGTTCAACCCTTGCTCTCCACAATCCAGGTGCTCCCTAAGATCTCCCAGCCCTGCTGAGCCAGGGGGTTCCTCCATCTCCTCCTTGTGCTGAGTTACCTGGCAGTGCCTTTATCCTGGGAAATGACCTTTGAGCTGCACCAGGTGACTTTTTCTCCACTTCTCCTAAATCACTTCCTCTTCTTTTAGCAGGACTTTTTCCTCTTGTTTTTTGCCCAGTGCAGGGCTTTGTTTTCCAGCTGTCAGCAGTTTTTTGAAGTGGACCCCTGAAATCCTGCCTCTTGCTGAGATAACTTCCTTAACCCCCTCTGATCTCTCCATAAATCTCTCTCTCTATGGATTTATCCCCCTTATTTAAGATCTCTGCTCCTGGCTTCTGTATTAAGGAGAAATGCAGCAATTCTTGTATTATCTGAAATACTGAACTCTTGGTTTCTATTTGGACTTGGCTGGTTTTGTTCTTGAGGAAAGAGGAGATGGTGGTTTTTAGAGACCAAGTTTAGGAAAGGACTGAACTAATAGAAAATAATTTTTCTGCAGTTATCTCCACTCTATTCTCTCTGTACTCCTTTCCCATTAAAACTCATGAAATCATTATGTGAGTTCTCCTTTTCTGTCTGTAAAGAATATTTTCCCAATCTCACAGGAGTAGTCCTCACTCCTCCTTTGGGCAAACTCACTTTTCTGTGTTTTTTCACATTCCCTTCCCAATCAGGTTGCCTCCCAAGGAAAAAAAAAAAAAAAAAAAAAGGTATTTTGTCTGTACCATTCCCTTAAATTAATTTTCCTTTCTGCTCCTTCCATCCTCTGCTGTCTCTTGGACATTGGAAGTGTGTCACATAGATTGCAATTAAGAAAGAACAGAGTTTATTAAAACCCCCAGCAAAGCTCAGTATTTTGGGTAAACTCAATCAATGAGCATCCTGAAACAGGAGCAGTGTTTGAGTCCAGCCAACATTCCTTTGGAATCTTTCCTGGCCAGAACAGCACCAGCAAAGAGGATGGAAAGCTTTCATGTTCCAGCTTTGCTGCACAGAATTAGGAGGGCTCTTCCAAAGGCTGGCAAGTCTCTTTCTAGAAAATTGGGGGATGTTTGGGTTCAGTGGCAAGGGAAACAAAGCTGGGAAAAAGCCCTTGCTGCTCACAGGGATGTTGTGGGATGACAACAGCAGGGATAAGGTGGGATTTGGGAGCTCAGGGCTTGGCTGGTCCAGGCACAATCCTTGGCCACTTTTTCCTGGGTTAAACATTCCCATTTCCATGGTGGTGGCAGTGAGCAGGACTATCCCTGGGGATGAGAATTCATGTTATCACCCAGCTTATCTTGCATTTGTGTGGGAAAACACTGAACAGAAACGTGGCCACGGGGTTTTTCTTGGTGTTTCATCAGTTTTATCAGATTTATCACTTCACTTCCCTTCTCCTCCCAAAAGGGGTTCTTGAGGTTTAATCATTTGTATCTTTCTTTTTAATCTTAGATTTATTCTGGATAGTTTTTTAATGCCCTCAGTGTGTGTTTCTCAAGGTCCCAGCCCTTCTTTCTGTGCTTGGTTGATGTCAGTGGGGCTGTGAAAACCTTCCCCATTTTGGACCAGGAACATTCAGGGGTTGGTTGCTATTCCAACCTTTTTTTTCCATGAAAACCATGTGTTTTGAACATCAAGTGCTGCTGTTTGTTCCAGGCTCCAATCATTCCTTTTTCAAACACAACATGGACAAACATCCTGTCCACTTCTGCTTCCAAAAATGTCCCTTAGGAGAATATTAAAAGCAACACATCAAAGAGGGGCCTTGTCAGAATTTCCTCCCCCCCCCCACCCCCCCGCCCCC
>VXBA01005135.1:1446-20743 GCA_013399895.1 Serilophus lunatus | reverse complement strand
GCTGTATTTAGAGCTGCTGAATGATGTTTCCCTCTTTCACTCTTCTACATCTCATCTTTACTCTCTGTGCCTCCCCTGCCAACCCAGGGATCCTGCCCCCTCTCCTTGCATCTGTGATGCCAGCAGATGAACACTTTGCAGGAGCTCCACTGCATCTTAGTGGCTGCTCCTGGTACTCTTTGTGACATACATCCTTTTCTTCCTTAGACTCATTAAAGTTGCTGTGTATCCAAGCCTGGCCCTTTGAGTCATCCTTCATTCTGTGCCAACTCTTCCAGTCTGCTCAGGGCTTAAAGTGAAGGAGCAATGACTTGGAGTCCCTTCTTTCCTCCTTTTCTCTTCAAGCATAAAAAGACACCCCTGGCTACTCAACAGCTAAAGACCATCACAGAGACCCTGGCATAAATGGTGGCAGGTGTGGGGAAGAGAAACAAAAACATTCTTCCCTCAGCAATCTCCTCTTGTCCTTCTCCTCCTCTCCATTTCCCAGTCTGAGGTTCATGGCTAGCATGCAGAAGCACAGGCAGATGAGATATGTAACTCCTGCATTCCTTCAGAACAGGCAAGCAAAGCTGCTGTTCAGACTGCTTTTGTGCAAATGACTTATGGATTCACTATTAATTGAAAACAATTCTCAAGTGTGTGTATGTCTGTCCATCAATGTTTTCCTGACTGAAGCCTTGGACCAAAGCTGTGCTCAAGAGCATCAGTCAAAGGAAGATAGACCCTGTTGAACAAAGTTTGTGTGTCATGGGCAGCCAACAGATCAAAGATTGATAGAATGGTTTGATTTTGAATGGATCGTATGAATCCTCTAATCCTACCCACCTACCAAGAGCATGGATGCCATTCACTAGCTCCATCCAACCTGGCGCTGAACACTTGATGGCATGGAGCATCCCTAACTCCTGCAGGTCACCTGTGCCAGTTTCTCATCACCCTCACAGGGAAGAATTTCTCCCCAATATCTTACATAAACTTATCGTCTGTCAATTTAACCCCACTCCCCTTTGTGCCACCACTTCAGAATCTTCTGCACTGCCCTACTCTTCACTGTGCCCATGTGATTCCCAAAGGTGACAACTTGTATCCATACATGGAAGAAAAGGGGATGATGAATAGCTGATGTCCTAACATCATTCCCCTAAAGAGGCTGGCAGTGGAGGCAGACTATAGCAAAGAGGGACTTGAGCAATTGAACTTCTTCTCTAAAAGGCTTGTGTCACAACCAAGAAGAATGAGAACTCCCAAAAGTTGAGTAAGCAGGTCCATATTAGACTTCTCTCTCAGGTATCAGATACAGATACCTGTATTGATTATCTAACCCTTGTAAGGGTCAGTTCTGCTGCGCTTTGAAGGTCTCCATCCTGGCATACCTGAGGCCCATTTCCTAGGTTCAGAGTAGAACAAGATCTTGGATCCATGCTGGGCTGTTCCTTCCCAGCCTTAGTATCAGTACTCATCCACCCCAGTGAACTGTCCAGACTGGTTGTGTCCCTGCAGAGCCCATCATGGGGAGATGAAATACTACTCTGTGGGCACAGCCCTGCCCCAGCGTGCCCATGTGGCCCACAATGATGTGCAAGGCCTGTTGAAAGACAGATGTCCAATGGCCAGGGGCTCTTGGAAGACCAGGCAGTCTGTGTCCAGGAAGTGAGAAGCACTGGGATGTGAACAGAGCTTGGGCTGGCCCCGCCTCAGAGCACTGGCTGAGCCAGGGAAGCTGAGATGAGCAGCGACATTCTCAGTGTTTGTGCTGTGATGGGGTTGGTGCCTGTCCTGTTCCACCGAAGGTGCCCAAGGCCCAGTGAGATGGACAGTGATGGTGTCCGTGTCAGGAAGTGTGAGCAGGAAGAAAATGAGGTGAGCCTCACATGATCAATGGGGAATTGTGGACCTGAGTAATTATTTTGAGCCTAGCTGTGCCTCCAGGAGGCCACGGATACCCATAGGATGCGAAGATAGAGAGTATTGCATGTGGCTGAAGCCCCAGATCTATAAAGATTTTTGCAGTTCTTATTCAACACCATAACCCAAACATGTGAATTAACAATGGAGCCATAAATTATTTTCACCAGCTCAGGGAAGATGGACACCTGAAAAAAACACATGAAATGTCAGGGGGAAACTGACTTTTCAAGAGCTCGAGTTGCTGTGGGGATGCTCTGTGCACCATCTGCCCTGTTATCCTCTGCCTGTGACTGGAGATGTAGTGTCCAAAAAGTGGGTCTTGGGGCACTGGGTTCTCTGCTTGGGCTACAGTTGCTGATGGGATATTGAGTTCACAGGAATGAGGAGGAGTGCACTGCATAGACTTGTGGCAGACACTGATCCCACAAGTGGGATTCACGTCAGCCCTGGATGTCTGCACAACAGCTGGGTCCTGCTATGTATTGAAGGTCTGTATGAGGTATGAGTGTCATCTGCCTTTGAACATGTCTACTGCTTCTGGGCCCTAATGGGGTAGAGAAAAGAACAAAAATTCAGAGATGAGATTGTGTGCTGTCTCCTGGAAGTGTTGTTTCCCATCCCCCCTGCTGCCACTCTTCAGATGTGTGGTCACTTTGGAATAGCCAGGTATGTTTCTGAGAGCTACAATGGAAGAGCTACAAAGGAAAATCCACTGCAGGGAGTCTCACCCTCTCCTATTCCAAATGTTTACCTTGGACATCCAGGAAGTTGACACAGAGTAAATAAGATTTCAGAGTGCCAGGCTTGAATGCAAAACAGCTTTAATGTGTCTGAGGAAGAGAAGGCAGTAGAGGCCCAAAGAGAGCAGCAGGAACAACCAGTAAAATACCACGGAGCTCCTGCAGAGTCTATCGACCTGCTTTGCAGAGGGACAGAAGGAGCAATCCCTCTGGGATGGCCTAGGGAACACAGACATTAATGAAGGAAAGAGATGGAGAAGAGTGAAAGAGGGAAACGTTGAAGTGAAATTCAAAATACAGCATCCCAAAGCTCTATCTCCCACCTAACACCGTGTTTTAAGATCTTGCAGGTTCCTGCCCAAAGATGTTGCCAGCAGCTTTAGCAGGGCCGACATCTGTTGCCCCCGTAGCAGCTGGTGATGCAGGAGAGGTCAAAGCCCCCGGAGTTGATGGGCACTCCGTCACAGCTGAGGATGCTGCCAACGGCAGCGGAGGTGGAGGATCCCACCACGGTGTTCTGAGGGAAGGAGCTGAGGATGGGGCCGGGCAGGGTCACCACCACGGGAGAGGGCTGGATGGCAATGGTGGAGCTCTGGCACTGCCTGACACAGCACTCATTGCAGCTGTTGGCCAGCGGGGTCGGGCCGCAGGGCTGGCAGCAAGGGTTGCAGGGCTGGCAGCAGGACATGGCTCTGGCTCAGAGGGGCACCTGGGAGAGAGGGCAGGGACAAGCATGAAATGAAACATATGAGAAACAGCACCAAACCCAAGACTGGGATCCAAGGCACCTCCTGGATCACATTACACTGCCCAGCTCAATGTCTGGGAACGACCAAAACAAAGTCCCTTCCTCTCTGCAGAAGACCTTCACTACTTTTACTTATCCCATGAAAAGTATCTGGTCTTCTTTAGGAGGAGAAGAAGAGGTTTCACTCACCTGATTCCCGAGGAGAAGGAGGTGAGAGAAGTGGATGAGGGAGCAGAGACTTGTGCTACCTTTTATAGTGGTGCTGCACTGCCTCAGGCCCAGAGGCACCTTTGTGGAAGTCATAATTTTCTGACAGCTCATGTAAAACATGTACTATCCCATGTAATGATAGGGGTTGTGTCCTGTTTTCCTGCACTGCTGTCTTTTTATTTCCTGGCACATGCCACATGCTCTTCCACATGACAGGTCGTTTCTCTAAATGCCAGATTGAGAAATCTCGAGTATTTACATTGCACAAAAACAACAGGGGAGGAGGAAGAAGGCTTAGATCAAGAGCTGTTGGCATCCCATGTGGCAGGTTATTTGCCCTGGAGGTGATTCCTTTGGACTCTTCTGTGGCAAAATAGTCAGGAAATGGACACTTCTCTTGTACTTCTTGTTTATATGCCCAAGAACTGCCGTATGAGAGGACATGACACATTCTTTACTTTTGCTTCCTCCATCACTCTCTGATCATCACTCCTTTTTGCACACATGGGCATCTGGTGGGAGGGTTTGACCCTATTGCTACACCAAGTGTACTCTTAGAACAGTCTGTGGGATTCATTCATCTCATTCCCTCCCTGTGCACTCTCTGTGGATCCTCTGTCTTTGCATAGTGTCCTTGAGTCCTGCTCTGACAATGTGATCCCAAACATCTCCTCAGCAGAACCTCCAGTTGCTGAGGTTTTCCTGGCTTCAGAAGAGTATCCAGATTTTTGCAAGTCACAATGCAGACATGGATGAGCACACGTGTGTCAATCTGGACTTATGGGACCCTCATTGTGAGAGCATGTGAAAATCAGGGCAGGGGGACTCTCCCCTGCTGGGTCCATAAGCTCTACGAAGTAGCCGGTCAGCCTTGCCAGAAGTTACCCATCTACAGCTGAATGGTGCTGCCTTCAGCCCTGCAGAGAAGTGTCCAGAGTACTGAAATGGAACTTGTGCCTCCTGCAACCTCTATTTTTCCTTTCTGTTCAGGGAGAAAAGCCAAAAAAATCTGCCCACATTTGCAGGCTGTCTTCCTTGAATTGATACCTTATGCTGAAGTGTTGCTGGTGGCTGGGATGGGACACAGGCTCCTCATGTCCAGGCTAATGCCAAAGGAACTTCTACAGCTCATCAGCTTGGGGCTGAATGAGACAAATGCCGAGACCTTAGAGCAAGTTGGCATTAGACAGAAGGGACCGGCATTGTGCTGCTGACCGGTGCTGCTCTGCTGTGAGATGTAGGATGGATGGACACATCCAAAGTAGCGGTAGCACAGCTGAGTGCTTAGAGCTTTGCCAGGTGGTGCTGTTGGAAGGCTTCAGCCAGAACCAAGTCCTCTACCCACTGGAGCAGCTTTCAAGCTTAGGTTCTAATGCTCATCTCCAACCTGAGTTATGTCTCCAGGTGTGATACATCTGGGCCTGTATTTGGCCAGGACCTCAGTGCTTTCTGTTTGGACTTTGACAGCTTGACCTGGGACCTGTCTCATCTCTGGAAACACATCTGAGGATTGCTGGACTGTGTTGAACCCTGGTTGTCTTCATGAGACTTTATCCAGACCTTGGCTCACGGTCACACTCTTGCTGTTGTTTAACCCTGTCTGGCAGCAAAGTACCCCACAGTCCCTCACTCCCTCCTTCCCATGTGGAATGGGGGGAGAATTGGAAGGGTAAAAGTGAAAAAAAATCATGATGTGATACAAAGACTATTTAACTGTTAGATATCCATTGCAAGCAACAAAAATAAAGAAATATTAACCCAAGAAAAACGAGTGATGCAAAAGAAAACAATTCCTCATATCCAACTGACTGATGCTCAGCTCATCTGACAGGAAGGGTACTCAACTAAATACTACCCACTAGTCATAGTATAATATCAACAATTAATTAAACAAACACAATAAAGGAACTGGATGTATCTATATATAGTACAAAAGAAAATTAGTCATGCCTCAAATCATTACTGCTTAGACATACAGAGAAAAGGGATTATGAAGAAATACATCACCAATTACCACCTAATACTCAACATCCAGATCACATGTCAGCTGGGAAGTCCTGTCACAGCTGATGCCCAGAGTCTCAGATAACTGAGAGAATTCCTACACACTGCACCCACCTGCGTTTATACTCTTAGAAATAAAGCTGGGTTTATGCCAGATTGGTAACCATCCATCTGTGTAGACCTGCCGTTTCTCATCACTTCTAATTTGGACAGACCTAAGGTGCTGGCCAGGCATCCAGCATGGTCAATTGTGGAGGTCACGAAACAGCTGCACACATATGTTTCCTACCTTTCTCCAACATCCAGTCATAACAACTGCACACTTTATCAAATATGCTTTACCAAATGAGTTGGGGTCAGAAGGGGGTTAGAAAGAGTAGTCGGGGCCCTGCTGGGACATAGGGCCAGCATAGAGCAAGTTCTGTAAACACTAGACACAAACATCAGACAAGGGTGGCAGAGATGGCAAAAACCAAACATCACAACAGCCTGGAATAACATCTCAAGTTCTCCTCGAAGCCGACGTGCCTCTCTGTGAGGGGATGATGGTGGCGACAGGCCAGCCCTCGATGGGACAGGGTGGAGAAGAGGGTGGGCTTGAAGCAGGGAGGCCAATGAGTGCTCTGTAATGTCTGCTATTCAGAAGGGGGATATAAACCCGGGAGGTCTCATGGCTCGGGGAGCAGGTGATTCAGTTTGAATGGTAACCTGCTCCCTGTCGACAGAAATAAACGTGCCTGCGTTTCTTTTACGTGGCTTGTGTGTGAGGTCGGTTTCTGTGCATCAATCTGGCTTTCCAGATGGGGACTTCTCTGGCCTCCATGGGAGGCCACTGGGACAGGGGAACCAGGGCGCCCCCAAGGATTCTCGGTAGGATTCTCCTTGCCCACCTGACCTCACCCCAAGGGGATCAGAGAAGAAACACTGGCAACGGAAACGAAGTACGTGAGGGGGTTATGCTAGTAAGACACAGTGAGATGTCCTGTGCGTAGCAAAAGAGCTTTGGGCTCTGCCCCTGGGGTTATGCCAGCACTGATGGGGGGTGAACTTGAGTTCAGAAGCTTTTGTGGTTCGATGGAGACAGCGGACGTGAGGCTTAGGGTAAATACAGCAATGCACAGGCATTTCCTGGTATTTGGTACCTGGTAGGGTACTCGGTGTGTCTTTCGTTGGTGGTGGAGATTGTGGTATTGAGTTACGGCCCTTCCTATTCTGTCTATCTCTTCTTCTTAGTGATATTATGGAGGTTTCAGGATCCCGTTCTATTCAAATTGGAGCTAGAAGATTCTTTCCATGGACAGCTGAGGTTTGTTAAGGATAGACAAATGCCTGCTTAGTTGCTGTTGTTGGCAGAAGCAGAGGCGCATTCTCAGAACCCCTGTGGTGCTGGCTGAAATGACCGTGTTTGTGTAACAATGGAGATGCTATCTGTTTGTTTGGCCATAGTTTCAGGACCTACAGGGTTCTAGACTGACTCCATGCCCAGTGAGGCAAGGGATGACGATGGAGGGAGGTGGAGGGAGAGGGAGGATAAGCCCGTGCCCCGCCCTTGAGCTGAGCTGCCAGACAGGCTCAGTGTTTGACTGGCCCATCTCCTCTTTCCAGGCCGCGGAAGGAGCAAGAGGGAGAAGAGGGGGAGTGTGGAGCACCCAGGGAGGCCTCTCCCTCTCAGGGAAGGTGCGCTCGGCGCAGGAGCGGGGGAAAGTGTAAACCTCCCCTCCATGTAATGGGATGGTGGCGCCGCACCTATGGCAACCCCCGACTGTGTTAAGTGATGCCCCACCATTTTTCTCTGCAATCCCTACCCCATTCCCCGAAGTGGACAGGGGAGAGTCTGAATGTCCCTGCCGCCGTGATGACACTGGGTACTACTTGGGCAGGGAGGGAGAGAGGTTTTGCCCAGACCGGGGCAGTGAGTGGGCGCTGGCCTCGGCAGTGGTTATCATATCGTGTGACAGCCTACCCCCGCATCGAGGCAGGCGCTTCACTGCTTTCAGGGGGACTGCCACCTCACCCTGCCCTGGGACAGACAGATCCTCACTGGGACCAGCACCAGGATAGGGGCATATCGGGGGAAGGCTGCGGCCCATGGTGGTGTCCTGGTGAGGACCTATCTCTCTCACACACTCTCTCTCTCTCTCTCTGTCACTTCCCTAAATGGCAGACCATAACTCCATCTTGTGTCTCCCCTGCACTGCCAGTAGGGGTAAGAGGTGCCAGGCTTCGGTAAACTCTTGTTTTGTTAATAACCTCTTTGTTTTGCCTGTGACAAAGAACAGGCACTGCCACTGCTGAGAAGTGGTTCTTAGCAAAGAACCACTTTTAAACTCCTGATGGAAATGGCAGGAGGAGAAGATAAGAATTAAGCCACAGGCAAAGCGAATACCAAATATCCGATATCAAATGCTGTTTTTCCAAAACAAATGTATAATGATGAAAGCAGACTAAATCTGAGGATTATTGTTATAGCTGTGTGAAAATCAAAGGTGAGATTGGATGGGGAGTCGTTGAGCTAGGTCAGGGATTGTGGTGGTATGGTAATTGGTTTTCCCTTTATGTGGAATATGAGTCATATGTAACTATATGATGAGGTATACAAGCCTTGGGGAATTTAATAATATTATATGTGAGATTTATAACAGCAGGGGGTAGGGTGTGCATGGAGTTCCTCAAAGGTCAGTCCTGGACTGGGGAAAGAAGGAGCTGTGAAGGGAGGCTTCTTCGAGAAGTCACTGGGAGCTTTCCCCATATACAGAAACAGTCCAACAGGCCAAACCAAGAAGGTGTGTTTTTAAACTGCTTGATTTTAAATTAAGACAGCAAGTGAGAACCTAAACCCTTGCTGGGATAAGACCTGCTGGATGGAGAAATGAAAATCAGTTGGACATGGATAGGACTCCAAGTTGGGGATGGGCAGTCGATTAAGATATTGGGTCTGGCCTCTTATAGTGCCAACTGCAGCAAATCAAGTGTGCCCAAAGTATGAGAATCAAGTGCTGGGGGAAGAGGGGAGGCTGAGCCTGTAGGAGGGAAAGGTGAGCGAGGGTTAGGGGTAGGCAGTGCCTCAATCATTGAAGGATTCACCCGGTATGCGCTGATAGAATGAGGGTCAAAATTTAGCACACTAACCTAACCCATTAGAGAGCCAGGTGAGGGTGGTAGTGTTGAATGGGAAGAGGAGCGAAATGGAGTTATAGCCAACAGTAGCTGAAAATACTAACTAAATTGGATTGGTAGCTGACACAATTCCTCATTCTGGACCAGAGGGTAAATCACCCCTGAATGCTGCTCACCCCTGAATGGAAGTCAGGTGCAGGAGGAAGAGCCCATAAAGACGGTTATCTCAGAAATCTAGTGGTCCCACTCCCCTTGGGAACCAGCAGACCAAATGCTCGGAACTGCGAGGGCACCCACCAGGGGAAGCAGTTAGCTATTCATCAATTGCCACGCAAGCTGAGAGGACTGGTGGCACTGACTCCGAGGGCACCAGACATTGCCAAATTCCTCTGTGGAAATAAGAGAGGGCCCTGAGTGCCTGGACCCAGGACCTGTGATCCATGTATCCAACAGAAAGGCAGCAGTCTATTCTTGAACTGCTCACCAAGGAGGGCTAGAAGGTGGCCCAATTGTCTGAGAGCTGTGGCAACAGCAGTGTTTAACATGCAAGAGGCACTCGCCTCAGGGCGGGGGATCACAACAGGGGTTTCCCACACTATGTCAGCAGTGTTAGAGGCCAAGGATAAGACGCCAATGGTCACAATGAAGATTTCTCAGGTGCCTAACTGCACCTAACTGCACTGTTCTATCCCTGATAGAGCAGGATGATATGGAATCGTGGTGACTAACCCTGTCCATCCAGTCTCTCTCTCTCTGATAGGAACTATTAAGCCAGTAATCCGAGGTTGCAAGTTGCAGGGATAATTGAAGTGATATGCCACAGCGGGTCAGATCTGAGAAGGAGCCATTGGAAGAAGCTGAGGGAAAGCTGCCCCTTGAGCGAGAGCTGCCTCATCAAGTTAAGTAACATCAGAACTGATTCAGAGTATACACTCAAGAATGGAAAAAACAGAAAGAGGGAGGACTGGGAAGGGTATAAAACATGCTGGAAAGATCCATAAACTATGGGCTATCAGAGAGGTGGTTCTGTAAGACACATTGGAAGGTACAACTGAATAGACAAGCAGTGCTGAGCAAGTCAGGAAGTGAAAGATCTGCAGGGAATGAAGGAATCTCCAGTCCCAGATGGTGAATTGCAAATTGGCCAAGCTGTAGATATTCAGGAGAAGCTAGGGACTAGTGAGAGGTTGAAGGACAGGAGGACAGGGTGAAAACACCATGAGGTAAGCTTCTAGTTCCCTGCTAATTAGGTGCCCCTGTAAATTAGTGGTGACGTGGGGTTTGTAAATAGCCCAGCAGAACTAAATCTACCTACTAACCCTGGAGTATTTGGGCAATATCGGAACAGATGGGGAAGAGATCCATCCAGCAGCTCTGACAAATTAATTCCTCAGGAACTGTCGAGGAAAGCAGGGGGTTTCTTTTGAAAGCCTACTGATAAGCCTGCCAATATCAAGCAATACCTTCATGGATTGGCCCAAAACAGTGCTGGTAGAGCTAGTAACACTTCAAGAATTTTGTCCGGCAGGCCCAATATAACACAAACAAACATCTCCTGATGGGGAGGTTAACCGATTAAGTAACATCATTGCAAGACAGATTTGGAAATCTCTGGAATGAGAGTATTATTAGGTGTATGTTAAGTCTTTTACAGGCACTTCCTTGAGAGATTAACACAGAAGAGGCCAAAATCAATCGGCTTGATCCCCAGCATTCCTGACTCCTCACCCTGAGATTGAAGTTGAGGGGCTGAGATAAGGAGAGTTTCTTGGTGAAATGCAGCTCCTGAACTAGAGCCATGACTGCACCAACCAGACAGACATTGATCATGCAGCAGCACTACAGCTGGGAAGAAAGGGGTTGAGCGATGGGGTTACTGTGAACACAAAACCAAGCCAAAACTCAGACATGTACATGGGTGCTGTGGGTGGGGCAAAAAGTCATCCTGGATTTACAAGTCCTGTATACAAAGGAAAACATACTCTGCAAACAAATTTGGGGGGTAGTGGGTAGCAATCCGAAAAGGATAACCTTGTCCTCTATGAGTCCATAAATGCAATCCTCCTAAAGGGAAAGAGGTAAGTGGGTGCTCTCCCCAATACATTTATGAAATTTGAGAAGCACCAGGTGAAGCCTATTTATATATCTATAATCCTGAGCCCTGCCCCGGCCATTGCTAGGAGAGCAAGGGTGGTAATTGGCAGTGTATGGAATGTGGTCAAAACTAAATCTGTGGGTCAGTGATGCACAGCATCCATCACCCCTACAAGAAGTGACTCAGAACCTTCCCCATGTGAATTTGGGAGGGCAATAAATTCCCCTGGTAGTAGAGTAGTTCCTCCCACAATATGAAGCAAATTAGGCATCAGAAAAAGGAGATTCCAGGGCTATCCAGGGTGGTGACACAAAATGGATTAACTTTGGATATGATACTTCCAGGAGGAATATGCATCTAGGCAGACACAGACCACTACAGGTGCATAAATCAGTGGCTTAACATGAACTCACAGGACACTCCATATCGACATGACATCTCATGGACCACTGGAAACTATAAAATAACCTGAATTGGTTACCTAATCCTTCCACAGTTATTACTGTAATTATAGAAGTAGAGGTAGTGTAGTGTAGTGCAATGCACCATGTGATGAACTTGATCCAGAAAACAAGCAAGACAACATAAAGTCTGTGCACACTTGCAGACCTATAATCTTATGGGGGTTTTGGACAATCTGGGGCAGCTCCCCTGTCTGCATTGTGCAGTGGCTGTGCAGAGGAGAGAAGAAAATTGCAACCTTGAACTCCATCAGGGCAGAGTTTTGCCCCCCTCAGGGACCTATGCTGAGGCTCTGCTATGCTGGGGGTCTCAGACCTGGAGACAGTACTCCAGGTGGGGTCCAAGTCTGTCTGCTGCCTGGGACATGTAATGCAACAGAGGAGGTGGTTGAGACAGCACCAATGGAGAAATTTCAAAGGTGTGGAATTTCAGAAATGCGGAGATGTGGCACAAGGGAAGATGGGTTAGTGGTAGAATGGGCAGTGTTCATTTTATAGCTGGGCACGATGATCTTAAAGACATTTTCCTCATTCAAGGACTGTACTGTACAGTGACTAGGAGCCTTGAGCATTTGAATTAAACAATTAATACTGAGACAATTAAGAAGGCAGTGCAACTAAGTGCAACTAATTACCACACATACAGTGAGCCTTTTCTTCTCCCTGTATCTTCTGACCCTGGTGGGCAATGGCCTCCGCATTGCCACTGCATAGAGCATTAAGCACCTGCAGGCCATCCTGCATTTCTTCTTCCTCATCGAGTTTTCCTATGTAGAGATCTGTTACATCACCATTCCTGCATCAAATACAATGAAGACTTTCCTTGTCACCAGGGAAAACACTTGTGTTCCTTGCTGGATGGCACTGTCATTTTTCCTTTTCTTCCTGACTACCACGGGGTTCACGATCCTCTCAAGGGATGTCCTTCAGTCGAGATGTTACCATCTGCAAACTGATCCATTTCATCCCTTCCATGAAAAAGAAAATCTGCTTCCTGCAAGCCCTGGTCCTGCAAACATTGGAGTTTTGGTCATCTTCACCCAGGTGGTTGAGCTGCTGACTGGCTGTTCTGCATCAGGAAAGACATCATTGGGATTCAAGTCCCCTGCCTTAGCCACTGCTTATCCTGATCCAGCTGCTGCTGCCACCAAGTTTTGTTTCTCAAAATATGGATAGAGAGACGGAGAACCCGTGCCATGAGGAGAGTCTGAAGAAGTGCAGCCATTACTCCCGAGAGAACAGGAGGCTTGGGAAGTACTTCATTACAGCATTTTCATATTTCAATGGGGTCTGCCAGGAGGCCTGAGACTTTCTCTGCACAAGGAGACACTTGGAGGATCTTCCCAATGCAGGTCACAGGCACAGTGAAGAGGAGATGGGAATGATTTGGTGCTGGCACCTGGGAACAGTGCTTGAGCAGCAGGTGTCACCAGGAGCAGGTGAAACCTTGGCTTCTGGAGGTAGCAGGATGTGCCCAGTGGCCACTTAGATGGGAGAAGTGGTGTCTCAGCCCTGAAGTGAGGGCAGTAGGACACTGTGGAACCTCAGAGGCTTCACAGGATGCTCTCTCCCTGAGCTGTTATTTTTGAGCCCTGCTGTGCCTTCAAGAGTTCTTCTTCTGCACGCAGGCAACCGTGGATACCTGAGGGATGACACGATTTAGAGCACTTCCCAAGGCTCAAGGCCAAGGTCTAAGGAGAAATTTCCAAGTATAACTTGAATAGCATCTGTCAATTTTGACATTAACAATGAAGCCACAAGTCCTTTGCGCAGAGAAGATGGACCCCTGTCCCAAGCCATGAGAGCATTTTGGAGGTGTTGGTTTCACAGAAATGGGGACTGCATGGCATAGCTCGAGTGTGGCTGATACCAATCCTAACTTCAGAAATACCTGTAGCCTGAGTATATCAAAAGTCCTTGGGCCCTGCTAAACCCTGAAGGATCACCTGAGCTGCATCTCATTTTCCCCTGTGTGCTGATCATGGACCATGTACTGGGTAATGGAGGGAGGAGAAGGAAGAGGTGAGTTTGTTGTGTGGTTCAAGGCATTGTTGTTTCCTTTGCCCACTGCTGTCTACCTTTGGAGTCAAGGTCTCCCTTATGGGCACAGATGGTGGAGTAGCCAGGGAAGTCTCCATCAGCTGCAAGAGAGAACACAAAGAAAAACCATTACATGGAGTTGCACACGCTGCTTTGTTTAACTTTGTCCTGGACGAGATTGGGAGAGTTGCCACGGACTGAAGGAGGACTCAGAGGCCCAGGCTTGGATGTACAGCAACATTAATGAATTTAAAGAAAGGAAGGAGCTGGCTCACAGTGAACACCAGGAGCAGTGACTATTATACTGTGATTGTATTGTATTATAGCTCCTGTAGGGTGGGTATCTGCCTGTCCTGCAGAGGGAGGGAGGGTGACAGGTCCAAACTGGGCTTTTCTGGTGAGACACAGACAGCAGAGAGTAAGAGAGGAAGGAGTGGAAGGGAGGGTGGAAGATGGGAAAAGTGTCCAGAGTCTTTGTCATGTCCATTCACATTGCAGTCCCTGAGCATGCAGGTAAATATCAGAAGAGTGGTGCCCATTTCCGGACAACTTTGCCACAAACAAACCACTTAGAAATGACTCAAGTGAACTTCTCCTGCTCAGAAGGGATGGCACAAGCCCTTGATCTAAGCCTTCTGCCAGTGCTGACGTCTTTCTGGTCAAGAAATGGTTGGGCCTTTTATCCCTTTTACATACAAAGAGCCTTCATATAGGAAGGCATGCGGAATTATCCAGGAAATGAAAAGGCAGCAGTAGAGGAAACCAGGATGCAATCCCTGCAATTACCTGGGATTGTTCGCATTTGACATGAGCTGTCAGAAAATTATAACTTCCACAAAGGTGCTTCTGGACCTGAGGCAGTGCAGCACTGCTATAAAAGGCAGCCCAAGTCTCTGCTCCTGCATCCAGTACTCTCACCTCCTTCTGCTTAGGAATCAGGTGAGTGTGAAGCCTCTATTTCCCCCTCAGATTCTAGACCAGGTCTTTCCTCACTGGATGTTTCAGCTGCTATGGGCTGTGGTAGCCCAGGTCTGGAAGCTGTTTCTACTGGGAAAGGGAAGGGGAAAGAAGGTCTTGTGCAGAGCAGAGAAGGGTCATAGGTGGTTCCTGGGCTTTGAGCTGGGCAGTCTAATGTCATCCAGGAGGTGCCTTGACTTCAGGGAGGTTGAGTGCACTGCTGCTTCTCATGTGTCCCTGCTTTCTGTTTCTCCCTGCCCTCTCTCCCAGGTGCCCCTCTGAGCCAGAGCCATGTCCTGCTGCCAGCCCTGCAACCCTTGCTGCCAGCCCTGCGGCCCGACCCCGCTGGCCAACAGCTGCAATGAGTGCTGTGTCAGGCAGTGCCAGAGCTCCACCATTGCCATCCAGCCCTCCCCCGTGGTGGTGACCCTGCCCGGCCCCATCCTCAGCTCCTTCCCTCAGAACACCGTGGTGGGATCCTCCACCTCCGCTGCCGTTGGCAGCATCCTCAGCTGTGACGGAGTGCCCATCAACTCCGGGGGCTTTGACCTCTCCTGCATCACCAGCTGCTATGGGGGCAACAGATGTCGGCCCTGCTAAAGCTGCTGCCAACGGCCTTGGGCAGGAACCTCCAAGACCTCACAATGTGATGCTGGACTTGAATTTTGGAAGAATGTATTTAAGGCTCCAGGACATTGTTTCTCTCTTTTAATTCTCTACTTCTTTCCTTTACTGTCTGTGTCTCCTCATACAAGCCCAGTGGGAATTTCCACCCCCTTCGCTATGCAGGGTAGGCAGTTGAACACTGTGTGAGAGCTGTACTGCAAGTCAGTGGCTGTTCATTTTGCTCTCCGTGGGCTACCTCATTTGCTTCTTTTGACTCATTAAAGTGCTATGCATTCAAGCCTGTGTCTCTGTGTCCTTCTTCATTCCATGACAAACCTTTAATATTGCTTTAGGGAAGAAGGTGGAAGAAGCAGAGGGTGAGGTTCCTTGTAGATGCCTTTTCCCTTGGTGCTGACAAAGACATCCCTGGCAATTTGAAAACCAAAGGTCATCAGGGAGACCACAGTACCAAAGGTTTACACCAGTGGTGAAGGGAAACAACAATGTCTTCGAAAAAGCCCACAAGCTCATCTCTTCCTTCTCCTCCATTCCATTCCCCAGCCTGGAGTCCATGGCCAGCACACAGGAGCACAGGCAGACGAGAAAAGTGTCTCCTACAGTCCCTCAGCACAGGCAGGCAAAGCTGCAGTCTAAGATGCAGGGCTGAGGTAATTCACAATTTATCAGTGGTAAATTACTTTGGGCTGAGTTGCTGCAAATGACTTACGGCTTCGCTATGAATTCATATAATTTCTCCTGTCTTTGGATGTATATGATCCACTGGAAAGGGAGAAGAACAGAAAGAGAGAGAGAAAGTGGCAAAGAGTTCTATAAGCAATCTCTGAGCTTTGGGGGCAAGGTCTTTACAATCCCTCACATCTTAATATACAATCTGATTACTAAAATAAAAGCCAAAATGGGAAACATTAGAAGAAAAATCACAGGGTATAGCCTTTTATTAAAAATTCCAGTTGCTATTGGTGACCATACAAATAAAATATCCCACCAACGGCTTTCCCCTTTTTTCTTCAGTCACTCCATCACCTGGTAGATTTCTTTTACATTGGGATGAATTGTAATCAAAGTTTTCTGTCCATTTTCCTGAGCTTGCTTCAACAGCAATTTGCTCATCCAGGCAAGACTCATTCCCATAAGAATAGGCTACAGGTCTGAAGTCAGTGTATATTTAAATCATAATAATTGGTAAGATATAACAGGATCCAAATAACCAAAATCACATCCCATCATGTCAACAAAGTTACAAACACAAATCTTGGGGTAATTATTGTATCTACAATAACAATGTTTAAAATTATCAAATCACAAATGGATCTCCTACAGGCATAGCCTTCCCATGGAGCCCATACTCTGCTCCGGGGGGCTGAGTGCAGATCCATTGGGATTTAACCCTGACACAGTCGGTTATATGGGATATACCAAAGCATCCTGCGTTGTTAGAACAAACGCTGTGGCTTTGCTGTTGGTGGGGTCACAAGTGAAAGTAACTAATTGACATCAAGAGTGGAATTCTCTTTCCAATTTACTTGCATTATCCCATGTACCTTTGGATTGTCAGGGGGCAGATTGCCGTCATCTCCTTCCCTTGTAATTGCTGCCACAGTAAAAGACACCCACAGCTGAGAAGCGTATGTGGTGCAGAATGCATATAATTACCATATTGATTAGCATAGACAAAAGTAGGGAGGGCCTCCACCCTGTGGGCTGAGCTTGATGTGTGAACCAGATTTGGTTCCTGCTGGCAAGGATTGTTCCCACAACAAGGATAAGTAGTCCTTTGATGGTTAACTTGGTTTTCAGTGGAGTGTGCTGGCATTATTCCCAGAAACATTCCTGGAGAGAGAAGACACTCCAAGTCTCAGTGCAGTTGGTCCAGACTGATCACCCCTTCCTTGTAAAAGTTATTTCACTGCTTACAGTAGTAAAAAAGTCCCTTTTCCCATCCATAATGTGTCTACTCTGTCTCTTTAAATGCAGTTGTGTTGAATAATAAAGATCTCTTCGGTCCAGATCCGTTTAGTCTTGTCATTCCTCAGAAGGAATCTCAGCTTCTACTGC
Source organism: Serilophus lunatus (assembly GCA_013399895.1). Classification (NCBI taxonomy): domain Eukaryota; kingdom Metazoa; phylum Chordata; class Aves; order Passeriformes; family Eurylaimidae; genus Serilophus; species Serilophus lunatus. The sequence continues at coordinate 3,778 of VXBA01005135.1, read as the reverse complement.
AAGAACTGCTTGCTCCACTGCTGTTGCTGCTTCCCCCTCTTTTTTTGGGAATCTCCTGCCACTGGAAAAGTACATATTTACACGTCCAGAGGAAGTGAGAGTGTCTGTAGAAGTTGGGCAAGCAGAGCCTGTGCAGCTGTGGGGGAATACTTATATTCCTGTGGGGTCTGCTAAAGGTGTATTTCCCTCCCTTCCAAGCAAGAGCAAATTGAGCCTTCTCGTATTCCTGGTGTGGAATCATGAAAACTACTTCTTTTACTTCCAGGATTGCCATCCATGAGTGGGACGCTCTTTGAATTGGAGTGACTAGTTCTGCAGAATTTAGCACAGCAGAAGTTAAAGGTGTGGTACTCACATTCAACCACCTGTAATAAACTGCTGTAAGCTGTTTCCTGTCTGTTCAGTCAGAAAGGAGAATTGGACGGGGATATGAGCAAGTGATAATCCATCTTTTTTATTTCTTTTTCTCCCAGTCTTGCGCTATTTTATTTATAAAATGTAGAATGAATATTCCCCAAGTCAAGCAAAATCTGCCTGAGAAGAGCAAAAGGGGTAAGTAATCCCTGCGTCTTTACCTTGACCCACAACTTTTTTCTCCTTATTTTTTTCCTGGGAGAGAAATACCTCTCCCTCTCAAAGAGGACAGGCACCATCTTCATGACTAGCCAGAGAATGTTTCAGGAGCACTGAACCTGAACTGCTTTTATGTATCCTGTATCCTGGCCATGGCCATGAAAGTCTCTGCCTCCCAGCTGGAGCAAGTAAGGAGCCTGTAGGTTCTGGGCTCTGGGGAGAAGATTCCAAGGCTCCCAGGGTCTGACTCACTTGATATCAAAAGCTGATTTCAACTGCAACTGGGGAAACTGCTGACATTCTGTGGCAGCCCCACACTCAACTGTGTTTCCAATAGGTGTCCTGGGTCATGGTAGCTCAACCAGATGGACATCAGCAAGGGGCAGGTCAAGAAATGCCTGGATGGGGCCCTTCACTAACTGACCTTCCTGTATCCAGATGAGGTTGTTACAAGCCTGTCAGACATCTCTGAGCCACAATACAGATATGGGACTGACAGTCTGGAGGGCTCATCAGTCGTGTGGAGAGACCCAAAAACCCTCCAACTGCCAAATCCTGGGAAAATTTCTGAAGGCCAGAGCAGCAGGGACCTCAGTCATCACTGCTACCTATTCAGTCAGACATGCAGTAGCCAGAGCTACCCTATTCCTTGCTCTCAGATGTCTGGTATGTCTGGGACTGACAGAATCTGGCACCCTGGGGCCGTGGCCAGGAGAAACTGCTCACTCTCTGGCCTGTGCTGTAAAGACTTGCAGGGCAAAGAAGGGAAACTTGAGTCCCTCAGCTCAAAAGCACAGAGGCTGCCCATGACAGGGATATTTATCTGTCCTATCCTTGTCTTCTCCTGCCTTGCTGGGCAGGCTGAATGTCTGGGAAAGCAGGAAATGACAGAGATATGGGCAAGGGCAAAACTGTGGCAAGGGGAGAAGAAAGGGCAGTATCTGCACCTGCCAAGTGCAGGTGAATTCCTCAAAATCATATACAGGTCAAACATTACCTTATTTACCCTAATGTAATCTTTCAAACCTCATGCCATACCTTGTTCTGTGACATCACCCTCCCCCTGGACTGCTTTCAGGGCAGCATGTTCTTTGTGGCTAAGGTGCCTCCGCCAAGGGCAGCCCCTGCCCACACTTCGAGACATCTGGTGTCATCGTGGACAACTCCTGCCAGTCATGACAGTGACCTCAGGACTGAGCTGCTGCTCCTGCTCACTCAGTGCTTGGAACGACTGTTCCCATGGATGCTGCTGGCCTTTCATAGGCCACACAGTGTGGATTTTGGGTGTTGTACCCCCAGGCTGCAAAACCTGACTGATTCTTGCTGCCAGTTTTCATGGGCTGTGGTAGCACCAGGTGCCTCATGGCAGCATCTCTGAGTGAGGAGCAGCACCTTTCTGCACTGCCCAGGGAGCTGGGTGGGAGCAACCCTCCTGCACATGGCAAGTGGACAAACCATAGTCTTGCCACAGGTCCCAAGGCATTGCTGGCATGCAATAGGCTGACGCGATTCTGGGATGACTCTTTGAAACACATAATGTGGCCTAGAATCCCTGGGAAGTGTGGGAATGCAAAGATCTAAAATAGTTTGCTAATAAATAACTATTTAAATAATAATAACTCTTTAAATAATAATAATAATAATCTTTAAATAATAATCTCTTTAAAAAAATCATCAGAACTGACGTCTTTTCTTCCTTTTCTTTCTTTTCTTTTCTTTTCTTTTCTTTTCTTTTCTTTTCTTTTCTTTTCTTTTCTTT
>VXBA01005134.1:204271-227159 GCA_013399895.1 Serilophus lunatus | reverse complement strand
CCCTGCCTTGCCTGCCTGCCTTGCCTGCCTTGCCTGCCTGCCTTGCCTGCCCTGCCTGCCTGCCCTGCCTTGCCTGTCTTGCCTGCCCTGCCTTGCCTGCCTGCCTTGCCTGCCTGTCCTCTCTTCTTTCTCTCTCTCTTGCTTTCCCAGGAAACCACTTATACCCGGGTATGTGCAATACCTTTGAGGTAACTTGTCTCTCCTGCCACCATGTATTCCCATTTCTGCAGCAGCAACAACATCAATACGCAGCTGCAAAGCGCTTCCATCCAGAGCTCCCACCCCTCCCTGCATTGCTACACCTTTACTCAACCTTTACTCAAAGCACAGCCAACAGACACCTGCTCTGCCCGCACGCACAGCAGGGGCAAAGCCCTGGCCCCAAGAATTGCCTGACACCTACTGGGAAACACAGCACAGAAAAGACAACCCAACATCTGCTCAAAGTACTCAGGTATTTGTAGCACACACACCCGGACACTGTGTTAGAAAAAGCTCTTGAACCTTTAAGCCCCCTGGATGCCCATCACTCCAGTTTACCTGCATGCCCGGCTAAGACCTTTCTGATGTAAATTTTGCTGCACTTTGACACCATTAAAACCTATTTCGACAGGATAAAGAAGATAAAACATTATTTGCACTTCTTTAAAAACACTTTAGGAACCAATAGGACACTCCATGAAATTGGCTCCCAGTATTGATCTCATGGCTAAGACTCCACCACTCTCCCTCCATCCGAAATAGCACAGAGACCTGCACTCAAGACACATCTTGGGAGTCTTTTTACTTAAACAGGACAAACCTCCAATTAATTTCCAAACTGGTATTTCATTAGAGCATCCAGGCACTTTTGGAATGCAATCCAGGAAGGCAGAGATTAAGGAAAACCAGAAATGATTTGAGAAATTTAGAGCCATGAATATTTAATCTCTTTTCCATTACTAAGTCTTGATTGTAGAAGCCCTTCTAATGCATTTGATGAAAGCAAAATTCTTTCCATTAACCTTTAGTATAAAAGCATTCTTATTGACCCAAACAAGCCCCTGTACACACAGTTCAGTTCCCCACATTCTGAACGTCCTGCACGGAAAGGGCTTTTCTCTGCTGCCAATGTGTATTCCTGGAAGTCCCCCCGGAAACCACTTCATTTGAATACAAACACAACATTCAGAGCCCCAAAGAAAAACCTATTAATCATGACTGAAAGGAAGATTTTTGGCCTATTTTTCTCCTGCAAAAAGCCCTCCCTCCCTCCCTTCCTTCCTTTTCCAGTTTCCAGTGTATACAGAATGCTCTCCACATACTGTGTTCCCCATGGGCCTTTAATAAAATAAATAAAAAGTATTCACATCACCTATTTCCTTCCCAAGGGGCACTGACGAGTTAGTTTAGCACTGGAATGAAGACATTGCATCAAGGGAAAAAATCTGCAGGGAAGAAACAGCGAGAATCCCCCTTTGGATGAGGAAAGGCAAGGCAAGGCAAGGCAAGGCAAGGCAAGGCAAGGCAAGGCAAGGAGCCAGCAGCTGAAGCTGAAGGAGTGAGCCAAAGAGCAGCTCCCAGTCCCAACACAGACAGAGCCTCCCCATGCTGAGCAAACCTTCAATTCTAAAACACTTTTCATGAAGATGCTACAGTGTTCACTCTATGGTAAGAGTTACATTAATTTTCCAGGGATCAAAAGTAAGAAAAAAATGACCAATTCCTTTTAAGAAGATTAAAGCAAGGAGAGGACCATGTTTTGCTACAGACAGGACCAGCAGGTGTTCTCTGACCCCAGTTCTCTGCATCCTCAGTGTGACACCAACAGCTGGAACCATCTCTTTCATTTTTCCAGCCTCTACATCACACTCCCCAGGAACAAGGGACCAAATCTCAGCTGAAATTTGGCACTAGATGCATCTCTCTCAGTGGGAAATGTTTTCTCCTGTCCTTGTCTTAGGTGGATGGACACAGCTCTGCTGTTCCCATCTCCACAGTGCCAGAGGTTCCCAGCACCTGCATCCAGCCCTCCTGCACACCTCTGGAAATCAGACTCTGCAGGCTCACAGTCAGCTGGGCTCAGTCCACATCACAACCAGCCACCAATTTCATGCAGCCAAGGGAAAGAGAGAAGAAAAAGGATAATTACTCCTTTTCATCCAGAATCTCTTTGAAAGCACTGCTGAGATTCTGGAAGCAAAACTAAGTTATTCTAATTAACTGGCAAAATATATTTGGCACTTAAGGATTCCAGACCAGAACACTGCCCCTGTGGCAGAGGCTGCTCACACTGGTGGCCCCAGGAGGTTCCAGTGAGGTGAAGTGATCCCACTCCCAGCACAGGACCCACCCACAGGGGAACAGCTCTTCCCATCTCGTTCAGGTTTTGCTGTCTGTTTTTGCAGACTTGCTTTTTTTACCTCATGCTTTTCAGAGTGTTCACTGTTTTCATGGCTGGAATATAGTTTTTTAGTGCTTTTCTCTACCCTCAATAGTACAAAAGTTGTATGACCCAGAGAAGAGCAGAGTGGTGGCCCTGCCCCTGGCTGGTGGCCAGGCTCCCAGGACAGCCTCTCTCTGCAATCCCAGGCACGAGCCCTGTTTGTTCTGCTCAATTTACTGACCCACCTCCTTTCTGTACATCAGTATTTTCCATCTGTGTTTATTATAGCCCACTTCATCCAAAAGGAGAACTTCTATTTGTCACTGATGGCTGCAGTGGCCAGGCCACACAAATGCAAACAGGCTTATTGGTTTTTTGAGCTTTAGCATCTGAGATCTCACCTAGATTAGCTGTCCAGACCCTGAACATTAGATTTTCCTATGCAACCTGAGACTGGATTAGACTGTAAATGCCATGGTTGAATGGCCAATATCAAGAGGGGTCCTGAAATTTTTATTAACTCTTCTATTATTGATCTGTGAGAGCTGCTGCTCTCTCTGCAGCTCCAGCTGAGCTCCTGCCCACAAGGAACGTGGTGACAGAGGCTGTGTTGGCTTTGGACACCCCTGTACCACCCAGGGCTCCTGCACAGCCCCCTCCATGGCAGGCTGAGCCCTGCCACCCTCCTGCCAAGGCTCCCCCTGTCCCTGTGACCACACCTCCCACCACAGGGCCACAGACACGGCACAAGGTGGGCAGTGCAGACACAGCAACAAAACTGCAACAGCATCACAAGAACCTGGAGCAGCACATTACAGCCAAACAAACATGGAAAACATGCAAAAACCTCCTCGGCCTTAGACAAAAGCTCCCATTGTACCCAGGGCAGGAAATCCAAACCACCCTCACAGTGCTGTCACCTCCAGAGCCTGGATGGACAGCCAGCCAGGCAGGAAGGGCAAACACACAGAGGAAACCCTTCCATAATGTCCCTCGATTTGCCAGATCAGGAGACAATGCCAGAAACAGCAGGAGCAATCTGTGCTGCATTTAATCAGGCTGTCCTGGGTCTGAAGAACACCTCGTGGGCAGCCAGACCCACTGCCCCCCGTGGCCACCCACGCCAGCTGGGCCAGCAGCTGACCACTGCCATCCAAGGCACCAACAGAGGGAGGGAATGTTGGGAACAGCTGCCACAGCTGCCCAGGGTCGAGCACCAGGTTGAATCTGTCCTTTCCTCTTGTAACTGCTTTACAGTCAAATTTTAGAGAAAAACACGGACAAATCTCTGTTGTGGGATTTCAGGAATGTGAGGAGAGGGAAGAATGTGCTTTAATTCAGAACACATGCAGCAATACTGCAGCTGGCCTTTCCCAGGGTGAAGGCTGCACTCCAGGGAACACCTTCCTCCACAGCTCTGCAACAGGCTGGCACCTGAACCACTACCTGCCCTGGAGGATCAGGATAACAGATTTGTTGTCTCTGCTGCCTTGTTTCTTTATCTTCTACCTGTTTCCAAGGTGCCTCTATAGGTGGGGAAAGACAGATATTACTACTTGGAAATGAAAATTTCCTCTAAGTCCCATTGAACTTACAGAGAAGAACAGGAGGGATGTGTGTTTGTGTAAAAATATTACCCTATTTTATCCAAAGAGCATTTCATCATTCCTATTAATTGTTCTCCCACTACCTGCCAGTGGGATTCTGAGCACAGATCACTCATCCACCTGAAATGAATGGAATTTAATCAGTAAATAAAGAGTCAAACCTTTGCTTACTTCGTTGAAATGAAGAGTGCAGCTTTTCACAGAGCTTGTCCTTGTTGCTCCATTCTCATCACTTCATGCCACTCAAGAAACAGCAGCTACATCCTGATCTCTTCTTCAGAGGACAAACCTCTTCCTTCCCCAACAGCAAGTGCCAGCAGACAAACTTCCTGCCTTTATCCCCTACAACTCTTCAGCCTCATTTACCAGGAGTGGAGGAAGGTGCTCCAGAGGAGTAACAGCCAACCCATCAGTGCCCAAGTTCAGCACCAGGGAAGCAGGATCGGCCCCTGGTGTCTGTGGCTGACAGTGCAGCAGCTGCTGCAGCTCCTCTGCAAGTCAGCAGGGACAGAGCTGGGCACAACTTCTGGCTGAACAATTGCAGAGACAGGTCCCCTTTCATCCTGCTCAGAAGGAACCCCAATTTTGGTAAAATATAAGGGATGAGCTGACACTGCAGGTGGCTTCTCAGAGAAGCTTAGGGCAGGGGCAGGGCTGGTTTGAACACCACATTACCCAGTGCTTTGTTTGGTCTCAGCACTGTACCATGATGTAAACTGTAAATTTAATTATTTTCCCCAAATCCAGGTACTCTTCCTCTGCCCTGAAGACTGGACCCTCTTGGCTTCACCCTCCATCTGTAAAATCCCAGTGCCTCGCACTTCCCAGTTATCCAGGGTGCCAAGGACTGTTTGCAGTTGCTGCTTGACTGCTGCCAACCCCAACAGCATTTAGGGCTGTTTTGGAAACACTGAAGGACACCAAGATACAGAAGAGGTCATTTAACAGCCTTTTAACAACCCCAGTTCACTCTACCAAGGTACTTCACCCAAGTGACTTAAAACCTCTGTAAACACTGGAAGTCAGGTAACTTTGATCAGCACCAGAGACAAATGGTGATTTGTCTGCATTTCAGTATTTTAAACAAGCATTTCATGATTTTAATACAGGGAGTTTTCCCAACACAAGAGACAAACTCCACTGGAGCAACAGCTTGGCATGCAACCAAAAATTCATGGACATACAACCAAAAATTCATGGACATACAACCAAAAATTCATGGACATACAACCAAACATTCACCCCAAGAGCTTCCAGAATGACCACAGCCTTGCAGAAAATAAGCCCCAAACAAACACAGTGTTTCCTTACACTGACTCCCCTCCTTCATCACAGAGCTCTGAAGCACCAGGTCACTGAGCAGTTGCTATGGGAACTGCTCGTTTTACTGAGCAGCCCAAAGGGGCAGGAGTGCCACCAAACTGGCCAATTGTCAGTTATTTCCCTGCTAAACATCTGCTTTATTTTAGCTGCCCTATCACTCCTCTGTTGTGTTGTTAGAACAGTGTTTGGATGGACTCCAGAATAGGTGTCATTTGTCAGTGGGGCTGCAACAGCCAAGTCCAAAAATAGCAATTTTCATGCTCTAATACCCTGTAAAATCCTTCCTACAGAGGAGCCATCCTGAGGGCAGAGCAGCCAAGGACTGGGGCCTTGCTCCTTGCTTAGGCAGCATTCCCTGGAAATCTTTATTCCAACATCTTCTACCTTGGAGTTACAACTGTACTTAATTCAATGAACTGCAGTGGGCAGGAGAAAACATTGTATTATATAGAACATACCTGGATTTAAGAGGCTGTGTGCATTTTAATGGCAGCCATGCCCAAGTTCTTTGCCCAGGGCAGGCTCTGTTCCATCCTCATGGATTCTCTCTGTTCTTCATTTGGCTGAAATTATTTAAGTGATGACAAAGAAAGTAAAAGCTGTGTCTGTGTAGACAAGTTCTGGTCTTTCTCACATGTCCTGTGAACTCCATTATTTGTGTAAAGTTCTGGATTGGAAGAAAATATTCTAAGTTTTGAGGTATTTGGTATGTCTTGGTATGGATACTGCAGCCCTGATTCAGACTTTCCATCCTCAGGAACCTCAGGAGAAATGAAGACATTTCTCTGTACATCCACAGGAAAATTTCTCCTTCATGAGGCAATGAGTTCATAGTATTAATTTTGGTTCTCTTTTCTAAAATTATCTACCACAAACTCAAAACTTCCACACACTGGAACACAGCAGATACCTAAGCACTGCTCTGTGGGGACACACATGTGAATTCTCTCTTAACAAAACCAACAGCATGAGGGTTCTGGCCCTGGGGATCTGCTCCTCAACCCACAGCACCCCATGGCAAGGCCCCTGTGCCTCCAGCTCTGCCCCAGCCAGGGGCACCTTGGCACAGGGCACCAACCTCCTGAGGACAAAGCCCTCCTTGGCTGCTGCCTGCAAATTCCTCTTCCCCTGCCTCTCTCCAGGCATTGCCATGAGGATGGGCTGACAAACAGGTCACTGCAGCTCCACTGGGGCACCCCTGGAGGACAAACACAGCCAAAGTGAAAAATAAAAGGTGTCTCTAGAGGAGAAAGCCCACAGCAATTACAGCTGGCTGAGAAATCTGCAGCAATAGATGGCTGCAGTCCCTTCCCTGTCCATGAGCTACACAAACCTGAGCACCCCTGGGCAAGAGGTTTGACACAGCAAAAAGGAACATTTTACCAAGAGCAACTGGAGAACAAGGAGCAGAAAGCAGTGTGTGCTGCCCTGCCAGGGGCTGGGAGGGGAACAGGCAGCCTGGGCTTCCTGAATCAGTGAACACAAAGTGATGAAAACTCAGCATGTCAGAGACATAACACAGCTTTGTAGGGCTCAGCACGAAGCCTCTGAATCCCCAAATCAGACACTCTGAATAATTTATCCCTTTGTCAGCTGCTCACCCAAAGCTAACAACGGTCCAGCACCCTTCAAGAAGGGGGCTGACCAGAATAGTGAGCAGGGTCCAGAGGAAAGAGGTGCTGAACACCCAGCCACCACTGGGAACCTGCACTCAGAGTTCAACAGCTGATTGTATTGGTCTCCTGTGATTTTTTCCCCATTTTTAGCTGGGCAGGTACACATGGAGCAGTGCACACCCAGGCTGTGTAACCAGTCACTGTATGGCAGCAGGTACAAATCCCTGCATTGCCAGGAGGAATTCCACCACTGCCACCCAGGACAGGATCAAAGAGCACAGCTCAGTCTGCCCAGGAAATCTGCTTCCAATCACAGGAACACACAGGGGCCTCACACACAACAAAGCTGGAAGGATTTCAGTCCATTCTCAGCCACCAAAGGCTCACCCACATTTAAGAGCCTGAAGAGCCTCCTCAGAACAGCCTGACCTGGTGGCACAGTAATTACCTCTTGGTTCATCCTTTCAATGACAGAGGAAGCCTCCTCAGCTGAGCTGCTCCCTGGAGCATCTTCCTGGGAAGAAAGCAGCACTCAAAAGCAGAGCTGTGTGCCTCTAGCTTTCCCTGAAGAAAAGGCAAGCACTCACCAAGGAATTCCCCTTTCTGTCAATGCTGACAGGAGTTTGTGCTCTATCAGATTGTTTGAGGGAACAAAATGAAATGTAATACAACTGCACTTGCATGTATTGTTTGGGTTTTCATGATAATAAATGTTTTCTATTGTTTCTCTTAAAAATCTCTATCATTGAAATAAAAAAAAGCCTAGAGTAAACTGCATGGAATGTCCTGAGGTATTAATTATGTCCATTGATTTATAAGATACAACAAACTTTTCCCTCTGAGACCTCTGGGAAAGTCTGGAAAGAACTGGTCATTTAAATGACAACGTGCCAGTCAAAGACAAAAGACAAGGAATGAAGAAATGAAATCCACTGAAGTGAGCACAAGTGTGCACTCCTGCACACCCAACAGAAACACGGCAGCCAGCCCCAGATCAGCCATGCTGACACCACAGGAACATCAGAAAAGGCAGGTTTGAGCCAGTGTGTCCAGTGGGATGGAAACAGAGACACAAGGAAAGGTCCAGCTGCCACCACTGCACCAGTGTCATTGGGACCCTGCACTGTCCTGCAGCAGCTTTTTCTGCAGAGCAGTTTTCATTTAACCAGACAACAAACAGGTGAAAGTTAAAGGCTCTTCTCTCCAAAAATGAGACCATTAGGAAGTGCCTTTTTCTGGGAACAGGCTGCTCCCAGGGCAGCATGACAGAGGATATTTTTAACTTATTACTTTGACTGGATTCAGCTGTTAGTAATTAAATTCAGTCATAGAACTCTGATCTATAAATGGAATCTACAAAAGCAATTAGCAGAGCTTCCACTGGATCAGGAGGCAATGGCAACTCTGTTTGATGTGAACTGAGGGGCACTTTATTTACCCTGCTTGAAAAACCACAGTAACAGGGTCCCTTTGCAGAGATTTGCTCTGAAAGTCGCAGTTTTCAGTGAAGTCACAAGTTAAAAATTCCAGTCCTGTTCTGCTCCTTGCACTTGAACAGCCTCATGGGCAAAAAAGACAATCACACAATCCAAAGGGACTGTTCTGGCTTCTGTTTTGTCCTCACAAGAAAAAGCTAACTAAACATGACTAAGCACCAAGCCTTTTTAACAAATACAGTTTGATTCCTCACTTCTGTGCAGAACCTGATGGACTTGTGAACTCAGAGGGTGTCCCCCAGCCCAGGCCCTGAGCACACACATTTTCACCCTCAAACCACTGCTGCATAAAGTGGATTGATCTGGAAAAGCTTGTGGAATTGTGCACTCCTGAATACCCTGGTGGAGAAGTGCAGCCTGATGAAGTTTGCCAAGGACACCAAAGTGACAGTGGTGGGGACGTGGACACCTGGGAAGGGAGAGCCACCCTGCAGGAAGACCTGGACAGGCTGGAAGAGAGGGTGAGCAAGGACATTAAAAAGTTCAACAAGGACAAATGTAAGGTCTTGCACCTGGGCAAATAGAATCCAGGAGTGCAGCACAGGCTGGAGCACCTCTGTGGAAAGGGAGCTGGTGGAACCAAGCTCAGGGCGTGTGGCCACGGTGCTGCTGCTGCCAAGAGAGGATGGAGACTCCCTTTTAACAAGAAGCCACATGTAGAAGATGAGGATTAATGAGTACAAGAACATCTAACCATGGGAACAATCTCCCTGGGATTTCCCAGTGTTGGATACTTTCAAGATTTGGCTGGACTGGGTGCTGGGGCATCTTATCTAGAGCATATTTTTGCCAAGAAAGGTTAGAGCTCAGATGATCCTTGAGGTCCCTTCCACCCTGGTGTTCTATGATTCTGATCTGACTGGCAATAAACTCATTTCCCCAGGCCTGTTTTGCCTGTGACAGTAATTGCTGAGTGATCTCATTGTATTTTCTCTCCCCTGTCCAGCTGAGGAGGGAGTGACAGAGTGGCTTTGATGGGCACCTGGCCTCCAGTCAGGGTCAGCCCAGCACAGAACTACAACTAAACTGTGGCATTTCCTATTATCTGAAGGGCTGGTACACCCAGCAGCCTTCAGGTTTTACACACTCAGTTTGTTTTCAGCTCCCTTCTATCAGTCTTTCAGTTTGCAAAGGCAGACTTGAGGCACACCCCACTCTATGGCACACCCAGCATGGGCTGTGGAACCAGAGCTGACCAAGTACCAGAACAGAATGTTCCTTTGGCATAATAAATACAAACTTTTGCTTGCTGCCTCTTTCCTCACAGAGGAAACCCCAGGCTCCAGGGTGCATCCTGAACATCACTCAGATGAACAAAAATTAGGGGAGAGAAAGAGCAGAAATGTGCCCCTGTCCATGAAAAGCCAGGACACAGCCCTGGGGCAGAGGGCTCACGCTGCAGGCAGCAAACACTTGTTCTTTCTGGTTTGAAACCCTGAAGCAGCACAAACCAAGCACAAACCAGCCAAACCAAGGCCTGATGGGCTCCCTCCTGCAGCCACTGGGGCTGGCACTGCCCAGCACAGCAGTGGCACCCATGGGTGCACAGCCCACAGCCTCCTCAGCCCCTGCACCCCCCTCTGTCTGCACAGACTCACAGAACCACAGCAGTGACTCGGGCAGGAGGAGCAGCTGAACTGGGCTCCCCCTTGCCAAGAAGATGAAGATCCTGCATGCTGCTGGGAGTAAAGTCTGCCACATGCTCCTAGAATTTGAATCCCCATGTGGAATTGCAATTCAGGGACCCAGGGAGCTCCCCTGTGCCCAGAAAGTGCAATGCTCCCCTTCATGGAACTGGCAGGAACAGAAACCTACTCTTGATCACAGCTCCTTTTCACTTCACAGAGACAAGCAGAAACAATAGTTTGTTAGCAAGTCCAACACAATTAACACAGTAATAAGGGTCAGAACCACTGCACCTTGTAAAATCTCTGCCTGGCTACAAAGAGCTCTTTGACTGCCAGTGACGTTGTGCAGTGCAGCCTGCAGCACCTGGGCAGCACCAGCAGTGATTCACTGCCACAAGGCCCTTCTCAGCCAATGTACTCAAAAATCACAATTCTGAACCACAATTCTTCCTGGTCATTCCCTGGGCATAAAAATCTGAGGAAGACACAAGTCACTGGATTTATAGCAAGAGACAACTGAACACCCTAATTTACGGTTGGGAAATTTTCCTACTTAACAGCTGTTTGTCCCTTGCTCATATAATCCCATTCCCCCCATCATCCCACCCTGAATGATCTCTCCCTGACCCTTCCCTGTTAACACACATTCCATAACCACAGACTTTGATGTGCCCTGCTCAGCCAGTTACCCAAATGATACCAATTCAGCCCCTTTGATCTTCAGCCCCTCCAGGCCTCTAATCACTTTTTTCTCTCTTCTCTGAACTCCCTCCAATAATGATGTGTCTCTAATCCTCTGAAAGGAGAGGCTTTTGGCTCCAGTTCTTCAGAGATGGGAGTGAGCTAATTCAGACTCCACAACTCCACTGCCACCAGCCACCACACATCAGAGCACGACACTGAAACAAAGGTGGAATTGTCTTGGAAACACCACAGAGCCAGAAGCTGGAAGGAAACACAATGAAAACTAAAACAAGGAACTGTCAGTGTCTCACAGAGTCAGCAGGACTTTGGGAGGAGGGCAGAGTTTCAACTGCTTATTGGAACAAAAACATTAATCAGTCAATGCTGAGATGATTAACAGGGTAAGATAAAGGTTAAAACTACAAAATCTATGAACCTGTTTAAGAAATAAATGTTGCACCTGGAAGGTCATCAGTCTCTCAAGCCTCCAGGGTGTAGATGCTCCAAGCAAACAGGAGAATGACTGGGGCAGCCCAAGCCTCTGTGTGAAGGCCTGTTGTTGCCTTGCCACATCAGAAGGGACATTCCTGCTCCCCAGACTCAGCAAAGGGAGCCAGAGACCACCCCCTGAGCTTCCAGTGCTGCAGACACAACACACCACAGCCCCTCTATGGGGAGGATCTGAGAGCAGAGTCAGAGCTATAAGAGCTGGCAGCATACAAAAAGAAGCAGGAAAAAAAAGAGAAATCAACACCTAGAATGGCAGATCCAATGTCATGTCTGTGCCCTCCCAGCTCTGAATTCAGCTCATAATACAAGTTTGAGTCAGAACCCTGTATTCACCCATTCTGCCTCCCAAATGCACATTTGTTTGTCATTCAGCTGTCACACACCCATTCACTGTATTGCAAGAATAATTGTAAAGGATGTTAATTATGCCTCAGAAGACACATCTCAAGGAGACAAGACACACATGGTTCACCTGCATCTTTCAGTATCATTTCCCTTAGGAAAATTTTCTTCTAATGCATTATTTCATATCAGATAGAGCCACTCACCAGACTGCCCTACAAGTTTGGGGTTTATCATGTCTTGCTTTTTAAAGTCATGTAGAGAGCCAGTCAGCGTTGTGAGAGCTCAAAGACAGCCTGTCCAGAGGGTGCTGGACCACAGAAATAAGAGAAGAGATGCTGAAGATAAGGGGGTCCAATATGTCCAAAATGCTTTAGGAATATCAGGAACACTGTCACCTTGACAAAGACACAGCTCAACACAACTCACACGTGAAATTCCATAATAATCCATAACCTGGAACTGATGAGAACACTCAGCTATGAGATTATAATGGAAAAATCTGGTTAGATAACTGGAATCAGAGAATAACACTTTTTGCACTTTTCAGAACTACAGGTTGTTCTGCCTAATGGATTGAGTTTTGTGGAAAAAAGAGTCCAAAAGGCTGAGCTTTAAACATTTACTTTGAGAATTACCACTGATCACATTCCTCAACAGCAGAATGAAAGTACAAAAAATGAAAGGCAAGCAAAGTAAAGAGCTGCCAGCCCTGAGCAGTGAGCCCTGGCAACTTATTCTGCACAACTTTTCAGCAGGACTGCCCAGCATCCTAAAGACAGCACCAGCCAGAGACACAGCAGTCACCAGCCAATGCTTTTGTGGTTTGGAATCTGGGAAACTGAAGACAATTCAACCTGTATCCCACAGCCTCAAACTTAAGCATGACTATAACTGGGTGTTTCCCATCCCAAGGGCATCAAGGCCTTTCCTGAGACCCAAGTGAACACAGGTATTTTTGCTGCCAAGACCCTTGATCTGTAACAGTAGGAACCAAAATGCAATCCTACTCTCCCAAGACTTCTGCATGTTGAAGAAAAATAGGGAAACACCAAAGTAATTTGTGGGGAAATGAGTACCAGGAAGAGCAGTGCAGCCAGAACATGCCAGCAGGTGAGGGCCCTGCAGTGGGGAACTGTTCACCACAAACCCTCCTCCTTGGCACACAGCTCACCCATCCACCACAGCAGGAAGCAAAAAACAAATAAAAACCCAGACACTTGTTGTTTCCTTGTGCCAACTATGGCTGGATCTGCCTTGATGCCTTGAGCTTCTGAAGAGCCCCTGGCACAGGGATGGCTTCACTGCCAGACACTTGTTGGTGTCTGTGTGGTGAAGGACAGTCCAACACAGGCAGGGAGCTCCCACCCTGCTGAGCACAGACTGTGAGCTTCAAAGATTGCCCCTCTGGGATGGAGCTGGAGTCCATGAAAAACTGTGTCTTTGGGGAACTTTTTATCTCCCCCACTGAGTGCCTGTGCAAAATATTGTCATTCAAACCACTGCAACATCCACACCCAGAACAAGAGACCTCTAGACCCGAGGGAGGAGACAGCCAAGGGCTGCAGAGGACAGAGCTGGGCCACTGGAGCTCCTGCTCACTAATTATCCAGTGCCCATTCCCTCTGGAACCCAGGGAGAAGAGTGGCAGACCCTGGCAGAGCTGCCTTCAGCAGCTCAGGGGATGTATCTCTGATTCCTGATGCAATGAGCTGCCAGCAAAGTGCTGAGGCAGGCAGAATTAGGGGGCTATAACAAATCAAGGATATAATCCTACACCATTTACATTTGGAACAGCTGAATTGCTCATAACTCCCAGTGCTGTAGCATGTTTATAATTTGATTCCACAAGAGCTGGATGTCTTATTCCCCAAGCAGGACAACTGAGAAGATCCAGCTTCAAAGCCAAAGTGGGGAAAGACTCCAAGAGAAGGCACAGCTCTCCAGAGCTCCCTGACTCAGGTGGCAAGACCAGCAGCACCCCCTCCAAGTCAGGGCAAACCTTCAGAACCACTGGAGAGTCCTGAGTACCCCACAAGTCCTTGATCAGCCTGCAGGAAGTTGGAGTAATGTCCAATGTGGAGAAAACAAGGGTGCAAGAGCAGCCACATTCTTGCTGTCACATCCAGCAGTGCTGGCTGCAGAGAGAGCAAAGCAACTGCTGCTGGTGCTGAGACAGGCTGGAAATCATCCCTCTTTCCTCAGCAGTGAACAACAGGAGCCCACCATCAGCAGTGACTGTCCTTGAAACCCAGGCACAGGATGCTCTGTCCACCCCTTCTGCCTTGACTATCAAAGTTACCATTTCCAGAGTGCCTTTCCCCATCTCATGTATCATCCTGCAGCAGAACATCAAGTAAGCTCTTCTTCAGCACTGAGCTGTGCCACATTTCCATGATCCTAAAACTCTCACAAGGCACTGGCTTTTTAAAAAGAAATGGGGGGGCTGATGAGGGAAAATAGAATTCCCACAGCATCTGAAGACTTCTGAGGGAGTCTATTTAAAAAACCCCAACAAACCAGAAGCACCCACACACAAACCTGCTTTTTAATTAACAGTAAAGACAATGTTTGACAAGGTCCTAAGCTCAACCTACAAGTGTTAGAAAAATAACTTATACCATTCAACACTGTGTTCATCAGTCCTGGCACAACAAGGTTGGGCAGACTCAGACCCAACAGCTGCTGAGGAGGACAGCAATTCTCCTGCTCACTTAGCTGAGTTCCAGGCTGGGTGGGCTTTGCTGCTGCTGCTCAGGAGATAACACCAGTCTGCAAGGAAAGCAGCACAGAGAACCCACCAAATGCAAATGGTAACTTTTGGCTCACTTTCAAGTACATTTCTTCACTGCAAAATACTCTATAGCTCAACTTGCTTTTCATACAGCTGAAGAAGTCTATTCTTTACAGTGTTGCTAATGACTGGTGCATGATGAAGAGTGGAGCTGGATAGCAATATTTACTGTGGGAGCTGCTTCCTGAAAGGAAGATGTTTTCTTCCTTTCTTTAATCTCAGCTGCATTGATCTGATCTTAGAAAATCCCAGACAGAAATTAAACATGACTTCAAAATTACTTCTTAACTCCTTCTACATCAAACAAACCTCACCCTCATTCTTTTCAAGATCAGCAGTTATGCTCACAAGAAGTGAGTGGCTCCAGCATCAAAGGTCATCTGCAGGGTATTTTGCTGTCCAAAATAATCTGCACAGACTGCTGCCAAAATAATACCTTGAAGGCCAAGGGACTGCATTCTTGCACATGAAGGAAACTGTCCATAGAACCACAGACTGGTCTGGGTTGGAAGGGACCTTAAAGCTACTCCCATCCCACCCCTGCCCTGGGCAGGGACACCTCCCACTGTCCCAGAGCTCCAACCTGGCCTTGGGCACTCCCAGGGATGGGGCAGCCACAGCTTCTCTGGGCACCCTGTGCCAGGGCCTGCCCACCCTCCCAGGGAAGGATTTCTAGCAAGTCTGGGGAGGGAATAAGCTGTGGGATGCATTCCACATTGTGAGAGACTGGCAAAGGGGTTTCTCTGCCCAGGAATCCTCAACATCTGAGCAAAGCCAATATTCAGAACACAGAAATGCACAAAAGGGTTCTCCATCCATAACAGAGGAACATTTCTGTGGAAAATGGGATGTTGCCAACTCATAAAGAGTCTCTGTAAAGGCCTAATTAACATGAATAACACAGCTGGATATTTTATGTATCAGCCTTCCAAGTCCCTCCTTCCTGCCACTTAAGAGTAAAAACAGGAGAGTGTTTTATGGAGACCAACTCATGATTGCCTAGGTGTGATTCCACTTCAGGAGAAGGTACAATTACAGCCCCTCACAGCCATGCACATGGGAGGGGCAGGGACAGCCTGGTTTAAAGGTGTTTGCTGAAGGGAGTCACAACCCAGCAGGTTTGCCAGCAGAATGTGGGTGCTTGGCAGAGCATCAGTGGAATTGCCTTTCCTTCCATTCCAGCCTTGGGTGTCAGGGCAGATGAGCTGATATCACCTGGCAGGTTACAGAACAGTCACAATAGGAAAGAAAAATGGCAAAGAAAAAGACAAAAAATGTAAATGAAGACCAACATGGTCTGGCAGCAGATCAGGCAGGTTTATCCTTCACAAATCCCCAGCACCTCATTGTGGCCCAGGAGGCACCAGCCAGACCCACCCAACCCTCTGGGCTGAGAAGCCCCAGGCTCTGGTGGCCCTGCCAGCCCAGCTCTGCCCCTGGGTGGCTCCTGAGCTCAGCTCAGCTCCACTCCCAGGGCACTGCCCACTGCTCTGCTGCTCCAGGGAACATCCACCAGCTGGGACATTAACCACTGAAAGTGCTTTTACAAATGGGTTTCCATTAAAAGCACAGAAATTACTGGCACCTAAATCCAGAAAACTAAATGCTGCCATAGCCATTCCCATCTCAGCACTGTAGTTTTGTTCCAATGTGGAATACATCAGCAAGAAACTAAACTGGGTTTTTAAAATGGCTCAAGGCACTGAACTGTTTGTGCTCCCAGGAAAGGCATGTAACCACAGTTTGCAGTAAGTTCATCTCACAATCCTCATTTACTCCATTAAATGTAGTAAGCTACTAAATAATAAAAATAAGAATAAAAGAAACAATAAGTAACTCTGACAGGAAGAGCTGCACTTCCATATAATGGAAAAAACCTTTTTCTTTTTTTTTTGACAGTGAGTAGTAAGTCATGTTCTCAAAAAAATATCACAGCAGTACCATTAAAGACTTGGAGCACAGTGAGATGCCAAGGAACCAAGTCCCCTGGAATGAAGCATTCTTCCCAAGGGCTGCTCCCAGGCTGGATCCAGAGTGTTGGGAGCAGCAGTGCCCATCCCAGGACAGGCAGGGAAGGACCAGGCAGCAGCTGTGCCTTTGGGAAGGACTCTGAGCTGCACTGCTGCTGGCACAACCCAGAGAGCTCTAATGAACAGCAATCAATACATCAGCAATGCTGCTGCCACTCCCAACTGGGCCCAACTCAAGAGCAATGCTCTTGGAGATGATTCCATTCAACTGGTGGCACAGCCAGGTATTTTATTATTCACAAAGCCCTGGTATTCTCAGCACAGGAGAAAGCAATCAGAGAACATTTCCCTATTTGTTACTGCCAGCCTTTGCAAACCAGCACCTCTGCATAAAATCCCACCATGCTGGACTCGTGTCCTTACCTCGCACCAGACACTTCTCTGGCCTAGTTCTGGACCATCATGTTCCTCACACAGAAGGAATCCCTTCCTGTGGCTCCAAAGATGAGCTCTCCTTCCCAAACACTCAGTCCATTCAACCTGTACCAAGGGGACTGACAGAGAACCTGATTTCACCTCGCCTGTATTTTGTTAGATTGAGTAGTTCCTGTCACACCAATATTCCAAGTTCCAGTTCAGTGTATTCAGCAATAAAAGCTGCTGCTGTTCTCACAGATTGACCCAGGAATCCCCATTTACCAGAGCAGGGATAAACCTCTGCTTAAATAAAGGAACATAAAGAAGAATGTTCCAAATGTGCTGCAAAGACTCTCTAGCCTCCCCCTTTCCCTGACCAGTCTATTGGATCATGGTCCTCTTCAGTTTTCCCTACATGGAAAAGGCTTCCTACACACCCTGCACACAAACCACACTGGGAAGTTCTGCTTCCCCTTCTTCACTCTTGAAATAACAGGTTCAGTTGAAGACAAGCTTTGTGCATGTTGTAAATGTTCCTTCTAAACCAAATTAAGTTTTAGTAGGAATTCAAATGGATGAGCAGGACTGAAGGGATGATTTTAGGAATACAGGAAGGTTACAAGGCCCAGACACAGTAATGAAGAAAGAGCACATTAATCTCCTAAAAGGATTCAAATATTGCAATGACAGCAATCCCATTTCTTAACAGGAACAGATGAAGACAACGTCCCTTGCGGAAATTTCCACAATTGCAAGTAATTCTCTTCCACACTGAAATTCTTCAGTACAGCACTTACTGCAGAGAGCACTCCTGTCAAATGCTCTGTTCAGGAACTGGAAGGGGACTTGTTTCTTGGTGAATTGTATGTTGCCACCGCACCAATGAACCTACAGTTCTGCTCTGGCAGAATGTGCATTTGTCTTTGATAACAGGAACAAGAATCACCAACCCCTAATGACCCCATCATTAGGTTACTATGAAAGCCTAAAAGATAAAGATTTCTAGAAGTGCATGCAGAGCAGAGGAGGAATAGATCATATCCACAGATGACACCAAAAGAAGATCAGTTATAACACTGGACAGACAGCTCCTTTGTGCTGAGTGAACCAAAGGCTCCAAGGCAGAATTTGGATGTGCATCCTTTTCCAGCAGCAAGGACTCAAGTATGGCAACAGCTGCTGCAGTATTTGCAAAAACAAAATACCAGAGGTTACAAAAATCTCATCTTTGCATTTGCTGCTCTTGTGCATAAGGAAAATGTCTGTCAGTTGTTCTCATATGTCAGGCACATGTAATTCAGTTATTCACCATTTCTCACAAGCAAACATGTACAATCCCACATCTCTGTACGTGACCAACTGTGGGAACAGAGCCCACTGCCCTGCACATCTCTGCTGTCACATAATATCCCTCACTAGCCTTGCAAAACAGCCCCTGCTCCAAGCCCATGGCAAGAGGGAGCACAACGTTCAGTGGCCACCAGAGGTGGGCCAGGCTTGCCCACAGCACAGCCCCTCCCAGGCCCTGCACAACACGAGCTCCCAAAGCTAGCTCAGCTCCTGGGTCAGGCACGAGCTCTGGGAAACAGTATTATCCAAGAGAGTTGAGCATGTTGAAACTCTGACCCTTCCCAGCTAGATGGAAGGCAGCATCCATACAGGAGAGCCTGCAGCACAAGTACCGGAGATGCCAAAGGGCAACAGTGATCTGACAGCAAAAGACAAACCAACGACGTTTGGGAGAACTGTCTCCTCAAAAGTGGCTGTACACAGCACAGAAAGAGAGGCTGCAATGCCAAGCAGGTGTCACAGGTCTTACCACACCTGAGACTCTGTCAAGGCAAGAGGTAGAAGCTCCATCAGATATGAGACACCTTGGACAATGCACTGTAGCTACAAACTGCACATTGCAGCCCAGAAATTTGTGGGAAACAGGGCAAAACCAATCAAGACTTTGCAGGTTTTTCTTCTGGGTGTGGAAACCCAAATCAGCCCAGCCAGCCCCCCCCTCCTGGGCACACCCAGAGCCCTTCCACAGCTCATCCTCACACCACATCACAGAAGGACAATTACATCAATCAACAACATAACAACAAAACAGCTGCTGAGTATTATTTGTTCTGTTTTGATGTTCTGTGCTCCTTCAAGTCTCATTTACTCCTGCACCAAACACTTCACCAACAGAATCCCAGCAGTTCTGTCCCTCCACTGAAGCATCCAGGGCCCACAGCAGGTTTCATCCCTGCTGCACAAAGCTTCAGCTTACATGTTGTGTCCATTTGTACCCCTGAGTAGCCTGTGCTGTATGAGCACACCCTCTGTGCAGGTGCACAGGGCAAAAGGTTCTCCCCTTGTCCCCAGCCAGGGTTCCCTGTGCTCAGAGCTGTACCCAACACCTCTCCTCTGCCCCAGGCACCTCCAGAGTCTCTCAGTGGCCCCCACACCCCCTGGCAGGGTGCCCCCTGCTCCCACAGCAGCCAGAGCTCCCTCAGCCTCCTCCTCCCAAGGCTTTCTCCTCCCAAACTGACAAATCAAACCCAAACAAAACAAGACACTACAAGGCCACAAGCCTCAGGAACCCCTGGCAAGCCAGGCACAGACACAGTGGCTCAGAGGTAACTCCCACCCTGGGACTGCAGCTCCAGGAGCCCCAGAGCCAACATGTCCTGAGGCCCAGCAGCTCTGGGAGGAGCAACTTCACTTGGATCATAGTTAGAGGGAGACAGGACATGGTCCATCACAGTGGAACAACAGACTGCCAGCTCAGATCACCAGGAATTCAGGCTTCACATCCTTCCAGAGCCAAGGACTGTATTGCCTTAAATGGAAAAGATCTACAATATTTAACAAGTCAGGAATACTATCCATTCCTGTTTGTTTAAGCATACGAGAGGGTAGATTTAGATGTTTCTTAAGAGGCTTTTAAAATGAGAGAGGAAAGCTTCTCTGATAACTGCCAACTACAAAAGTGGGGAAAAGAAGAAAGAGTGGGTAAGGAGGGGACAAAAGACAAGAAAAAAATACTTAAAATCATTTTGCTTATTTTCACCTAAAATCAACAGAATTCTGCAAAACAGAATTTTACAGACATTTTACCTGCAGACAACACAGACTGCAGGCACCCCAGGCTCCCAGCAGGGCTGCTTGGAAAGAGCCACAAAAACACCACTGCTGACAAGAACAAGGTCACAACAAGACAGGCCATAGTTTTCAGTGTGTAACAGAGGTTGTCCCTGGAACCCAAACACTTCCATCCAACCCCACTGCAGCTTTGACTGGCTCAGGGACAAAACAGGCCCCCCCTGCTGCAGAAGGGGATGTGTGGGTCCAGATTCAATAGCAGCAGGGAGAGATGGAGCCAGGAACGGTGGCACACAGCTACAGATTAAAAGGAAACCTAAAAAAATAGTCTGAGCTGTTGGATCCTACTGTTGTTTCTTAGAAAATGAGAGATGAAAGGCAGTGCTCGGCTCCTGAGCATGTCCTACCACGTGCATCCCAACAGAGGGCCTGGGCATATCACCCCAGAGGGCAGAGACTGTTGGGACAAGGCTGAGACTCTTGGGGATGGCTGGACTCAATGATCCTGGTGGGTCCCTTCCAACTCAGTACATTCTGTGACAGATACATAGATCCAGACTTCAAAAAACCAATACAGATCTCCAAGAGAATAAGTTATGGCAGAGACATAATGAGATTTGCACCAATCTACTAAGAGCATGTTTTCTTCTATATTGCAGGAAAACTGAAGAAGCTGTTTGTATACAGAGAGACTACACATGAATGAATCTTCTTATCAAAATGTTCTTTGTAAATACACTGAACTTGTGGGGAGTCAGAAACAAAGAGATATTGCAGCTCAGCACTGCATTGCAATTCATGATTTATTGAATCCTTCACCATGTCTGCACCCAACACAGGCAGTCAGTTCAGGTTTCACCCAGCATTTAGTCATCACAACTGAGTAGCAAATGGCTCCTATACACAATTTCTTTTAGTATCTAAACCAGTTGCTGTTATCAGGCTGAAGCAGGCAGAATTTCCCACACTGCTCCTGCAAATCCAACAAGGTACATTGAAGCACCATTTATACAACCTGCTGGCTTGAACAGCCTGGAAAGGAGTGCTCTCACCTGAACTCCTGTACCCCATGACGTGCTCCTAAGTATAATGGCTTTTTTTATTACTATTCACAGGTTCACCATTCTGCACTCACAAACAGCACCACACCACCACCCAAGCCATTCCCCTCCCCCCTCAGCCCAGAGGCTGCAGCAAATCCCAGTCAATGATGGGCCAGAGGAGCCCAAGGCAGGTCTGGGGCCACAGGATCCAGCAAAAAGCACCTTTTCACTCAACCAGCATCCCACGGGCAGCACACGTGGCCCTGGCAACAAACCCCACCCTGGAGGCAAAGGATGCTGCAAGAAGAGGTTGTGGCAAGGCAAAGAAGCAGCTCCAGGGAACCCCAGGCCTGTCAGCCTGCCCTGGGGGGCTGCAAAGGTCAGGGAGCACATCATCCTGAATGCCAACGCAGGGCACAGGCAGGACAGCCAGGGGCTTGGGAAGGGCAGGTTCTGCCTGGCCAACCTGATCTCTTTGCAGAGCAAATAAAACCAAATAAATCAAAGGAGACTCGATTCAGTGGAGCAGCACACCTGCTCAGATCTCCAATTTGAGTATTGTGATAGGAGGGAGGCAGACAAACGATTTCTCAGAAGTCACTTCAAGAAAGGACAAACAGCACCGGAGGCCACATGACCTCCTGCTGCTGCTGCGGCTCATTCTGTGTTCTCATCTGCCCCTTCCTGAGGCTGCTCTGGGCAGGGGATGACGGCAGCACCACCCGGGCCCCGGGCCAGCAGAAACCCCGGCTGCACTCACGTGAGGCTGCTGGCAGAGGGACCCAAAAACCTCTGCGACTACAGCTGGAAACACAGCCCAGGCCAACAGGAAAAGAGTTTCCATTGCATCACGGCAGGAGGAGGAATGATTTTTTTTTTCTCAGACTAGGAAGATGCCTGACAGTTCAGGCGAGTTCAGCTGTCTCGTGTACCCTCTGCACAGTCACATTTGTTTGCCCAAAATCCACTTGACTTGCACACAGACAATAATGCAGAGGAAAAAAAAATAACTGTCTGACATGGTGATTTAAGCATAAGTGTGTGAGCCAGTACTGCAGAGTGAATCCTGACACTCCGAACAGAATCTTCCAGAGCCAAGGAGCGCAGCCAACAGCCAAGAATAATATTTCAGTGGTTCAGTCGATACAGCTGTAACCACGGCCTGGAGGGGTTTCCACAGTGTAACCACAGGAGTGACTGCACATTCACTCGAAAATAGTGAAAACAGACACTTAAAAACCTACAGCTTGTAGACATCTTAAAACCCTTTTGAAAGGTGGCACAGAGGGACCCAAAAAATGCACCCACACTCCCACGGAGCCTGAGTGCCATCTGTCCATCCCGCCTAAGAGACAAGGGCTTGAAAGAACTCTCGCTAGACACAATCGCCTACCAGGGAAAACCTGGCGGAACAGCTTCAGAGCGGCTGAAAGGAGCCGAGGTGCCAGTGACACAACGTGACACAACGTGACACAAAGTGACACAAAGTGACACAACGCCTGACGGCCCAAGGAGCAGCGGGGACACAACACGCCCTGCAGCCAGGACGGTCCCACAGCTCCAGACACTCTCATGCCTCTCACATATGATTCCCATTTCTTCCCTGATGTAACACTCAGTATCACACACCGAGCTGCAGAAGGAGCCCTGCTGGTTCGAGCAGGCTTTTCCAAAAGTTAAAAAAACACGAGGAGGGGGGGGAGGAAGAAAATAGTTTAATAACCCACAGCTGCCAGGGGCGAGGGGTCAGTGCCGCCGAGGGGCGGCACGGCCGGCTGGGTTTGCGGGGCTCTCCCTGCCACGAAACCCGCAACACGCGCTGCCAGGCGACTCGGAGGGTCCGAGCAGCGCCGGACACCGCGGCCCGCACGGACACCGCACCCGCACGGACATCGGACCCCGCATGGACACCGCACCCGCACGGACATCGGACCCCGCACGGACATCCCGGCCCCGCACGGACATCCCGACCCCGCACGGACATCCCGACCCCGCACGGACATCCCGACCCC
>VXBA01005134.1:187207-204061 GCA_013399895.1 Serilophus lunatus | reverse complement strand
CGAGAGCCGAACCCGCACCCGCACCCGCACCGGGGGCGGAGCCGCGCAGGCCCCGCCCACAACCCGCCGGGCCCCGCCCACGGCGCGCGCGGAGCTCCCGCGGGGAGCGGCCCCGGCAGCGGGAGAGCGGCGGGGGAGAGCGGCGCCCCCTGGGGGAACTGCGGGGAACTGCGGGGGACCGAGAGGAACTGGGGGGACTGGGGCAACTGGGCTCTGCATTTCGTGCTTCCCTTCCCACCCCCTGCCCTGGATCACCGACAATGGGGCCGCACAGAGGGGCAAGGGAAAAATAAAGCTTTGCAAAGCAGGAGCAAATAAAAAGAACAGGTGTGGCAGAAAAGCAACTCCAAGTGGTTTTACTCACGGAGCTGTGCCCTGCTCTCACACCCCCAGCGGGCACTGGAAATCAGAGCTTTCCATAAATGTAAAAACTGATACCGACAATTCCGAAGGGTTCTGTAAATGGCAGTGCTTGAGTCAAGAAAAGAAGTGCTCAGCATCAGACAATGGCATTCTGCACATAGCAGCCAGAAAGAAGCTTCATTGGATTTGTGGGCAGATTGCAACATGTGGTGTTTTGACACGACCAACACGAGGGTTTTGAAATTCTTCCTAAGATAATTAACACGAGAAACAGGGGAGCTGTGCATATACACCTGTCACAATAGGAGTGAGCTGCTTCACCCCTAATCTTAATTCCTCCTCAAGTGATTGGCATTTTTGTTATATTTAAACTTTTTCTGCTGTTGATTAAAAAAATAATGTTCACACTGTTTTCAAATAGCAAATATCCAGAATAAGGGTAGTATAAATGCCTGGTGTCTGAAGGAAATGGAAAGTGCTCTTCACTCTTTCAGATTTTTCAGACTTCTCTAAGATTAAATAACAAAAAAAGCACCACGATTTTTGGTTTCATTTCTAAGGTCCCAGTTTCTCTTCCCAGGTTGGAAGCCCTTAGTACGTAGTGATTCAATTCCAGGAAACCCTTAAACCATCCTCATACCCAGCAACTTCCATCTCCTCCAGCCTGAGAACAGAGTTCCCATATCCATTTCAAAAGGAATACATTCATTTGTCAAGTAATCAGTAAAGCCAAGAAAACTCAAGTGCTGGTGCTTTGTGAAGCTCTGTGTGAAGCAGTGGGAAAGCTGGGTAAGAATCCTAAAGGCAAAGAGAACACTGGGCCATAGAAGTTAAACACTCCCTCCCCTCTCCATTCCCCTCCCCAGCAGCCCTGGCCCAAAATTCAGCCTGGAGCTGCAGAGCCACGTGCCAGCACTGCCCACAGGGGACACGGCCTGGCTGGGGGGACACACTGGCACCTCTTCTCTGCAGGGCACAGCCTTACTGGGATTCAGAAGGGCTGGACTTCAGGACACTGCCAGGAGCTCCAAGGCATCACAATCTGCTCTTCCCAACATACAAATAAACACATTCTATCCCTGCCACTATTTAAGCTTGGAAGGACAGTAAAGGGATAATCCAAAGGCACTAGTCACAGAAATAGAGATGGGAGAGAAAGGCAAACTGTGCCAACTAATCTCATGTAGGAAATGCAGGTAGCTGCACAAGGAGATGGATTGTCCCGTTTGCCAAGAGCTCCAAGAAGCAGCCCAGTGGTGCTGAGTGGTGCTGCTGCTCCTCCTCAAGGGAGCTGCTCTATCAGAAAAGGAAAAAACACTGACTGCTTCAACAGACACCTGTTCTGGGGCTCTCAGGTTAGCAGGGAAGGAGTTACAGACTTTGGTGACATACTCTGTATGTTAAATTTGTCCCGGTTTTCAGGACACAGAATAAATTTGCTAAATTTAAATAAATCACAGAAGCATATGCAAAGTTTCATTTATAATTCTCTTTCAGTTTCCTCTGAAAGAGCTGCACAGTAAAACTATTGTGTTGGATAGACAAAACAGATCTTTGACAAGATTTGTCTTCCACACAGTGGAAGTGCAGATATGTTACACCAGCTCTCCTCCTCCTGAACCCTGATATACTCCACAAAAGATCCTGTAACAGTCAGAAACAGCACTCAGAACTCTCTAAGGAATCCTCCCTTACTGATTTAGAATGATGGGCAGTTCTTGCTGAACTTTCTTGTCAAATGTGGACTGGGAATTTTGTGTCTGTTCCCATTTTCAGTCAGGACTGTATGAACAGGAGATGTGACACAATTCCTCCAGATGCAGCACCATTTCTCCCCAAAGCACAGCATGCTGCAGCTCCCAGCTCCCCTCTCACTGCTGCAGCACTGAGAGAACAGAGCAAAGGAATAATGTGAACTTCTGCACAAAGTGCCTACAGACACACAGTCAACAGGGTCTCAAAACCAAAATCAGACAAATCTTCAGAGAGCAGTTCTGTCTGTAGGCTACAATTAACCTGAAGAATGCTAGGTCGGAGATAACCATTTCAGAAGTGGGAAACAACCTTAATGAGCTGCAAACTCTACAGCACCACGGAATTCTTCGGAGCAGAGACATTTAAGCCTCTCTGAGGAGTCACACCTAAGATCCTTAGGATAGGACAGTTCCAGTAGGAAGGGACCCACACCGACCATCCAGTGCAGGTTGCTGTGAAGAACCATCTGCAGAGGGAGCTTTACCTGGCACTGCCCTCACCCCTGACACTGCTGCCAGCCCAGGGCTGTCCCCACCATGCCCACAGAGCAGACATGCCTCATCCCAAAGGCTGCAGCTCAGCCCTGACCCCCACGGGGCCCAAGCTCATCTCTGCCAGATGAGCAGACAGAGGGGTGGTCTGGTCCACTTCAGCATAAAATGAAGAGTTTCTCATGCAATTCTAGTGAGCTTCTCTACTTCAAACAGTAACATTATGAGAGGCCATCAAAATAAGGACTCGAGACCCTTTCAGTGACCAAGGCAACCTGGGCCAGCTTTGCCCTGCAGCACCCTGGTACCCCACACAACACTGGGGCAGAACCTGATTTCAATGGCATTTTTCAGCATAAAGTTGTGAAAGCATTTAAGACTAACTAGGGCATCTGTTGGCTCCAGCCTAAAAGTACAGAAGCACACCCCTGCTTCATTTCCCTTCATGCAGCACTGAAGGAGCACAAAGCTTAGAGAGGTACCAAAGTTTTTCTACATACAGGGACAGAAGGAGCCAAACATGCAGCAATTTCCACCCATGCCTGCCAGGAAAGGTGAGGGGTAAGCTCTTTGCAAGAACTAAAACTAAGAAAATATTCAATCTGCATCTACATGAAAGTGTTTATTGATGATAAAAGATTTACTTTAAATACTTTTTACAAAGTTATGTAAATGGAAGTTTACTTCATAATCTATTTTTGCATTAGCATCTTTTCTTAAGTCAACCCAAAAGTACAAACACAGTCTTGAAGAGTCATTTGTCATCCCATTTGGATGAGAAATTCCTGACTTTCTGTAGGTGTTCTCTTGTTGCTGCCTTCCAGCAGCTCCCCTCCTCCCTTTAATTACAGCCTGTGCAAAAGGAGAGAGAAGCAAAGCTGTACTTAACTCTCTGTAACCAATGACCAGGTAAGACATTCTGCACTACATACGAATATTCTTAGTTGACCTCAAAATCTAAGGGGGAAAAAATACACATTTTGACCCTGAAATACAGAAAAACTTAAACCTACCTTTGTTTTTATTGCATGTGAAGCACTATTGCTCAAGAGATTCCTGGAGGCTGGTTAATCTGCAGAGCTGTGCCTCAGTAAAGAGAGCAGTGGCTGGTGCCAGAGCCTCTGCTGGAATGGAGGGACCATTCTTAGGAGGAAGTTCAAGTGGAAATTGGAGTGAATGCATTCCTTTGATGCTGCTCCGATGCAAATCATGTGAAGAAGCTCCAGATATGTTTTCTGGCTAAAACAGGAGCTTCTCAGAGCTCATCTCTGAACAACAGAGAAGAAACTGAGAAAGGAGTTCTACACAGACTGCTCCTGAGAGCAAACCTGGGCTGCAGGACAGAGCACATCTGTGCTCAGCACAGAGTGCTGGGACCAGGCTCAGCACAGGACACTTCTCAGCAGTGTTAGGGATGGTTTTTCCATCTCCCCAAGTGTGTTCCAGCTCACACATCTGGCAGTGCTGGGGGCAGGCAGCAGTCCCTGGCTCTCTGTGCATCCAGTGACATCATGCTCTCCTCAGCCTGCCAAGTGCAGCCTCTGCTGCACAGACCACCAGAACAGAGCCCCAGCATCTCTGTGGGGAACAAGACTGACTTCCAGCCCCAAACATTTTCCCCTTGCAAAACCCTGTTCAGGGCTTCATCTGCTGTGCTGCATTTCTCCCACTCACCCATTAGGCTTCCCATTACTTGAAAACACTTCTCAAATCATTCTTCAATTGCTTGTGTTCTGTCCTGCCTGCAAACATTTTCTGGTTGCACAAGGCTGTAACTAATCAGTTGCTACTCAGCAGAACAACCCTTTTTCCTTTTATTCACAGTGGGTTTTTAACTCTTTAACAAGCTGCAAACTGGAAAATCTGCATTTCCCCAAGAAACTTGCATTTGTTTTTCTTTGCTATGGGTAATGAGAGGTGGTATGGCACAGATTGATTTTTCTCTGGGGATGAGATCAATGTCTCATTACTTACCTCTGCCTCAGCAACAAGGGAGCTCTTTGGCACACTTAAGAAAATAGGGTTTGCATTGACGGACAAATCAGAAGAAAACCAATTCTATTATCTGAAAAACGTTCATGTTCAAAATCTTACAAAACCTTTCAAAGAAAGGCAGTCATGTGCCAAGATCAAAGGCCCATGACTGACACACTCATCAGTGATGTGGAAAGCCCCAGAGTCAAAAACTGCTGCAGGGTTGGACCCTGGAATTCACCCAAACTGGCTCTGTGCTTCATCTCCTCTCACCAACCCCAAAACAGTCATGCAAAGGAAATACACCTGTAGATACTGGAACTGGTAACAAAGATGGTGAGAGAAAAGGTTGTAAGATTAGGTATTTCCCATTTTCCTTTTGGTGGGGAAACATTTTATACAAAGAGATTCCCAACAGCAGATAAAGTAAAAGACCTCAGAAATACCAGATTTAAAAGACACTGAGGCAATCCAGAGTCAGCCTGGGGCTCCTGAACTGACTGTCACAGTGTGGTTTGTTCTAGGGACACCTCTGCATTTCCACTCCACACTCACTTGTACCAGCAACACAAGGACATTTATGCTCTTGAATTTCAGTTCTTCATCTGTTTTTCTGACAGGGAAGTTACTCCTACAGAGCCTTTAAAGAAGGTTTAAAGGAAAGTGATCTTGTGATCATGGAGATGGAGCACTAATGACTTGAATTAGAATGCAGTGCATCAACCTTAGATTGAGACATAGCCCAACATGATTAATCACCTTGTTGGAATGGCTGCAGCCCAGTAGGTGGGGCTGGCTGGGCTGTCCTTTAACAGCTGTGCCCACCCACCTTCCCCACCTGCCTGCAGAGGTGCTCTCCTTCCCTGCTTGCTGTGACAGCTGGGGCTGGTGCCACTGCCAGCCCAACACAAGAAAATCTTAATTCATCATCTTCTCAATTAGTGATTGCCCTTGTCCACTTCCAAGTCCAGGTCAGTTTTACTGAGCATTTTTATTTCTCAGGAAAGTGCCAATGTTCCAAGTGCTATGGGTTATTCAGCATCAACTGCTATTTGTTGCATAAAAACTGGAATCTTCACAGGATTCTTATTTCCCAGCTAAGTTTATAATCATGTCCAGTCAACCTAATTCAAAAATAACCTCGATTCATCCTTTTAAATGCATCAGCCAGTTCCCTTGTTCACAGACAATTATTGCAACGTCAAAAATCTAGAGCTGAAAATTTAATTCCTTTTTATTTAATACATACTTTCTGTGTGTGGTACTGCTAGGATTCTGGGGAGCTGTAGCAATATAGAGAGACATTCTCAAAGGCACCCAAAGTGAGACATAAACACCACCTTCTTCACTGTGAGAGAAAGCAAAAAAATCCAGCTACATGTGCACAAAAGCCCTTGAGAGGCCTCCACAAGCCAGCTGCCCACACTCCCCTTCCTGGCCAAACTGGCTGCCTCTGACACCAGCAGAATGGAGAGCTGGAGAGCTGCTACATTCAAGTTGCTCCTTTCTGTTCTACCAGTGTGATTTTATAAAACATGAATCCTCAGAAGCTACAGTCAATTTTTAATTCATGAAATACAGATGGTTATTTTCAGGCAAATTTTAAATTTCCCTATTTTTATTAAGCACCAACCAAAACCAACACAATGTGCAACATATTTACAAATCCCTAAAAATACTTCTAGTTCCTGATATGGTTTATCACTGTATTTAACAGTGCTGGACACCCTAAATTACCAGCAAAAAAATCCCTTTTCTGTGATTTTTTTTGGGTCTAGTTTAAGCACAATTTTGTTTGGAGACACAGAAGAAAAAAGAAAAACCAAAGCACGAGTATTTGGGAGGAGAAATTGTGTGAGAGCAGGAGAGACAATGGGGGTGTGTGAGCCAGGAGTGAGCTGCTGCTGGCCCCTTACCTGAGAACCCAGAGCTCTCTGCTGCCCCTGCACCCTCCAGGGGCTGTGCCCTTCCCCAGGGTGAGACCAGGCAGAACAAACGGGGGAGGGCACGAAATCACACAGGCAAGGGATTCCTTTTTTGTCGATTTGAGCTCTTGACAAAGCTGTGTTTGCTCCCCACACTCCTCTCACCCGTGTTCCCTCTGTGCTGCACTCCCCGTTCCCTGCAGCTTTCCAAAGCCTCAGTAGCTGTTCCTGCAACACAAACCCTTCCCTCGGAGCTCAGTGCACACATTTCCTGCTGGAAGCCTGGGGGGCTCAGTGCCATGGCTGCCCTGCCCCACACACTCACAGCAGCCATCAGTTCTAGGCACACTTTCATAGTGCAACCCAATCCGAGAGGCTGACATTTTTTATTTAGTACCCATGGGCTCTGAGCATGAAAAATTTACTCCCTGAAATGCAGCTGCATGCATTTCCTATCCACCCCACTCCTGATAAAAGGTCCTTTCCTTGCTCAGCCTGGAAACAATGGCAACTCAATGAGACTTATCACCATCCAATAAACACGAGCACATCACACATCTCAATTCCCTGGGGTGACACCACCAGCCCATGCCCCCAGCAAAGCTCTCAAAGAGCAAGAGGCCTTGAAGCTTGGCATGTATCTCTGAAGGCAGGGCAGAGCATTCAGGGCAACTGTCATTAAAATAAATCACCCTTAGTGGCCACAAACCTCC
Source organism: Serilophus lunatus (assembly GCA_013399895.1). Classification (NCBI taxonomy): domain Eukaryota; kingdom Metazoa; phylum Chordata; class Aves; order Passeriformes; family Eurylaimidae; genus Serilophus; species Serilophus lunatus. The sequence goes on along the minus strand of VXBA01005134.1, from coordinate 196,840 downwards.
AGTAACACTGTGGCTGCTGCAGGAGAGCCGTCGGGGCCAAAACAAGATGCCCAAGCAAGGAAAGCCAAAAGCCAATCAAGAAAGCTCACAGATATTCCTGTTTGATAACTGAGGGAGGCTAAAGGTCAAAGCCACAACAAAATCTACTATTAGGTTGTTTTCCAGCTCCTACTCATCTGGTAAAGGAAAAGCAAAAGACAACTATTACCTTGTCTTTTGGACCAATGAAGACTGAATGATGACCCAAGAAAAAACAACAAGAAAATAAAAATAAGAGAACCTGTGCAGAATTTCTGCCCTGAGTTGTCCCAAAAGTGCCTGTTCTGCCCAGCTCAGGGGGGAGCTGTCCAGCAACCACCACCAGATGAGCTTCTATTAACAAAGGTTTCACCAAAGTACCTTCTCCCTTTGTCAGCATCCAGAATATTTAGGGCTTAGTACACATCTTTGGAGAAGTTCATTAAAAATTAACCATAAAACCATAAATTCAACGTTTGCCCAAACAAAAAATAGGTCCTCCACTAGGGGAAGTGAGCACTGTATTAGTTCTAACACAAGAAAAATCAAAGGAATAGTTTCCATTTACAGAACAGGCCTTTGACCAATGGCCCTGGCAAAATGAACAGAAACCATCAGATACATGGCCTGGGGAGAATAGTCTCAAATACTAGATACCAAGGAAAAAGAGGCCTTTATTATACATCAATATTCATATGACCTATTATTTCTATGAGCTGGTTCCTCAACAGCTTTAGAATGAAAAAAGCAATCCAGAAATTTGCATACCACTGCCAGCTTCTGGAGAAGTCACCAGAAATTACAAAAATAACTGTACTGAAGAGCATAAAGATCTTGTATTTATGACAGACTTCTAATAACATCTAGAGAAATTCAGTTGTTTGACTTCCAGAACAGAAATTTGGCATTCCAGACTGAAAGGAAGAAGGAAAGAGTTCAAAACTAACTTAATTTCAGAAAATAAAACTGAAACTAGCAGGTCTATTCACTGCAGGACCCGTGACCCCTGGCTCCCAGAACGGTGTGAGAGTTGGAGCTGCTCCCCAGCCACCAACATGGTCCCCTGATGGTGACAGCTTTGTGAGAACAGAAGAGAAGAAACAGTGATAATAAAAGCATGATTTGATATTAATTCTCTACTTTCTGTAGCCAATTCCTGCCCAAAGCCTCTTAGTCACCAGCCTGGCTGAATGTGTGGAGCAGCCAGGCTCCCACAGAAAGGGTTAAAGGAAAATGTGATACTAAAAGAAATCTCTCTACAAGTATAAAAAAGCAAAATGATTGTAAATTCCACCAGTTCCATCCTTGGAGGCGTTTGAAACCCAAGCAATGTCCTGGACACTCTGCTCCAGCCCTAAGCCCAGCCCTGCTGGGGGCAGCACAATATCATCTGCAGGGCTCCCAGCCAACTTCCACTGTGCCCTGATTGTGAGACACACAAATCTCACGGTGACGTAACACAGCAAGTTCCAGCAAAGGCAAACAAGTCTGTTCAACAGTTCTATGGCTGAAAAACTGGAATGCAAATTAAAGACAGATTTTAAGCTGGAGGACAGGACTGGAAAGTTCCTTGCTCATCAAATTAAAAACAAGAGGCCTATTCATGACAAAAGTTCTGTGGTCAAGTCGCATTCTTTGCCCCAAAGTTTTACAGTGGCTGAGGGAGGGCACTGTGCTTGCAATTCATTGAGAAGCTCTGAGGTCACTGTGGCTTGCCAGAGCACATGAGGCCACGTTTATAAAGATGAGCAGCAGGCAGAAGTGCAGGAGGACCAAGTGTCCCTTTTCCCTGCAAAAGGCCTGGTCACAGGACCAACAGCCAGAGCCACTTCACAAAACACCAGTGCAAGCCCTTCCCCTGAATCCCCTGCAGTCAGAGGACACCTAAACCCCTCCTGCACTGCAAGAACCCAAAGGCCTCATGGCACACACTCCCTCTTCTTTCTGTTCTTTCAAATTCCTTTACCAACACACACAAAGCCACATTTCCAAATTAAGCGAGACAATTAATTTTAAATTGAGAGAGACAAAGACTGTAAGAGAAACTTGCACCTAATGACAAGTGGTGTCATTCCTCCTAGTTTCATGGGACATTCCTTTTGCATCAGCTACATTCTCCAGACTGTTCATCTCTTTTTCTAAAAGCTGTTGCAGCTCTAGAGCAGGTGGATGTGAGAAGGTGGCCCTGTTTTAAGAAACAGCATTTTTCCCTGCACAGTGGCTTGAACAGTTGCAATAATCCCAGACTGAACCTCAATCCTCACATCTGTTTGCTTGGCCCCCTGCCACGTGGCAAACCCCTGGCTCTGCAGGGAACACTGCTCCCCCAGCTCCAGGCTGGTGGCTCCCACCAGCAGTGTCACTAAAAGGCACAGGCACCACCCTTCCATTTGCACTGCACAAAGACATCCAACAAAATCAAGGTACTCCACCCATCTTGTGATGCTTCCTTCCATTTAACTTGGTTATGAATGTCCAAGAGCCAAATGTGTTCAAGTCTGACAAAGCCATTTCATCTTCTGTTAATGAGCAACTTTTCTGTTGGGAGATGAAGACAATAAATCAAAGCCAAAACCCATCCAATTGCTCAGTAGCAGGAGGCCGTTTGTACCACTGATAGCAGCACTCTACCTGGTAGTGAAACCCACATTTTAGCACAGAACTAGGCACAGTTTTAAACCATTTCAGCTACAGCATATTTTTCCTATAATGTGAAAATTGAAAAATATCTCAATATGGGCAAGGAGAGACTTTAGATGCTTCTGATGCTTCTGCCTGCAATCCCTTTTCCATTGTTCATGTCTAGAGATAAGCAGATGCATTTGTATAAACATCCTTGCTTAGTACTGCACATTAATGATATCTAATGATATTTAATGGTATTTAATGATATATAATTATGATATTTTGGGGTGGAAATGTTAAGAGGATGACTCTGAGACACAGATTTCATTAAACTGAAGCTGACAAGCACTTACTGCAGTGGGAGCAGCATCTCTTAGGGCTGCTCACTGGGGGCATGGCCCTCCAGTGTGTCCAGGTCAGAAAGGGGGAGAACAAAGCTCTGTTCCTTCCAAGGAAAATGGCACAGATTCTGCAGGACTCGAAAATTTAAAAAAAAATAAATAAATCTGGGGGATGAGAACTTAACTCAAGAGCTTAACTGGAAATATAAGTTGTATGAAAGTGAATATAAGATGTATTAAAAATTAAAGTTGTACATAATTGGGTTTGAAAGCATGAAAGCAAGAATAACCACTTCCTACATCATCTCATTTCACAGCTTTGTTTCACAGTATTTTTTTGTTCTATTTTTGATTGCTATCCTTTGAAGAAAAAAATCAGCTTAATGCACTGGCCTGGTTAAAGAGGGAAAAGACATTTATTTCAAACACATGTAAGGTCATGATATTTCCCATTAGCATTGTAAATGCTGCTAATTAAAAAAAAAAAGGCAAGAACAAATTATATACTCAAGATAAAGGAGGAGAAGAAACCAAGAGATTTACATTCAGTAGATCAAATCACAAAAAATCTGCATTCAAATTAATTTTGAGTGAAAGGAAGTCAGGTTCTGTATTTAAAACTCAGGCCTTTCATACCAAACACCTTAGCTCTCCCTGCTAAGCTCCCTCTTCTGGCTAATTAATAAACTCACTTAGACTTTGCATGCAGAAGTTTCAATCTCCTCAATTATGTCTTATCAATAAAAATCAATTCTTTTCAAAAAATCTGTAAAGCAACTTTGATATTGAAACACACAATTCAAGCTTCCAACTGCAGTCTCACACCCCTGAGTTAAAGAGAATAAACACACTTGTTCTGTGCAGGGATCCTTTGCAAAGCCCCACTGCCACCCAAGCCCCTGGGAGCTGACAAACCCCGCCGCCTGTCGCCTGCTCTGAGACACTTCCTCCAACCTGAAATGTCTGGGTTCAAAGCACATCAGGCCACTTAATTGGTCTCCAAAGTACACTTTTCCTTGTTCTAGCTAAAATCAGAATCAATCATTAAAAGAGGAATAAAAACACACCTTTTAGAAAGTGCAAATGTTGAAAATGAGGAAAACCTCCCCCACAGAGTGCAGGCCTGCCCATCTCCGCCGAGCTGCCCAAAGCCCTGCTGTGGGATCAGCCAGGACGGGGAGCAGCTCCCCCACTGCCCCCCACCTGCTTGGGGTGGAGGGACACCACACTCCTTACCCACCAGCAAAGCAGGAACAGGGACAAAAGTGAGGGGAGAGCTCAGTGCAGTCTAACATTTCCTTGGGAGAGGAAGGGGACGAGGGGCAGGGACTGAGCTCTGCCCAGGGAATGGGCTGGAGCTGTGTCAGGGCAGGGGCAGGGGGGATCTCAGGCCAAGGCTCTCCTTTGCCCAGAGGGGGGTTGGGCACTGCCCAGGCTCCCCAGGGCAGTGGGCACAGCCCCAAGGCTGCCAGAGCTGCAGGAGGGGTGGGATGATCCTCTGGGATGTTCCAGTGCAGGGCTGAGGGTTGGACTCCAGGATCCCTTCCAGCTCAGCACATTCTGGGATTCTGCAAACAAAAATCCTGGTAGCCAGGACAGTGTCTGACTTTGCCTCTGCCTCATCTGACTGAAGGGTGTTTTCCAGTTCAGCCAGAAAACTGGGAAATATTTGTGTCCTTTGACTACACAAAAAAGATTTCTCTGCTTTTTCCATAAATGAAAAAGATTAACCCACGAGCTCTGGCTTCTCAAAGGACCAAAATCTCTCTGCTGCAATGTCTGCCAGTGTCCTCTGGAAATGGCAAACCCAACTGTAAACACAGTTCCACACAGAGGTTCCAAACACATCACCCTCTACATGCAGAGAAACAGTGGGAAAATAATGCCAAGTTATTAGTGCCCATGGGATGTCCTGGCTGATGCCAGTCCCACTGAGACACTTCACTACAGCTGGTAGAGTGAAAGCAGAAACAATTTCACTCTGTGAACAGCTCCAAAAATCAGTAAGGCTTGGCTAATCAGGGTGGGGCTTGCAGTTAATTGGCTTGTGCTTTTAACTGGACCTTCAAATGATTTTTTAGATACTGATCCCTTTCCTTGCCCTTGCTGGCATTTTAAGGAAACAGAATTAACATGAATTATTTTTAAACGGGAAAGTATTACCAACAGACTTCAATATTTCAGTTCCATCCATCCTACCTAATATTTTCATTGAAAATGTCAATTTAGTAGCTCTGTTAAATAACTGCAAATGCAGAGACAGAATTCATGCTAGCAGTAATCTCTCTTCTGTCACCAGTAGGAATTTTAAGCCTGTGCAACTCAGTTTTTATCACTGAGGTGGTTCTCAGCAGCACAGCTGTAACAATGATGTCCCCTTACAAAACATCAGCTCAGAGTATCATGGCATTTTCAGGAACAACAGGTAAGCTTTCCACTGACATTCAGGAGAAAAGCCATGCCAAACACCCTACAAGTGAGATTCAGTTCCAATTCCATCTTTAGAAAGATGTTTCACTGGGATCAGTGCCCTTGCTCNAGAAAGAAAGAAAGAAAGAAAGAAAGAAAGAAAGAAAGAAAGAAAGAAAGAAAGAAAGAAAGAAAGAAAGAAAGAAAGAAAGAAAGAAAGAAAGAAAGAAAGAAAGAAAGAAAGAAAGAAAGAAAGAAAGAAAGAAAGAAAGAAAGAAAGAAAGAAAGAAAGAAAGAAAGAAAGAAAGAAAGAAAGAAAGAAAGCTGAAAAATCAAACAAATTACTTGGAAAATCAGGAAGACTGAGAAAAACCTTGGACACTCACCAAGAACGAGCATGTGAAGAGAACTGAACAAACTCACAGGGCAAGAAATAAGACAGAGGGGGCTTGAAAAGGAACATGGACTGGAGAACCCCTCCTGGGATGAGACTGGCACAGACAGAGTCAGCAACAAAAGCAGCCAGTCCTCCCCAAGCTCACCCAAATTCAGCCTGCAGCCCGTGGCAGTGCATGGCCCCAGTCTGTAGGGACAGAGGCCCTAAGCCAACAGCCACCCTCAGGGTGGAGCTGGCAAATTAATGGCAATCAGAGCTGGGCAAAGTTTGGCATTCTCTCCTAAACATAAGTCTCTGCAGACGATTTGTGGAAACAATTCAAAGGAAAAGAGAAGTATTATGTAGAAGAGTGCAAAAATCCATGGAATGAACACACACAGGATAAAAACTAATTCATTCAGCTCTGGGTTTTCATTGCCTCAGTTACTGCAGTGGCACCATGGCTCCTTCCTAAATAAAAGCCAAGCCACAGTCCCAGCCAGGCTGCTTTTGTGAGACTTCTGTTACAACTGTGCCATTGAAGGCAGGCAGTGCAGTCAAACTCTACAAATAATTTGCATCCAACACCTTTTTGAGCTTCAACCCAGCCAATGAAAGGCCTTGAAGGGAAATTCATTTCATGCTGATGCTGCTACTGTACCTGCCCAAGTCCTTCAGACTTGTAAATATACACTTATTAGCAAGATCTGCAAAATCTTTTCTAACATTCAGTAATACAAACCAGTTAACAACCAAAATCAAAACCAAACCAAAAGGAATCAAGCACACAAATAAGCAAACAAAAAGCAACAAACACCACCACCACCAGCAACACAACTTACAAGTTAATAAATCATCTCCCCACCAGAGCAGGAGCTTCTTCTGATGTGGATTGATTCCAGTCTTAAGGAAGCATATGAAAATGCTTTTCTAGAAGCCAATAAACAAATGGAAATCAAAATATAAGACGTAGAGTGATCTGCTTTGAAATAAAACTTAACTTCAATATTTTGAAGCCAAACTGGTGGGGAGCATCAGGCTTGCTATCTGCTGTAACTTCTGAGGAGAGGAACCCGGGTGATGAGTCTGCCCTTAAACCACAGCTGCAGCTGCAGTGGCTGGTGAGGTGCCTGAGGGGCTCACAGGAGAGATGGAACCTGGAGCAGAAGCTGCTGAAGTGAATGAGCCTGTCAAGGGCTGGCCCCAGGCTAGCCAAGCTGTCCCAGCAAGCCCAGGAGGAAGGGGCAATGTACCCCACTCACCCCTTACAAGTGTTTCCTTGCATGCTCAGTCTTATTTCTTCAAATCTTTATCCAAACACAAACACTCCTAGAACACTATTTTGAGAGGCCTTATCATTCTGTTACTAATCAGATTCTCCACGATACCTCCCAAAGTTTTGCAGCCATATGTTCCTGGATGGTGCTGAACAGTGACTACATCAAACATGAAAACACATGCCCAGTGTTCACAGCCCAGAAACCACGCTGGGTCAAACCAGTAAAAGAGTAGCATCAGAACATGCAGACAACTGATCAAGACCTAAAGGAGATCCTAAGACTGATGGGGTTAAAACCTTGAAAGGAATACTCATCCCCAGATAAGAAGTCTGAGGCCCAGACAATGGTGCCCATGCATAAGGAGATGCCAACCCAAGAAAACAGATTACCTGCTAACCCTAGATTGTCAAACACCCGCCTCCCCTGAGTTCTGTACCCTACATAAACCCTTGTCCCCTTCCAATAAGTGTCTCACTTCCCACAGCCCACGAGAGCGAGCCCGTGTCATCTGCCCACCGTCAGCACCCTCCCACCAGGGAACGGCGCGCTCACTCAGACAACTGTCTAATACCCCACGGGCAGCTCAAGCCAAACGCTTCCAAACACAGCCGTGATGCCCTGGAGCTCCCAGCAGAGAGGAGCGGATGCCCGCGTCCCCCGGCGGTACCTTCGGCCATCGCGGGTTGAGCAGCCGCGCGCGCGTGGCGTCCTGCAGCGCGCGCTCGTAGCGCCGGGCGCGCAGCAGCGCCGCCGCGCGGTTGCCGTAGAGGGCGCAGTTGCGCGGGTCGGCGCCCAGCGCCTCGCTGTAGAGCGCCACGGCGCGGCCCGGCCGGCCGGCCCCGCACAGCTCCGCGCCGCGCCGCACCGCGGCCACCAGCTCGGCTCGGCTCAGCATGGCGCTGCTCCCGCCCGGAGCCTTGGAGCCACAGGAGATCTGCGGGCAAAGGGAGAAGTGACGTTTTAGTGGTAAGAAATGCTACTCAGAAGGACAAACTGTCATGAACAGAAATTAAAGACACCGGCATTGCTGCAAAGAACCCCTGTGAATTCAGCATCACAGTCTTCAAAACGTCATCGTTTATCTATTGATATCTCTTTTGGGGGAAAAAAATGGAACAGGAAAAAAGCTTACAAAACATATCCTTCCCTATGAAGTATCTCTTGTAGACACAAGAGCAGCTGTAGTTTGTTATATGTGCTGCACTCTATACTCCTCAGCCACACTATTTGACTCTAAGGCACCAAGCACAGTTACCAAGTAAAGAAAAGTGGCAGGTGTGAACGTGGAGGAGGTGCTGGCACATCTGAAGTTGGATTTGCAGCTCACACAGAAGCACGTCCATGCACAGGCAATGGAAGAATGTATAAACCCTCTTCAAACCAATGAACCTGCACTGGTACATCTGCTCACACACCTCTACATCCAACCACCTGCAGCTGCAAACTGTTCATAGAAGGGAAGGGAAGGATGAGTGTTTGAAAGCAGGTATACTCACAGAAATGAGTGGGACATACAATTTATTTTAACAACAGAACAGTCATCACTGGCAGAGCCACCTTCCCAGATTGACAGCTTCAGGCAATACAAACTAACAAAGAAAATTTGTTTGCTTTCTAGATATAAAGATTAATTTTATTTAAAGTGACCTGTAGAAAGTCCTGGTTCCATTGATTCTGCTGCACCCTTTCTTCGTTCCATATTTCTCTCAACCAGTCCTTTGTAGTCAGGAACCCTTTCTGTCACCCAAACCTCATTCTCTCCCAAGGACCCTCAAGAACATCTTTGTCCAACTCTGAGCAAGTTGAGGATTGTGCAGTAATCGTTTTTGGCAACAGGCAACATATTAATATGACCTAGAACCTCCAGGAACATGTGCCTGTGTGTTTAGACTAGACAACACCTCCTTCCCAAAAACAGAACCCTACTGCTGACAAAAATCTTTGAATGTTCATGGTACACCCACTCATCCACTTACCAATCAAACCTTTTCAAAGAGCCTCTAAAGCACCTGAAGAGCTCTTGCTCCACACAAGAAGAAAGCACAGGAGACAAGTCCAACCAAAAATACACATGTACAGCTTCAAGAAAAGAAGAGGAAGGACTAGGAGGTACAGCAGCTGAAGCAGCTGCTTCACCTTGTGCTCCCTGGGACAGAAGGTGACCCCGGCCAGAGGGATCCCTCTGGAGCTGCAGGAGCACGGGCTGCAGCCGGGACAGCAGCGCTGCCCCACCGCCGGTCAGTGGCCGGGCACGGGCAGAGCCACAGCCACGCCACTGCTGTCATCTAAGGTGCAACGATGGAACCCGACCTCCGGAACCCAAGCTCCTGGGGACAAAGCTCTTACAGTCGAGCTCCTGGGGACAAAGCTCTTACAGTCGAGCTCCTGACAACTTCCCCGCGGCTGGGGCGCACAGCAGAGCTTGAGAACGCCTAAGGAGCCCCGCAGCGCTGCGAGCTACACCTGACACAGTTACCGCCAAACTTGGGAGATCCTAACGAGGCAAGTTTCGGCTTCGCTTCCCACGCCCGCGGGGGTCCGGCCCAGCGGGACACGCGACCCCCGCCGCAGGCCCGGCCCTCGG
>VXBA01005134.1:173901-186882 GCA_013399895.1 Serilophus lunatus | reverse complement strand
CCGGACCGACTGCGGCTGCGGCCGGGCCCGGCCCCGCGGGACTGCCCAGCGCCTCGGCCCGGCCGGACCCCGCGGGGCAGGACCCGGGCCCGGCTGCCAGGGCCGCCCCGGCAGGGCAGCGGTCCGGTCCGGTCCGGTCCGCACGGAGGGCACGGCTCCAATTGTCGCTCTGCTGCCGCACGGGTGCGGGACACAAAGGCTCGGGGCTGAGGGGGGCTCCCCGCGCACCGCGGGCGGTGACACTGGTCACTGGTCAGTGCTGACACTGGTCAGTGCTGACACTGGTCAGTGCTGACACTGGTCACTGGTCACTGCTCTGGCCGCCTACAGCAAGACCCAGCACCTTCGCCAGCCCAACCCAAAACACTGTGACCCATCGTGCCTCCCTCTTAATGAGCAGACAAATGAATCGTTGAAGACTCTTCTGCTGCGATATATAACAGAGAAATAAGAGGGTCTTGTCTTCACCGTAGTGAAATTTAGTAACACTTCCCAAACTTACTCTTTCATAGAAAAAAATGCAAGAGTCTGAAACTGCAGAAAGTGGCTGCACTAAAATGATGAACACATGGCCAGCAGCCCACAGGTTTGCCCTCACGTGAGCAAGACCAAAATTAAGACACCATTAAAAAACAGGTCTTAGTCAGGACCCAAGGACAGGATCCACACAAAGCAGCTACAGATTATCCAACAACTGTGGCATGTTCAAAAAGATGGAGGAATAAATTACAGCTATCTTCTATGTAAAGACCAATTGCAGATAAATTTACAGTGTAAGTAGTGGAACTAGGGAATTATCTTCTCATCAGCAATGATGCAGGTCTTTTTAAAGTCACTGGTAACCAAAGCCCAAAGTTACTTCGGGCTTTTGCAGTACACCAGGACACAAAGCTAGCCAACACACACCACATCCTTTATCATTCTTTTGTCTAGCAAATGGCAGCTGAGCATTCCCGTCTCCTTCAGATGAGCCCCAGGAAGCCCCAGGACTCCGTGAGGATGTGCCAGCCTGTCACAGCTGTGCCCCAGAAAGGGCACATTCCCAAGGACAGAGGGGACCTTTGCTCTGTTCCAGCACCTCCGTGTGTTTGCAGTGGATTGGAAGCAATAATACTGTTTCCATTCAGATGCCCATGGATGTTTCTCCATCTGATTAATTTTATACATCAATGTATAAAAATTGGCATTTTCTCATATGCAATGATTAATACTAAATATATCAAAACACATAAGATCTCTCATACATGAAATGGCACATGGGAAAATCTGACTCATGAATGTTATATTCCTACCTGACATGGGTTATTACATAACACATTATATTTTATTCTTTCCAAATGAACTTACAATAAATGCCTTTAGCCAGAGGATGCATGTTTGAGAAAGGTTACTAAACTGTTCTCTCAGTCAATAACAAAATTAATATTCCTTTAGTAAGAGGCATACAGTTGAAAATTTTCACTTAACAGAGAAGGAAATTAAAAACTGTTTCTCTCTGATTTCATTACCTCCTTCTTCCCTGGCACGAGCTTAAACATCCTCCTTTCATCACTTGTTATCATGTTTCCTCTTACTCATCCCTCCTCTGGGAAATAAACACAGTATACACCTTAGAAACCCCCTGCAGTTGGTAACTCTTGCTTTGGAAGCCAGTCAGCCCCTTCCTCTGGAGGGATAGGGGGAGTGTGCCCAGCCCAGCACTTATGGTGGAGCTTTACCTGCAGCTCAGAGCACCTCAAGCTCCATCAGTAGCTTTATAAACAAACTGAATAGTCTTAAGTGTCCTCAGAAGTCTCTGGGGCAGCTTTGTGTCAGGTAATGCCATGTCTCAGGCAAAAGCTCTGCAAACCTAGAATTGCTCTTTCATCTGTGAGGACTAAGCATTACTTCCATGCCTAGCCTAGAAACTGGAAGAGAAGAAACAAAGAATGTAGGTGGGGATGAAGCTAGCCTAAAACTGGTTAGTAACTCAATTGAGGAGTTTTTCTGATATTTTCCTTGAGTCAGACAGCTGGATGGACTGGAACAGCATTATTTGTGTAGAGTATCACGCAGGCACAGCAGTCACTTCAGTCTTACAAAGTTATTTTTATTTGGAAATTGCATCTTCAACAGTTACTCCATTAAGATTTTTCTTAAATAAAAAGAAACTGCTTTCCATAAAGAAGCTGTCCTTGGCAAAAGTCACTTTCTCTTCTTTTTCACCTCATTTTCTGAAGTGATGTGGAAGGAGCAGGACGCTTGGAAGGGCCACATTCCTCCTCATTTTCATGGAGACGCTTCCTCGTGGTGTTGGGCTGAAAGGCAGATACAGCAGGGGGGCTGCAGGGAACCAGGCAGGACAGAGCCTGGCTGTTCTGCCTGCTCCACCATTACAGCTGTTGGCCAGTGTCCCCTGTCTGTGACCAAAAAAACAGCACGACTGACCCGTGTTTCTTTACCATATCCACCTAATTATACTTGAGCTTTCTCTCACAAGACACTGCTCCCAGCTTGCAAGAGCTGCTGTTCACAATTCTCCTAATTAGCATCTGGCAAAGCAGGGCATAATGCCATCCTAAACTTGCACTAACATGAGAATTTTTTCTTGAATACTAAACATTAGTGACTTGAATCCATAAAAAAAAATATGTTCAACAATTTTATTCTAAATATATGAATAATTCTTTAAAGCCTAGGAGACTGTTTCTATACATTTAAACAATTGTTGACAAAGCATGGGAGTCCATTGCTGCTCTTCAGGAAGCAGAGATAAGCAGCAGGGTGCCACATACAGTGCAAGGGCACATTTCTCTGAAGTCTCAAAATTAACTGATTTTCTTATTATGGGTTACTTAAAAATCTAATTTCTCTGTGCACCAAATATTACTCTTCCAATATCTATTACCCATACCACTTTTGCTGTTTGTGGTGGATTCATGCTGGCACATGTCTGAGCAAGCAGCTGTTGAAATGTATTCTTCATATCCTCATCCTGGGAAAAAAACAGTAGCTAAGTAGTGTATCAAATATTTAAGGGAAAAGCAAAAATTGGGAAATTCCAAGAGAAGCCAACAGGACATTCACTGCTAGAGACAATCAGAAATAAGGATCATTGAGCTCCTAAGGATTTCAGCTGTTTTAAGTTTTTTGGGTGAAGGCAGGAGAGGATGCCCTTTTTCTAAGTAATGCAGTGTTGTAGTATCTCCTTTTTTGTTTAACTATGTTCTTAAGTGCTACAAAAAGGCTTTGATGTGACTACCCATTTTATTTTATTTTATACAGAATTTTGACTTGTTTTTCTTTTCTAGCATCATCTGATTTGACTGTGGCTACATTTGAGTTGATGGTAAGATAAATATTCTTCCATTTATACAACAAACATCTGAGTTATTTTCTTCATCATGCAACCCAACTAATCCTGTCCCACTCATAAGACCTCAGTGAAGTTTTCAGAGGCAGAAACAGCAATCAATAATTTATATGCTTTCAAGAAATGTTTTATTAAGTATCTGGTAAGTACAGCTAAGACATTTCCACTGAGTAGTGAGCTGCTTAAACCTAAGTACTAAGTTTTAAAGTTGTAGATTTAAGCAAAGACTGGAGTGAAAAGCACATGTATTGAAAACACTAATTTTAAAGCACTACTGGCTTAAATAAATCTGTAGAAATTAAATATTGTTTAATATCTAATATTAATATCTATCTAATATCTGAAAGATTCCCTAGTGCACCCAAACTCATCAGAGGGCTAAGAGGCATTAGCTGGTCACACAGAGGATGTGGCTTTTCCTGCTGCCTTGTAAAGTCAATATTTCCAGACAACACAAGGGGGAGAGAAGAGCCAGTCATTCCTCACTACTCCCAGTAACAGGACTCAGGAGCTCTCTTGGTGGTACAAGAGGTCCATCCTATCAGAACCACAGCCAGACTTGGTCTCTAAATCACATCTTGATCCTCAGATGTGAAAGTTCTGGGAACAAGTGTCTCAGAAAGGATGCAGAAGTTGCAGATTGTACTGAAAGAAGGTATTGAGCAGACTACTCCATGCTACTTCTGCAGTCTCTCTGCAGGGACTAAATTTTTGGAAGCACAGACCAGCTACAGGTGCAGACTGGACTTTATTTCCTGTACAAATACTCCAGAGATCCAGGATTTTCCACTGAATTCAGAGCAGGTCATGAAAGCACACAAAAGGTATAGAAGCAGGACCAGAGTATGGGGACAAACAGGTTAACATCAGTATACTTAATACCAGTATACTTCCACAAACAAAGCTAGAGAGGCTTCTGCTGCTTCATAAAAATCACCAAGGGACAGTTGTTCTGCTGACTCCTGCCTGAGACAACCTCTGGACAAGCAGGCTTAAGTCCAACTTCACATCAGTGGTTATTGCCATGGAGCTGAAGGATTGAAGCTCTCTTTGCCCCTCACTGTACCTCTCCTATGGCATTCTCCACAGAAGCAGAGCCAGGCACACATTAAACTGGTGAGCAGTGGCCAGTGCTCCCTGCTTCCTGGCAAAAGCAAATTACACTGCACCAACAGAACTTCACAGCATTCAAGCTACTGAACTGCCTTTGAATTGACATCAACACATTATTTCCCCAATCACACAGCTTTGCTGTATTTCAGTTCAAACCCAACTCCTACCTGAAGCCAAGGATGCTCTAAGGCTTGTTCTGTGGTCAGACGTTTGCTTGGGTCCACTACCAACAGCTTCTTCACAAGATCCAGTGCTAAGGGAAGAAAGAGAGCTGCTTGACATATGATCAATACATTCAGCACCTGAAATATCCCTACCCCAAAGCCACGTGCCACAACACATAGGAACAGAAAAGAACAATGCCCAAAAATAGAGGCTGGGCAGATCACTCTTCTCTCTGCACAGGGAGGGCTGCAGACTGAGCCATCCTTCCTTCACATGCACACGATTCAACACTTTCCAATATACCAGAATTACCAGGAGATATATTGAGCATGGTCACAATTTGTTTTGAGCAGGCACAGGAGGCTCAGCCCTTTCCTAAAACCCAGAGTACTACTGTGGAAAAGCAATGACAGCTTAATTTAGTCTCCTGGTCTATGGTGTCTTGGAAAGCAGATTGTCCATCTGGGAAGGTGGGAAAGAAGAGACAGACATGTATGCTCAACATAATCTCAAACTTTCCTTTTCTTACTAGACACTGTGGAAACATGGCATTTATGTCAGACTTTATTATTCCAAATCTCCTGTAAGGGAATTTTGGCAAGATGTGCTTTTCACTCTACCTGATTTTTCTGAACATCCACCAGTAGCACCTTAACATAATTTCCATTCTCATAAGTGTCTTACTTATTATTAAGTTTCAAATGATTCAGGAAGGAGTTATATATGTTAAATTTATTAGAAACTCCACTGCACATCCAAAGGAGTATCCAAGGCAAATACTACTATTATTTTGTGCATATAAAATGTCCTGAAAAAACAAAAGCACACAGACAGTAGCTATCATTGCTGCTTGCTGTGCAGAAACTGTTCCTCAGACTACTCAGCTTACAGTGGGCCAAATGTAATAGCTGGTTCCACAAATGTGACTGACACTTTTAGCTAAAAGACTACCACCATGAAATGACTCTCTCAGAACATTTGTCTTTTGGCATTCTACCCCATATTCCCTACATTCCTGGGATCTTTTTGGCTCAACATTTAAAGAATATTTAGGCACAGCAAAGTCTGTAGACCAACTCAATAAAGTCAGAAGAAAAAGTGAAAAGAGGAAAAACAGACATAACTGCTCACAAACTCTATACTTCTGTGCTTAATTACACTAAATATTACTAAGAAATCTCTTCAATAAAAATGTATCTGCTCTTTCTAATGCTTTAACTATGAACTTTAAAAAAAAAGGTACCACTTTAAAAACTAAACATATCAACATGCAATGTGCCATGTAGATGAAAGGAAGAAAAAGGAAAACAAAAACTACAAGAAATGAGGTTGATATTGTGCTACCCACTGTGCTGCAGCCATACCCAGGTCTGACACATGCTTCCACTCCCTTGCAATGAATGTGTATTTTCCATGAGTGATTTGATCTTTCAGAGACAGCTGAGTATTTTGCTCATTGAATGGTGGGTATCCACACAAGCTATGGAAAAGAAAACAAGTTAAATAACACAGATTTTGTCATAGCAAAGGAAACACTGAAATCACACATTTTAAAGCATCTGCTATCATAATGTTTTTACATGTGTGAAGATTTAAATGCACTTTCACTTCCTCATACAGACACTGAAGTTGCCATGTCTCAAGCCACGTGTGTCAGTCTGCCCAGGGAAGGAACATCTGCCCAGGATCTTACCATACAAACAGAATAACTCCCAAGCTCCAGCAGTCCACAGCTCGGCTGTATCCAGCAGTCCCAAGTGAATTTAGAACCTCAGGAGCAAGATACATGGGAGTACCACATAATGTTTTCATAAGAGAAGCTTCTCCAAGAATCTTGGACTGTCCAAAATCTGTAATCTTGTATTTAAAAATGGTAACACCACATTACATGTTAGGATGGACTGTACTAGAACAGATCTTACTGTCCACACACATCAGGAGGGAACATTAAGTTTCTTCCTTCCAAGGCAGTTCCAGTATGTGACTATGCACAAAAGCCACCCAAACAGTACCAAGTGAGATGGGGGAGAAGGAAGGAATATGACACAGGATATGAGAGAGGCTGGATCACATCTTACACTAGCAAAAAGTACCCTCAAATTTGGATGTAAACGGACAACCACAGAATAAAGGTATTGTAGCTTTAGAGAGATTACTTGAAAAATAAGCACTTTAGAGTGCAAATCTATTCAATGGTTTCTCTGGGGAGAGGGAAAAAAAACCCAACACAAGAAAATCCACAACCCAAATACCCTCCCTCCCCTCCCCCCAAAAAAACCATAACAGAAAAAAAGCCCTGTCATCATAGAGCCTGGGCATTTGTGGGAATGCTGTCTGTAATTCAAGAATTACATTTTACTGGGGGGGAAAAAAGGTATTGAGATTTGAAGTTATGTACACAGGGAATGGATTGAAATATCCACAAATGTAAAATTAAAATTCTGGAAAAAACAAAAACTCCCATGTTTTAAGTTACTTCATGGTTTGTATGAATAATTGCATAATATTTTCTTGGCTGTGCTTAACAAAATATCAAGAAGAATAGGAAGGAATATTCCCAAATTTCTCTATTACAAGAAATGTAGGTTTGCTTACCTTTATAAGACAGGTCTCTTCAGAAGAAGAAAGTAGCACATTTTCTGGCTTTAGATCTCGGTGTATAATTCCATTGTCATGAAGGTACTACATATACACAGAGACAAGGAAGGAAAACCAGACTATTGACCTGTTTTAAAACATGAGCTTTCAGGTTTTTCCCTGAACTGAAATGGCTGTAAAAGGCAGGCACACATTTAAAGCTCCCCAGCTTATGAGTCTCCCTTACAAAAACAAAACAAAACCCAAAAAAAACCAAAGAAACAAAAAAAACCACCTTAGAAATCATTATGCTTCAAATGACAAATCTCAGTATGCAGACCTGGCCAGGTGTTCCAGCCCTCCCATTCTTTGGGAAGTCACACAGGAAAAGCACAGCACTAAGGAAGACCCAAGTTCTGTGTTGCCTTTGTAGGAATTCTGGTTTTCCATTTCTTTCTCGTTAAATTAACTAGTTAAGAAGGCTGTGGTGATTGCTTGAATGGGTTTCATGTGCATAACCCTATTTTTTCCTGGTAGAATTCTTGATGGTGTACCTTTACTGCCAGCAGCATCTGATAAAAATACAACTTGCAGGTAGCTTCTTTCATCTTGATTGGCCTTGACACTCTGTCATACAATTCTCCTCCTTCCATCCTGAAACAAATGCAGTGAGAAGTCAGCACATGACTTCCAAAGATTCATGTCATTAGACAAGACAGAGCCAAACATTGGGCTATTCTGGCTACAGAGAAAGAAGATATTTCTGAAAAGGAGTGAGCCACATCCTAAAGACAGCACATGCACTGCTGAGTCAGGGTCAGTCTCCTGAGCCTTCAGGGGGGGTCGTTACATGATTTTTGATCAGCCACCTCTTACAATGTCACAAATCAAAACAGTGGCAGCAATCTGCAGCAGCAGCACAGCAAAGAATATCCAGGCACTGAGTGCCTACCAGGCATAGGAGGATGACTTCTCTTCTGGTTATCCTTGCTCCTGATCTTAGAGAGGCTTCAGAGAACAGTGGAGGCCAGCAAAAGAAAAACAAAATGAAACAAAACCCCCACAGTTCAGAACCACACACATTCTTTGTGAAAAACATTTCATTTTATCCATTTACTTTCAAACAATTTACTTACAATTCCAAAACAATGTAGTAATCTTCTGCTTCAAAGAAGTTTTTGATCTTGATTAAGCAAGGCTAACACAAAAAAAGGGAAAACAACTGAAGATACACAAAAAAGTAGAATAATTTGTAAAAATCATTCCTAAAGTTCCTCTTTTAGTATTTCAGCCATGCCACTTAAACCAACACAAGTGACTAGAGAGCACACTGGGCTTTGAAAAACACAGTCCTGGTTTTTCCAGTTGTGAATTACCATCCCCTCAACATTTTCTGTATTTAACATGCAGAAGAAAGAGGGGATACAAACTCAAGAAACTGCCAGTGAAAACTAATCTTTGTCTTTGGTTCTCTTGCAGCATTTACAAAAACTGGCATCAAGGAAAGATTTCTACAACAGTGGCTCAGGTTGAAACTTCTGAGAAGTTTCTTCTCAAATTCAGAAATCTCAAATCTGCAAAGACATAAGATACTTAAAAGAAGAAAAAAGATCCATTCAATAATTCACAAGAAAAATTACATGCCTCCTTTAGCACATTTATGAACAGATAAAATTGATCTTTAGCTGCTACACTAAGGTCAGTGAACTACACAAGTACAAACTATGGGGGAGCAAAACTGAATAAAAATGTGCAGCAACACTCACATGATCTATTTTCTTCAAAATTTCAATTTCTGTATTGGTATCAAGAGCTGGATTCTATTAAAAGAATCAAATATCACCTTGGGTAAGACAATGCTGTTCTGGAACAAGACACATCAGAAATAAAATACCAAGAAAGCCTTTTTTTCATGCCCCTTGCTACTGCAAGGGATCATAACATACACCCTTTGTCCATAAACTTATTAGGTGCCCTCAGTGAATTAAACAACCACTCTGCTGCCACTACCAGGAGCAGGACATTGCTCCAGATATTTCATTTCACTGCAGATTAGAAACCCCCAACTAATTTCCAAGTTTAAAAAGGCATTTCAAAAGGCATTTTGAAACTAAATACAGAAGACAGCGAGTAAGAAAACCCTCCTTAGTTGAAGACAGCTGGGGAGCCAGAGGAGCTGCCAGATATTCCAGGAGCACTGCAAAATTGCAGGACAGACAAACAAAAGCACTCACTGCCTCTCTGGGGCTGCTTGCCACAATCCTGTGTTTGTTGATGATCTTCACGGCAACTTTATGACAAGTGCTCTTCTCAAAAGCCAGTCTGACTTCTCCACAGGCACCACTAGCAGAGAGCAGAGCTGCATCAGTGCTTACAAACACTTGCAGGGACAAATGAAGGCATTGTCTTACTTTCTGCCTTTCTGAAGATGTCTCTTCTCAGGAAGCATTCAAGAATTAGGAAGTTTATTTAAATAGCAAGTGTTGTCAATGGCCACTCATTGAAAACTGCAGGATTAAATATGTGGAGCAATTACTTTATTTGCCAGAACTCTTGGTGCAAGCATGACAGAGGAGCTCTGTCAGCATCTCCTTCCCCCAAAGGCACCCAGGGAAGGGTCCTCTCAACACAGGACTACACAAACCTGAAGAACAGATAGGACAATACTTGTATTTTTACTAACTAGCAATTATATCACAGAAAGAAATTCTTGGAATTTCCACTCAGATTTGTTTCTACTTAACCATTCACCACCAATGTCTTGACTAACCAACAGTTTCAAAAAGAGAAAAAAATAGCTTCCACTTAAAATAGCTTCCCTACTTTTTCCCAGACAGTTCTTTCCCCTTCTGACTCAAGGCCTCAGCAGTGATGATGTAGAAAGCTGTATTCTGACATAAAGCTCCTCCTTCTACTGCCAGTGACTGAGCAAATTAATACACAAATAATACACAAACTTCAAAAACTTGTTAAGAATTTACAGACTTTATTATCTTCTGAAAAAAACCCAAAATAAAACAAAACCTGGTTTTCACAAATGATGGTAGGTTTCAAACTCCAAGCCAATTGTGGGGATAAAGCCAAAATTCATGTTTACTCAGGTGTTACCATTCTTTTTTTTTTTTTCCTTCTTTCTTTTGAAACAGCAGCTGAGTTAACACTGGTAGTAATTCCAGAACAAGGTACTGGCAGTGGTAACAAAGTTAAACCTCAGTACTGAGGAAAGAAGGATGCTTACCTTCCCAAAGTCTTTGACATGATATATTTCTCTCTGAATTCTCTGGGAAACATCATCTGATCATCCACCGTAAGATCAGAAAATACAAACACTGGGAAGACAAGTGGAGATCATTTTCCCATTATTGACTCTAAAATTTTGTTATAACAGCTATGTTTCCTGAGCTTTTATAGTCAACAATGTAAGTGAGAAAATGCTGCCTGCTAGAGAAAAACTAAATGTTTGCTATAAATTACATCATCTATGGCTTAGCACAGTGATCTTATTTCTGAAAAGTGACATTTTGATATTAAATGCACAACAATCCTTAACCAAGGACAAAAGGGCAAAATAGGGGAAAATTTTAATGTCCCTGAAGGGATCAAAGAGAAGAGAAAATCAACAAGACAGCATCTCAGTGGAAAAGCAAAGGCAAAGACACAAACACCCAGCTCCACTAACTTGTAAGAGGATTTTCTATTTATTGTGCAGCATCTGATTGAGTATCTGGGGAGGGGTTACTTTTCTTGACCAGTCTGTTTTCCCTGTTCCCACCATCACATGCACAGGGTTTGAAAAATAGGGAAACAATTATAAAAGGTTATACTTCAGTAAGGTGCTATCTGGTGCAGATTCTTTCCAGCTTTTCAGTTTTCTTTCTAGAGCTGATGTGGATATGGCTAATTTTTATCTAAGTACTAAAACACCTATCCACAGCTGTGCTTCAACACCCTTCATGAAGCAGCTCAGGTCCCAAGAAACACATTCAAATCAAAGTAGAAATGACCTCTCGGCCCACACATGAAAAATATTCTTAAGTTATAGTTTACCCTTATTGGTCTGTAGAGACAGTGCAATTTCTGAGTTGTGAGTCAGTGGAAGCCTCTTCCCTTTCCCAACAAGTTCTCTGTTAACAAATGTTCCATTTGCACTATGGTCTTCAATGTAGGCAACATAGGAATTTTTTGGACCCATTTCCTCAAAGAGAAAAAAAAAGAGAAATATGACAATAAAGAACAAATGACTTGACAGTAAAGACATGACAGCCTAGAAAGTTACTATTGTTGGCTCAAGAAATGAGGCTAGTGGGGTTATTTAAAAACTAGGGGAATGGGCCATTGCCAAGAGTCTTGTTAAAGGAGTCAACATTGAAGATCTGATTTCTTTAGGATGACTGCTCCAAAGCCACTGTTTGAATTGTGCCAAGACAGACAGACAGACAGACAGACAGACATCCCTCCATCCATCCATCCATCCTGTTCAGCACTTACCCTGAAAATTCGGAAGTGCTTCTTGCTGTAGTTTTGGTAGAAGCCAGTGTCAGACAATCCTAGCTTAGAAAAACTGTAATCACAGCTTTTGTCTCTCCCAAACCAGTATTCCTCATTCACACAGTCTGCAGAGGAAGGGAAGGTACAGCAGAGAGGGAGCACAACACGGCCTGAAGTTAATAACTGTGGCACTACAGAATGATGCCCAGTGGTGGAGAGCAGGACAAGGCTTTTCCCATACAACCAAGTTTGTCTTAATTCAAACAAAGTATTGACCTTGTAAAATTCCCCAATAATGTTACCCTCTTTATGCTCTCAATAATCTTATCCCCCTTAGTAGTAGTAGTAGTTTTCAGTTCACCTTCAACAATACAGACGCATACCACCACACAAAAAAATTTATAGAACGGAAAAATGAAGCACACAACAAACACGAGCAGCCCATAATTTCTCTAAGCCTATGGAATCTGTGTATCCAAGTACTCTGCATAAACACTGGGATGTGGTGTGGAATAAAACATTATTGCAAAAGTAGCAATAGCAGCAGTAGTAGTTTGCTTGTACTTAATTTGAAAATGAAAAGACCCTGCTCTCTACCGAGCTGCTCAGAGCCCTTCTGAGGCCCTACAAACACACGGAGAGGTTTGTTGCAACGTGCACGTACCACAATTGCTGAAACCTTTCCCAAGTGCGAAGAGCCGACCCCAAGGCTGAGGAACCAGCTCTTCGTATTCCTGGTCCTCAGGGATGGACGGCAGCTCCTGGGTAGGGACGGTGTCCAAAGAGCTGAGGGTCCCAGAGCTGGAGGAAGCCTGACTGGTGCTCTGCGACCCGCTGGAAGAGGAGCTGGTGCCACTCTGAGGCTGCTGAGCCCCTTGGGACTGCGGCGCTTCACTCCCAGTCTCTCGAGACATGGTGGCTTCAAACAGAACGTTGAAAAAGACCCCAATTACTACAACAAAGTAAAACCGGCGCGCACTTACACGCTGTTCTCTTAATGCCCGAGGCCACGCCTGGGCTTCAAAGAAGCGAAACCTCCAACCAAAGCGTGTGCGCGTTACTCGTAAATCCCGGGGAACGCTGCAAACCAGGGTGGGTTTTTTCAAAGGGAACGCGGGGCCTCTGCCGGTTCCAGAGCAGGACGAACCCCGAGCCCCAAATCGGCCCCGGGGGCTGCAGGAGCGGCGGGAGCGGGACCCGAACTCACGGCCGCGGGATCGGGGCGGGGCGGCGCGGGGGCGGCCGGGAGCGGCGCGGGGGGGCGGGGCGCGCTGCGGGAGCCGAGC
>VXBA01005134.1:157646-173516 GCA_013399895.1 Serilophus lunatus | reverse complement strand
CTCGCGCTGTGCCGCGGGTCCGCGGTGCGGGAGGACGAGGAGCGGCCGCGGCTGCTCGGCGGGCCCCGGCTGAGTTCGATGCCGCAGGTCAGGGGCCGCAGAGGCCTCTCGGTGTCGCACGGGGACGGGTGTAGGGGCCCTGTTCTCCCACGTGTAACAAAATGTATTTTACCGCTTGTTATTAACTTCGAATGCTTTGTGATCCGTTCGCAGAAGGAGCAGTACTACTCTGAGCAACACTCTTCCCTGATCAACAAAGCCTACCAGACGCTGCTGAACCCGCTGAGCCGGGGCCTCTATCTGGTGAGGTCCCCATGAGGCGTCACCTGTGTCCTTGTGGCTGAGCACAGAGGCTGCGGGTGCTGCCAGGGTCACACCTCCCCCTCCATCCTTACCGTGCTCGGTCACATTCCTCTGAAGAAGATCGTCAGGGATTGAAGAGACTCCAAATTTTTTGGGAGACAAAAACAAGTTGGTCCAAAAATGAATCAGTTTATCACCTTATTTGCTGTTCATGTTACACTGATTTGTTTTCCACACCACAAGTTGTGTTTGGCTGCTCATACAGAATTTCGGTCTGGCCCTTGGCAGCCTTTGTTACACGTTTTGCCTTTGGGTAACTGCTGATTTTAATGGTCAGCCTGTGTATGGAGTTAATTTTCAGACTGACTCTGCTTATGCCCCTGTCATAGAATTCACTACAGCCTTATTGGATATGAATCTGAGTGTGCCCCAGTAAAAAAACTTCATAATTCCCATTGCAATAGATGTAAGAATGCTTGGTTTTAAATTCCCATTTCCTCTGCCAGCTGGAACTGAGTGGAGTGGAGCCTGCACAAGAAACAGACTGTGATGCAGACTCAGCATTCCTCACAGAAATCATGGAAATTAATGAGAAATTAGCAGAGCCCCGAAATGAGGATGTCTTTGAAGAAATTGAAGCTTTAATTAAAGGTCAGTTGTGACTTGAGGGATTTGTACAGAACTAATTTACTGTATCATCTGTAATACCAGAGTCTGTCTGAAAGCTTTTAATTGTTTTGGTGTATTTCTTGCAGTGTCCAACTTGTGTTAGCATGGAAGAGCTTCTGCCCCAGTCCCCTTCCCAATGTTCTTTACCTGTTTGTGCACCTAAATATCACATCTAGCTTGAGAACATCTGTATAACCTTTTCTGATTGCAAAATGATTATATATAGACTATAAACTGGAATTTACTTAAACTTCAGTAAATCAGAGCAAGTCAACTGTTCCAAAGAAAGAACCTCTCAAAATTGAGTTGAATAAAATGCTTGTCTGACCATATTAAATAATGTCATTTACAGAGACATTGTATTTCTTTCACCTTCTTCAAATTAGCAACCGTCATTGTGGTTATTGTCCTTTCACAAGCAACTTTCTTCTTATATTGTTGGTGACACCAAAATATTTGGTATATTGGTGTATCTAATTCTTTGCAATAATTAAGTGTATTGTGCCAAAAGAAACTAGAACAACTAGAATACAAACTGAGTAGAGCAGGAGAAAATTAACTGTAGCAGGGTAAACTAAAACTAAGTTAGGTTGCTGGGAAGTTACTGACCATTGATGTGCACTGGAACCAGTGTCTGTAAACCAGTTTAATTTGAAATTACAATTAAAAAAAACAATTGACAGCAGTATTGTGAAAAACTCTCTTAGTTCCCAAAGGCTGAGACTAGTAATGAAATTTTCCACCCCAGGCAGTAGGAATGTAGTGGTATAAAATGTACTAAGTGTGTAACATAAAGTGAATTAAATAATTTGTTTTGCAGTGAAACAAGAAGAACTGACCAGAGAGGTGACTGCAGCTTTTGAAAGAGGTACCTGTTTTTATAATGGATTGAGCTGCCATATACACCTGTCAAATGCTTAAACCCCATATTCTCTTAATGGCAAATATTTACTGAATTATAGAACAGAAATATTGCATCAACAAGGGTGCTTTGTGTGGGATTTAGAACAAGATCTTCTGAACTGACCTTTCTACTGATTCAGGAAATTCAGGACCTTAAAAACAAAATTCACTACAAAAGTTCCATTTAATTAATTTTGCATCAAAATAATCAGTTTGAGTGTGAATGCACATGTTAAGAAATACTGTAAAGGACACACTCTTAATCAAGCTTAGACACATTCTGAGGTTTTATACTAGAATTTGGGGGATGCTCTGCAGCAGAGCAATGTGTGCTGCTCTGTGCAGTGAAAGCCAAGACAGGAACTATTCCATGGCTTACTGTGGAAGCTGTGCAGCGAGGAAAAAAGTCCTGACACCTGCCCAGCCTAAGGTTTTGGGGACTTCCTATGCCATAAGCAACATAACTTTATTCCACAACCAGTGAACTATTCCTAGTTTCTGAATCTGAGACCTTTGTATTTCTGTGCCAGGTCTCAAACTGTGACAGCTTGGTTGTAACTGGAGACATCAAGCACAAAGTGGAGCTGGCTGTGCCTGCCTGGGAGGTGCTCCAGTCTTTTCCAGTCTCTTCCTCCTTGCCATGAGCACTGTGTTGCATCTGTCCTTGTCAGGAGGTGATGAACAATCTCTCCCCTCCATCTGTTTGAGAAGTTGTTCATTATCAGTTTTGGAATTGGCACTAATCAGACTGGACTAATACTCTTTTGCATTTTTTGTTGGTCTAATTGCACACATTTAAAACAAAAAATGTTTGTCATGCCCAGTGGCTACGTCAGTACTGCAGCCACTTTACAGAAGTCATTAAGGGGTATTCATTCACATTTCTTTTCCACTTTACACTGTTACATGTTTGGTGGAACATCTGGGTTGAGGTGCTCCCAAACCATCCCAGGTTAAAATAATAGGCAGCATGGTTTTAATGGTGTCTGGGTTCTTGCAGCTCACAGCTCTTGGTACTGAAACAGGTGCTGCCATTGAAATCTGGAGATTCATTCTGAAAATGCAAATTCAGCTCTCCCTCTATAAACTAGTAATGTTTATTTCATTTCAGATGATCTTCAAGAAGCTAAGAAGCTGCTAGCAAAAATGAGATATTTTGCAAACTTAGAGGATAAACTAAAGACCAAGAAGATCCCTTCCTAATGCTGTCTCCTTTGCTAGTAAGAGTTAATGTTATTTTCAATTAAACAGATAGTTATCCAAATCAGACAAATGGTGTTTGTTTCCTGTGTTTCCATTAAAAGATTTAATTCTGAGAGGAGGAAAATAAATGTAAAATGCAGTGCTTCAGTAACAGATGGAATTCAAAAATGCTTATAACGAGGAAAAGTTGTACTGGGTAAGGTGGGCTACTGTCCTGAGAGCTACAGATAAGGAAACAAGTGTCAGAACAGCACTCAAACTTCAGATGTGAGATTTCTTACTGAAATATGAAGAATTTATTTTAAGATGAGAGCTGGATATTAGGCAGATAGCTCATTCTGTATGTCCTGCAGGCTCTCTGTAGTCTCCTTGTGTATGTTCTCTCAGACCATCTTGAGAATTCTTTTAAGGCAAAAAGTATTTCATTCCTCTCATCTGTCCTCTCCACTACTCCATGCTTTTGGTGTGTTGATCTCAGTCTGATGGGAACTGACCTTCAGAACTAGAAGGGTTTTACCCTGTTGCATAAAGTGTTAAGGTGGTAGGTTAGGGGAAAAAACCCATATTCAAACCCCAGAGACTGTTTTATAGGGATACAAGTCTTTATTACAAATACCAGTAATTCAGAGAGGTGCTGTGCTATTGTTGTACAGTTACAGTAACAGGACTGGATGAACAATGTCTTTAAGTCTTTCAAAGAAAAGTGAAAAACAACAATTAATACCTCCATTTTTACATAAACTAGATTATTTAAAGTATCAGTTTTCAGTAGGTCAGTTCTTGTTTGGGTTTTAACAGGAACTCAGACTGTCTTAGTGAAGCATTTGGATGTGCCCAATGACCCAAACTGAAGATGAGGCTTTGAAATTCAAGAAGAGCCACCGAATTATCTGCAGAAATCTGCCAGGGCTGTTCACTGAACATCCTCCCTGGCATTTCTGTGTTCCTACAGCATCAGGTTACAGCTAAATGTCAAGTCTTCTATGCATAATATAATATGTTGTTAATAGTATTTCAGCAATACATGTTTAAACAGCATTTCAGCAACATTAGTTTGCCTTTAGTTACACCCTCAAAATACATGAGAGTACTTAATAAGCCATTGGATCATGCATTGCACTCCTAATATACTTCATAAATCTCACCTAAGTTCTGTTACAGCCATAAAGTTATGCTGAACTTTTTAAAAATTCATCTTGAAGTTGTCTTCTTTCATAAAGCTCTGTTTCCTTTTTTCTGGTATTTCTTCCAAAATTAAGCTTGTGAAATTCCTTTCTGATTTCCAGAAAAGATTTGTTTTTTGTCTCAGGAATTACAAGGAAGATGAAAGCAGCAACAAAGGAGCACTCCAGTAAGAACACCAGAAAACAATATTGTTTCAGTCCATTCTGAAAATAAATGTGATTACAACATATTTCAAGTGTAGGCATAGGTTTGAGAATATCAGCTTTTTGTTTCCATTCACACCTAACATTGCTTGACATACTTTTAATAAAAGTCATGCAATCTATCCTTTACATTCAACTTTTAAAAATTTTAATTTTTTATGTGAAAGACTATCAAGTGCAGTGCAATACACTGGGCAGTCACTTATTTGGAAAAAAAAGTAAGTTAAACCACTTCAACACTAAACAATTCACAATCCAGGGACAAGTCAACATTTGCTACTTTGCTGTCACATATTTTCAGATTATATGATTTTATATTTTTCCAGAAAGTTAATATTTTTCAGTGCTATACCTTAGAAAACTCCCAACTGTCTGGAGATGAAAGCCTGTATTGCCTTTCCTAATAAGCTTCTGATCACAGAACTCTTGTCAGTTTGGTGAGCTCTCAAAGGTGGCCACAGGTATTACCTTGACTTTACTTTCCCATAAAAACACAAGGCATTGTTACAAAATGTGTTACTTGAATCTCAGTATCTTACTACGTTTTTCTACTTTTGATACCTTTGCCATTTTTTTTAGTTTGAAAGTGAAAATTACCCCCCTTGCATTCCTTTAATTTTCATTTCTCATGTTTTATTGAGTTTTGCAATATCTGAAAAATATTTTAAGATGGACTGAATCTAGTTAGACTCATTTGAGGGGCAGTGCATCCTGTTCAAGTGTTATTCAAAAATATATGTATGTGTGTGTAGTAGGATATAAACAGTGGGAGCAGATGAGATGGGCAGTGAGATCATTAAGAAACTGTGCTGTGCATACTCACCACTATGAAGGGGAAGAGCATTCCAATTGTGAAGAAACTAATCCAACTAAGAGTGCCTCCAATCATGTAAGCAGCAGGACGTGAGGACTGCACAAACAGCTCAGCTGTCAGGGTGTTGGTTATGCCACCTGGGAATGGGTCAGAAACAGAACAGAATATTGTGCTAAATGGCCACTTGGGGTATTTCCAATGCCAGAAAAAATGGATTTGCTTTTGAATATGCCACTAGCTGATCTATTACAATTCCTAACAGGGCACTTCTGAGGCTGCTGCCCTTGCAGGAAGTAACTACTAAAACACAGCCCTATTCCAGAAGCACTGCTGAGGGAGCAGTGCTCCTTCTGAGGGGTCACAGCCCCTACTCTGAAGGCCACAAGTAAGCCCTCCCCTCACACAGAGCTGCCCCAGAAAGGTGTGTGGTAAGGCTCAGTTTTGGGCACACTTGGATTCCTCAGCCAGAGCCCCAGCAGCTGCACTGCCCCCTGTCTGGCACACAGGCAGAGATGCCCACAGCCCCCCTCCCTCCCAAACCTTCCACCACCTGGACAGACATGTTCCTGTGCAATACCTGGTCCCAGCCCAAAGCTCAAGATGAAGGCAAATATAGCTGTCATGCTCACATAAGGCACCCAGGCATACAGATCCTGGAACAGAGGAGAATGAGGTGGTTTAGTTCAGAGTTTGAAAATCCAGTTTTAAAATTTGGCTTAGCAGTTAAATTTCCTTTTGTATGTTCTTGAAAGTAAGACAAGCAGTCATTTGTGACTGTTTACAGCTAATTTATTTAACAGTACTGCTTCAGGGAAATTAAATAGTGCTCATTCAATAATTTTCACTAAATTGTATCATAGAATCACAAAATCACAGTATGGTTTGGGTTGGAAGAGACCTTAAAGATCATCCAGTTCCACCCCCTTGTCATGGGCAGGGACACCTACTAGACCAGGCTGCTCCAAGCCCCATCCAACCTGGCCTGGGACACTCCCAGGGATGGGGCAGCCTCAGCTTCTCTGGGCACCCTGTGCCAGGGCCTGCCCACCCTCACAGGGAAGGATTTCTTCCAAATTGCTAATCTAATCAGTTTAAACCAATGCCCTCTTATCCTGTCTCTACACACCCTTTTCACTCACTACAGTCATGTGTAAGAGGAACAAGTGCTTTGCACCTGGTAAGTCAGAGAGAAGGTTAGAACAGTGCACCAGAGGGTCATGAGGAGATAACCCCCAATGAAGAGGTATCTTCTTCCCACACTGTCTATCAGTAAACCCTGTGGACAAGACATAATCTGTTAATACACAGTATCTCATTTCCACCAATGTTCTTCAAGAAGCATTGTTACTCTTTGTGCTGAAAGGTAGAACAAGTTGCTCCTTACACAAGAGAGGGCTGTGAGACATTCACAGGTCCCAGTGCCAAGTGTCACATAGGGGATGTTTTCTGCTGATATTCCAGCTTGTTCAAAAATATAAGTTGCATAGAAATAAATCTAGAACAGAGAAAAAACAATGAGGCTTTCTTGGTAGCTAAACATTGTCTGGAACTAAGTCCAGTTCATACTAAAGATACAGCTCAATGTATTTTATATTGTGAGTTACTAATTCCACAAGGGAGCAAAAGGAATCTGTTAAAATCATGTCTATGTAAATATATTGCTATCATAAAAGCAAATAAGATTATTCAACTTGCTGAATATAATGCTTCAGATTCCTAAACGAGACACAATGAGATAAGCTGATCCATCTTTGTTTACTTTTTGAGAAGAATGTAAACACAAGTATCAAGTAATTATTTAAAGAAATTTGCATACCAGAAACACAGAAATGAGAAAACAAGTGAAAAAAAGAGAAACACTGAAATAATGCAAAAAATATTCTTTCCCACTTATCCCATTTCTCTGAGCTTCTCTATGTGGATCCTTTGTGTTAATAAATGGTTGAAAAACAGATGGAAAGCACATCATTGTTTAGCTGTTTGTTCCTATGAACTCTTACAGCATTTATCCCACTGAGCTGCTGGCCCATGGTCAACACAATGACAGTGATGAGCTGCCATCTCACACCAGGATCAGTGAATAACTGCCAGGGCTTCTTGGGCTTCTCCCCATCTAAGGCAAAACGTTCTCTCTGGATGTCCTCCATCTCCCTTCCACACTCTGAAGAGCCATGGAATCGCTTCAAAGCTAAAAACAGAAAAAAAGCATTTCCCTTATGTTTACCTGTTAACCACAACTCCTGGAAAATCATCTCCTTCCATGATGACCTGGTTTTTGCTTTGTGACTTGTGTTTTCCTTGCTGGTTTTTCAACACTTTTTGCTGTGGTGGATTTCGAGGATTTTGTGGCATTCCTTTACTTTTGTTTAGAGGGATATCCAAGCAAAATAGTTTCTGTCTCATCCCCAGACCTCCAAATAGTCTTTTCATTAAAGGACACTCTTACCTGTTTGAAGTGTTTTGCTTAAATTCTAGGCAGATACCAAGTCCTTTGTTACAGCCCTGACTTTAATGTTGCCAGTGGGATGCAGTTAGAGAGCTGGAGCAAAACCCATAAATCCTTCTATTAAGGCAAATATGATCAAAAATCACTTGGATGAAAGACTGAAATCTATAGTCATGATCCTAAAAGAGCATATAACATCAGTTCCTTTAAAATCTTTATGATTAAATATATCACAAGTGACAATTTGTCTTCTTAAGGCCAACAGCAGGACTTTTGAGGATCCTGATAGTAAACTTTTCACTAAGCATAACCAGCTTGACACTCTAGTCACTCTTCAGTATCAGTTCAAGAGCAACTTCAAAAAAAAAACTGTCCATCACTATGTTATTAAAAAAAAGTGAGGGAAAGACTTGAATGTGATAGCAAGATTGCAAGCTTCACTTACATTTACAAAATTACATTTAATGAGCCCAAAGTAGATCATAATCTGAAAGGGACATTATGGTCATCTTGTCAATGCTTCCAAATTAGATTTAACTCTACAGGTCATTGGTAGTTACTGTGCTTTTGCAGTTGGGATGTCCTATATGAATTTTAGGGCAAGGTAAGCAGAGAGAGGGGCTTTCACTACATCAGCTGCCAAACCCGGAGTGGGGCAGGGTGGGAA
This sequence comes from Serilophus lunatus, assembly GCA_013399895.1. NCBI lineage: Eukaryota > Metazoa > Chordata > Aves > Passeriformes > Eurylaimidae > Serilophus > Serilophus lunatus. Next base: position 165,123 of record VXBA01005134.1, on the reverse strand, counting down.
GGAGACAGGCCTGCAGGCACAGATGGCTCCATCCAAGAACATACCTTTTTGTTCATTGCCTCTCTCTGAATCCTGCCTCTTTTGTAGTTCCTAACAAATCTGACCTTGGCCAAAAGGCTTCATGAATGAAGCTTCTTCAACTTCCTTTGCTGAAGATCTTTCCACAAGATCCACTCTTCTATCTCCTACTCCTACCTTTTCCAGACAGGTAAAATTCATAGGCTCATCAACAGTGCTTAAAAGGGATAATAGAGGAAAAGGAAACAATGTTTGTTCATTTCTCTCATTAATTTAGCATTTTAAATGGAAGGTCCAGGGATCAGAAATGTCATTTTATGTCACTGTGAAGTAGATCAGAATTATCATACCAAGCAAAATTAGAAATGTTGAACACATTTCTGAAAAGCATGTGATTATTTGAGTCCAGATTTGTACACTGGAATCTCTTTTAAATTTTCTTTTCTCAATTTTATTAAGTAGATACTATGTTAGAGAATGTCCTTTCATATTCATTTAACAGACCTTCAAACTCAATTTATCAGACCTGCTTGCTTATAGTGACTGTTATTTTACTCTTTGGAGTCTCTCAGAGATGGTATGTGAGGATACAAATGGTTATTGTGAAAAAAACAAAACTCTTGTGATACTTAGTTTCTTATTGCAGTAGAAAGAGAACTGTGTCATTTCAGGGTAAAGAAAATCACATGTACTCTGAATTTGTCTTTCAAATTCCTCTTGTAGTGTGTGAGCCTCACTTGCTCATTTCTGCAGGACTGCAAAGCTATCACAGTTGTTTCTTGAGTCGGGCTTGAATAAAAGGAGAACAATTATAGTTCTCTCAAAGGTAAAGTGAAATGTTGAATAAGCTGTCATACTTCTTCCACATGATATAACAGGGGAAAATAAAGGTATTTAAAAGATAATTAAATATTTAGAAAATGGAGGATTTAGTACTTTTCTGCTCAAATAGCCAATGAATCACTCTTTTTAAGTAAAAAGCCCTCCAATTTTTCAGCTATTTATGCTGTCTCCCTTTTATTGGATTTCGTCAGATTCTTTCTGACTATTTCTTACACAACTACAACACTACCACTGAAGTACAGCAAATACCTGATGGAATTGATAATTCACCCATGACATGACCCAGCTGTGAAAGGAGAGAGCTTCAGGAATTCACTGATGTTACTTGGCCCAAGAGAAAAGTTATAAAACCTTTTGAAATTTCATTAAAGAGAACAAAACATGAACTTGTATTTGAAGCAAGATAATAAAGTTTTGTTCACAATCCATTACAGGCTCCCGAGTTCCACAATCCCTTCTTCTCTATAAACTCACTGGAGGAAAAACATGGACCAGAAAGCAGTAGGGGGTATTAACTGTGCTATGTATATGAAGATAAAAGGAGAAGCTGGAACCCAATATACTCATTGCACCCTTGTGAAGACACAAAGTATAGATGCTGTTACCTTTGGCACAGCTCAGCTCATCACCTCTGTCAATAAGAAGGTATCTGGGACTTTCAGGAAACCATGGCAGGAATAAAAGTTGGGCAAATGCTGGAAAACAGCTGCTGGAGAGCAACAGAGGCCAATACTTTTCTCCACCTAAAAATTCCCTGAGAGAGGTGTGGAAAAAGAAGGTAAAGAACTGTAATAATTAGCTATTGGTTACTATTAATGCAGTCTTGTTCTTGGAACTTTTAAGATCCAGCTGGATACAGGCCCAGCAACTTCTTCTGATCTCATGGGGGGACAAAACCAGCAGCAGTGCCACCATACAGAAGTGAGGAGTCCTTTGTTCTCAAGTCCTGCCTTGTGAACAACCACTGTCACCACCAAGAAACTGGCAGAAAACATGAACTCAGCCAAAATGTACCTATTTTACTGGTGCTGTTCTCACTGCCTCATCTAAACTGAGGCTGCTCCCATGGGGAGGCAGCCCTGCTGGCTGGGAGTTGTAAGAATGAGGGGACCAAACAGGGCTTTCCTCTTCCAGGGGCACCTTCTGTGGGAATTTTAGGGCTACAATGGAAGAGAATGTTCCACAAGGAGCTGGAGGAAATTGGAGTTCTTTACATGGGAGTAGGATAAGACAGGAAAAAAAAAAAAGGCATTCCTAACCTCAAACCAATTATTTGTCCTGTTAGAATTCCCCCAGTCAGAAAGATGGAAGTCCCCATGGCCAAGCCACCTCTTAGATGTTTTGGGGCAACCTCTCCAATATACAAAGGCTGCACACAGAATCCAATACCTGCAAGTGAATGGAAAAACATTTTCCTATCAATAGAAATTGCTTTGCAAAGACTTACTAAAGCAAAATACGTAGGAAATCAGACTAATTTCCTATTAGTTTAGCTGCCTTCGGATTCCAAGTTAGACTACAGAACATTTTTGTCATAAACACGTATCATAAACCCTAAAGAATCAGCAGTGACAATAATTTATCATTCACCACAGCTTATTGATCATAGGAATAGGAAATCATTCACCTGAATTTATGCCAATCAAAAACCTTCCAGTAATCAGTAACTCAAACAATCCTGTAGGAAAACTAATGCCCATTAAAATGGAGGCTATTATTGCTATAATATTATTCATCAAAAGAGCTCCTTTCCTAAAGAGGAGGAAAAAAAACAGAATTAACAGCAATAATAATAGTAGTAGTACAAAAAACACAAGCACAAAACACCCACAACCAATTATTTGAAAAAAAAAAAAACCCAAACAAAAAATGCACCCCAACCAGGCATTAAGGCAATCTGCAATAAGAAGTTTTCCTTTCTGATAATATGGGAAAAAAAATGAGCTTCATACTGAAGGAAGATACTGTTCCAAGCAAACTCAAACACCTGATACAACTGCTGGTGTTTTTAGAAATGTCTAAACATCAGAATAATGCAAATGTGACAGGAATGCCTGACAAGACAGGAGCAGGGTTTGTTCATTTGCACACATGAATGCAACAGGTGAGGCAGCATGTCCTGAGTGGCACAAAGGCTGAAAACAGGGGGGGACACCTGTGTTCCCATCACACACTGTGTGCACTCAGATTTCAGGGAATGCAATGGGGAAACTAAACTGGAAGGTTAGATAATTCAGGCCTCATCCTTTCAAGTCACATTGGAATACACCATAAAATTCTACCAGAAAGCTGTTTTCAAGTGCAAAAGGTGTCCAGGTGCCCCCAGGTAACTGTTTGCACGCCCTTGGTCTCTGTGGCTGCACTGACCTGCCCAGGCGAACAGCCAGGCTGCCTCCAAGCAGGGCTCCACACAGGCCTCCCAGGGAGAACACAGAGGCAATGACTGACCACAGAAACGTCAGCAGGTCTGGATTTAGCTCCTTGTGGTACCGACTAGTCCAGGTTTCATTTAAGAACTTGTGTATATGCTGCAATAGAAAACAAGGATGAATGTGTAGCATTATGTGCAGCCCTACAGCACAGCTCCACAAATAACTTGCACTCCAACCCTAAAAACCAATTCTGGGAGCTAACAAAAGACACCATCTCAGTCACGTTACATTAAAAACACCAAAGTCTAGCAAAATCATCCCTAACCACTGTTTCCTACTCCCCACACACCTCCAGGGCCACTGAGCAGCTTTGCTTGGTGCCCTGGCTCAGGCTGGGCTGCACCAGAGGAGAAACACCAGCTACCAGGAAGCTCTGAGGTCCTGAACAAGGAGGGGAAAGGGATGGATGATTGGTCCTACTGCTTTTAGGAATATGTCAGACCACAAAGGCCTCACAACCTAAACAATTTTACTGTCAGGAGACTCATTCTGACACTTGATCTAAATCTTCCTGTCTTAGTGTAATCCAACAAGTCATAGTAAAATCCCTTTTGCAACTCTAATAATACTCCACTTTTCTTAAGTGTTCATGTGTCAGAACTTTTAAATTGCCTGGTCTCCTAAAATTTGTCTTGAGACAATCTTGAACTGACATGTATCGTAACCAGATAATCCTGTTCTTTGCCAGCAGACTTTAGAGAAGAACAAAGCTCCTGGACTCTCCCTCTCAAGCATGTGACATACTCTTGCACAACCGCCTTCTTTTAAGTTTTGTAGAGAGCATTTGTGTTACAGCAAATCCAGCCTACAGTTTCACAAGCAAATAAATCAGCTGATAGCAGAAAATTATACCCATTGCTTTCACAAGACCATTTGCTCAGATCCTCTTGAATCATCCATAAAATAGGCAGAATCCCTGAAGCCCTGGCAAAGGCTGCACAAGGAACAAGTAAGTGAAAATACCTACGAGTTACTCAGACTCTACAGATGCAGCTTTTTGACTCCCTAAGATCCTTTTCAGCAAGCTGTAACTGGCCTTTCTCCCTGTTATCCAGTGATAGGATGTGTGGGAACAGTTCAAAGCCACATCAAGAGATTTAAACAACATTGGGAGAGACAGTGGTGACAACACACAGGAAAGGTGGTCAAACACTGGAACAGGCTTCCTAGGCAAGCAGTCCATGTCCCAAGGGCATTTGGACAGTGCCCTTAGTAAGGTGTTTAACTCTTAGTCAGCCCTGAAGTGGTTGGGCAGTTGGACTAGGTTGTCATTGTAGGTTCCTTCCAACTGCAAATGTTCTGTTCTGTTCCATTCTTAATGTTCTGGGCTATTTTAGTCAAAGGTCTAACAGAAAAAGACTTACTCAATTAGTCCTAAAACATACTTTAACAGAGGTACTTATGTAGCCTGTTTGGCACCTTTATCTTACACAGAATACCTCCGATGGGAGGTACTCACAAACAAATCCACATGAAACCGTCTGAGAAGTCACTAAGAACCCTTCCTATGACATGAAGCCTGCTTTGGTTCCCACTGCAGTCACAACAAAAGCACATGTGGCCTCCTGGCCAAGCTGGAGAGGAAACAGCCCTGTGAACAAGGGATGAGCTTTTACCTTTGTGGGTGCATTGATGATGGAGACATTATACCCATACTGAAAGGTCCCTCCAATTCCAACAGCACAAACAGCCAGGAACAGGGTCCAGCTGGGGAGCTACAGAACAACAGAAGGGAAAGGGTATGAAAAGAGACAGGTCCTTGAACACACCCCTATGGAATATCTAGGAGAAAATCATGGTGAGACACATCATGTATTTAGTTTGGAACAGTGAAAACGTTTCTTTAGAAAATTGCAGGAACTCCCAAACACCTGCAGCAGGAGAAGCATCTCATGCTGACATCTGCCAAGGTCATTAACAGCCTCTAGAGATGTCACAATTACAAGTCTCAGATTAAATGCAGAGAACACAACCACTGCTGGTTTTATTGGAAAGGGGAAATGCTTTTTGCATGAGCCCCACTGCCCATGGTGCCTGTTCCTGATGAAAGAATGCCAGGACTATTTATGTTTTGTGTTAGAGGCACAATACCTCAGTGTCAGGATTAACCAGATCCCAATTTCTAGGATGCAGCACATTTCAACCAAGATGTGACAATAACAATATTTTGTTTCCCTCTGCAAGTCCCTAAAATGACTACTCAATGTAAGTCTTAAAGTTGGCAGGTGCTGAGACTTAGTATCTTAAATCACAACATATTGTTCACTGATAATCTGAAGTTTATTGGCATGTATTTTTTAATCTTTCTATATTGATTACCTAGTTACATTCCTAAATCAGTATTTACAAACTAAAATTATTAATAGAGTCACAGATACATACATTTTAAGGGCAATAGAAACTGCTGTCAGAGATATCCAGAGGTTTGTATAGTGTTTTGTTTTCTCGCATGGTACTTCCTGACTCTACTTTTTACTGAATATACTACTAAAAATAACATCCAGTTCAAACCCTAGCCCTAACCATGTCTTTTAAAATTAGGTCCTAATTTCATCTCATAGTATCTTATTTTCTAACTTCATCTGGACACAATGTCTCCTATATTAAAGGCACTTCAGTGATCAACTTTCCCCTTCATATATAAAGATTGTACATAGCTTTTTCCCATAAATTTGTACTCCCTGAATTTCTCATTGTAAGGCTTGTAGATTAATTCTTCATCATTCTCATTCTTGGTCCAGTTCCCAGAAATGCTGAGTTATTCCAGATATTATACTGTATTCTGAAAGAGCTGTGTCTTTCCTAAAGATAATTCACCATAATTTATGTCCTTCAGGACTAAAATTCAGAAATTGAAATAGATCTTATTAAAGTAAAATGCAATTAACATTTCCTGATGGTTTACAAGAATAAAAAGTGTTTCTCTGAATTCCAAGCACAGTAATGAATAAAGAGCAATAAATAAATACTGCAGCTGGATGGCAGGAAAAAAATATAACTTGAGGTGGTAAATACTGGCACTGCACACTCAGACCCTTCCAATAATGAAGGAGTGTAAAGGTATTCTGTGTGTCTCATGGGTACCACCTGAAATCCAGAATGGGCAGAAAATAAACCAACAACCTCAAATCATTGATTAACATTCATCACATAACTTAGGGTTTGGTATGACAGATCTTTTGTTCTTTCTGCCCAAATCAGCCAGTTCATTTTACACTGTGTCACATTGGAATTTGGGCCCTGATTTCTTGGAGAGAGCACAGACAACAGCCTCATCTGTTCTGCAAGCTACTCAACTCCTGACAGTTTACAGGCACTTTCGCCTCAACTCAGAAGCGTGACACGAACAAAATTCAATTTTCATTCCATGTAAAACACGAGAATCAAAAAACTTTTATAACTTTGGTTTTATAACACAGCTAGGTGTCCAAGGGAAGCACGAAACTTTGTCAGCCTAATGTTTTCCTATGCAAAATCAATCAGAACCACCAGCGCATTTCACATTTGTGCATCGCTGCTAAAAGCACCATCGGGCTGCAGGATCCACCTCCGGAGGCAGAACAGTCCTTACCTTGCCGGGCCCGCTGAGCAGGGGCTGCTGCTCCATTCTGAGCACGGGCTCAAGTGCAGTTCCTTTGCAAAATTTAGTGAACTACGTTACAGGAGCAAAAGGTGCCAAAGAAATTCAGTTACTATTATATTAAGAGGGTTGTTTGTTTGTTTGTTTTGTTGGGGGTTTTTTTGCCACCGGGACTCTCCTCGACGGTTCACAACTTTTCTGTGACAGAAACGTCCGATTTTGCGGAAGCCCCGCAGCAGCCGCAGCAGCTCCCCCGCAGCACCCGCACTGTCCCCGTCCCCGTCCCTGTCCCCGTCCCTGTCCCGCTCCCGCAGAACCCGCAGCCCCCGGCCGGGACGGGGGTTACCGTGTGCCTCGGCGCCATCCCGCGCCGCCCGCGCCGCTCAGCTGACCGGGATTGCCGCGGGGATTAGGCCGGGCAGGGGCCGGGCTGTGCCGGCCCCGGGGAGGGGGGCCCGGCCCCATGGCCAGGCGGGGGCAGCGCCCCCCGGCCCGGGGCTCCCGCGGCGCCCGGAACTACAACTCCCACAGTGCCCGCGGAGAAGGGCCTGGAACGGGCGCGGGCTGAGGCGGCGGGGGGCCCGGGGCGGGGCGGGGTGGGGCG
>VXBA01005134.1:146307-157533 GCA_013399895.1 Serilophus lunatus | reverse complement strand
AGGCTGAGGGCTGCGGGCCCGGGCCGGGTGAGGGCTGCGGGCGGGGCGGCCCCTACGCGGATGGCGGCGGGGACGGGCCGAGGGGACGGACCGTGACATGTTTTGTCCCCCACAGCAGGCGATGGCAGCGCTCGGTCGATCCTGCCCGGGCATCCCGGCGGGCCCGGCCGTGGAGCTGCCCCCGGCTCCGGCCGCTGCCCTGGAGCGCCGCGGCCGCCTGCAGCCGCCCGGGATGGGCACGGCGGGGATCCAAAACGAAGGTGCCGACGGACCGTCCGGCCTCCGTCTGCAGAGCGGCTTCGGCCGGGCCGCGCTCGGGAGCCGCAGCGAGGGGCTGGGGGCGGCCGAGGGGGGCGCCTTCCCCCGGAGCCGCAGCCGGTGAGTGCCGGGCCCGGGGCGGGGGGATGTGTTCCCTTGTAGCAGCGGTTCACTGGCAGGAGGGTAACATTGTATTGTGCTCGTCTTACGGCCTTGAAGCGGGCTGGTGGGGGATGGAGGAGCCTTCTGAAAGGCAAGAGACGTGCTCGAGTGTGCCAGCATCTTTACAGGCTTTTAAACGCATTTGGGTTGTTTGGGTTTTTTTTTAAACTTGTTCTTTCTCATATGTGAGCACAAGAATCTTAAATTGTTTTGTAAAACGTGGTGCTTTGGTCACGTTTGAGTATTTCCTTGTGATACAAGTTGGATTGTGTTGCTTCTCGAAGCAAAAAATGATCTTGTGGAAAAAAAGTATTGTGTTTTTGACAAAGTGGTCATTCATTGTCCAAAACTTCCATTCCCTTCCTGGCTGATGATGAGCTGCAACTGTTGCTCAGTTGCAAGGGAAATTTTAAAAAGGAGGAAAATACTGTTTGACAATGTCTATGTCACTGGAAGATGTGGTGAGAAGCTAAATAACTATTTGTTTTTCTTTTACAGTGTCTCTCTGCGCTGTGGAAAGAAGCATAAGCTAGGAGAAGAGGCAGAAGGGTAAATTAATTCGTCTTTTATAGCCTGAAAAATCTTAATTTGCTTCTTGTTTTCTAAAACACTTGAGCACATCTCTTCTACAATACAAGCAGAAAGGGAACTTCTATCCTTGTTTCCATTTGGAACTCTTCCCCTGGATAGCACACGAGCCTGCATCCATTTCTGTTACCTCATTAGTTGTGTAGCACTGATTTTCTTGCGTGGGTACTGGCATTTCACTAAGAGCTGATTTTCTTTGTTGAGGTTGTGCACATGACTTTCTGTAACATCTGTTCCTGTAAAATGCCACATTGCTGTTTTGACAGTTGTGAACTTGCTTTGTTCCCCAGTTGTCCTGTGCGGAAGAAGAGACTGACAGGAGCCCCAGATTGCCCTTTGAATCCCAGCAGTGAAGAATGGATTCTCTGTGCAGGTCAGCAGGCAGCTGGGGAGGTGGCAAGTCAGTGTGGTGCCCTGTTAGAAATGCCCTGTGAAGACATGGAGCAGACAATGGGGGAACAGCAGTGCGAGGTTGCTCGCAGGAAACTTCAGGAAATTGAGGACAGGTAAATGCAGGGATTGAGTAGATTGGCTTTGCTGAGCTTTCCCTTTTCTGGTTGGAATCCAGGGGTAAATCTAGCACTTAGCAGTGTGATCACACTGCTGTGAGTCTGAGGTGAACCTTCTGTTCAGCTGATTTCTTTTTAGGCTGCCTGTGGTCCTGTGAGTCTTTGGGGTGATCCTGGGATTTGAAATGGAGGGTGCTAGAGCAGAAGATGCTGAATAACCAACCCTCTGATCACAATCATTATGTAGCATCAATATATCATAATGGAGTTTAATGCTCTTCTGTGAATATCCAGAGCTCAAATTTTAACCAGTTATCTGATCAGTCTTGAGCTCAGCCTTTTTTCAACCTACTGCAGCTGGATTAATACTTAAGAAAGATGTGAATTTGTCAGTGTTGAGAGTAGCATGAACCAGAGAGGTCTCTCTGCACATCTGCAGTAAGGCTGAGTTTCATCTTGCTGACGGTGTGATGTGGGGTAATGGTGTGGCTGTAGACACTCTACTGCAGTCACTTAATAAACATACTGGCCCTCAAAAGGTGACTGGGAATGGCATGTGTGTGTATGAGCTGATTGCAGCTGAGCTAGTATTCCAGAATATCTAAAATGACTACTGCTGATGAGTAGAAAATCCAAAAGTAAATACAAATTTTAAAGGAAGGGTTTTTTTGGGTGATTATCCCATAAATGATGTGTGAGGGGAAACAAGGTACTGTTAGCCTGGGTTTTTTTCCCTGGGTTAATCAGAGTAGTGATATATGTCTTTATTATCTGTCTGTGTCTGCTTGGGACCTCACAGAGGGTTGTTCCCCATCCTTCCCTGCTACTCTGCTAAGTTTTCTATAAAAGGTTTACCAAAACCAAAGGAGATGCCTGTATTTTTTAAGAATTCTCCAATGCTGTGTGCTGATTTCATCTTACAAATGGGTGTGATGTTGTGAAAAGTGCAGCACTGTATTCAGTACCTTTGCAATAATTCTTAAAAGTTCAGATATGGGGCACTGAGCAGGTGAAACTGCTGCCTAGCTGAGGCTCACCCATGTAATGTGACTGAATCATAAGGTTTCCCTTGAAGGGAATTTATTTAATTCCTCTCAGTGTATGTCTGCATTGACACTGCTGGGATAAGAAACAGAAAACAAAGCCAGCTCAGGTACCAGAAGTGGCACAGCTGCTCAAGGGGCTTCTGTGGGAAGTCCTTCTCAGGGTACTTTGGCCCAGGAGAGACTCCTGTTCACACAGTCATGCTGCTTCTGGTACCCAGCCTAGGTCAGAGGTGTACACAGTGCAGTGCACGGAGATGTGACTGTGGTCTGCAGTGGATGTGCCTGATAACAGTGTGCTCAATAGTGTTTATCTCCCTCTTCCCCCTCCATTCCTAGGATAATTGATGAAGATGAGGAAGTTCATGCTGATGGAAATGTTAGCAATCTGCCCACTCTTGTCCTGTCAGATACCCTTAAAAAAGGGATGAAGAGGGATTTTGGTGAAGTCCTGACAAAGAAAATAATAGAGTCTATGTAAGTCCTGGAGGAAATAATGGTGCTATGTAGCTATCACATGCAAATGAAAAGAGAGACCCCGTGTCATGTTTGTGGAGATGTCCTTAATTTAGTGCATGGTGCAGCCAATGTTGTGTAAGAGACCATTCATCTGGTCAAAAGGAGGAAAAACTATCCTAATGCAGAAGAGAAAAAAATGTAGCTGTAGTGATACAGAGAGAAATTTGTTGATGAAACCATTATAAGCTTTATTTTTATGTATATGAATTTTCAAAATGAGAATATCCTGAAGTGTGACCAACAGTGATCATCAGGTTTTGTACAAAAGAAAAGAGAAAATACAGGGTTAAAACTAGAAGTAATGGAACTAGTTAAGAAAGATGGAACTTAATAGGAGGGGGGGAAAGGCATATGGCTTCATGTGGTTTCAGGCTAGATGGAAGGATGAAGATACTCACTGGTCTTTGCATTTAGTAGGAGAACTTGAGTTTAACTGAAACTCCATCCTCTCCTAGGAGCCGTCCTTCCATGGAGCTGGTGCTTTGGAAGCCTCTCCCTGAAATCCTGACAGATAAACTGAAGGCTGTTTCTGTTAAGGACTTCAAGCAGCAGAGTACAGAAGGGTGTCAATCTAAGCAGCCAACACCAGGAGCTCCTTTTGAGCCACAGACTGAAACGTTCCCTGAGTCACAACAGACTGCCATGTCTCCAGCTGCATATGCTAGTTTGGAAATACCTGGGTGTGCAGAAGAAGAAATGGAGTTGTAGATGCCAGATTTTAGACTGAAAGTGGTGAGCTTGTGATACTTTTTGTTGGTGTTTTTTGATTCTTTCTTTTTGGTTTGATATGTGAATATGAAGTTACATTGCTTGGTTTTTGTTTTCTTAGTAGTAATCATAAGGACATGGTTTGACCAGGAAACACCCCAAGATTTCTGTACTTCAGTCTCTTAAATATTTGTATTTTTACTGAAAAGATAATCCAGATGCTTTGGAACAAGGAAGTAGCTTTCCATCTTGCTTAATGGTGAACTATCCCTTGGTAAAGCATAAGATCCAAATACTGAATGGAACTGTGGCTTAACCCATGTCTTTCACTTACTGAGCCGTCAAGACTTTGGTGCACATACAGTGCTTGGTCAGTTGGTTTAATTTCAATTACAAAAGGGCATGTAAAGGAATAAATACTTTCATATCTACTCACAGAGAGAAAAGAAATCCCTATGGTAATACAGCTTTTCACACTATTTCATCTGTGCTTGGTTTGGACTTGATGTAAACTTAAATGCAGGAATTACACGTTCTGGAGGGAAGGAATGTTACAGCTGAGCATAAGCCTTCAGCTTTGTAGAAAGTAAAGCCAGCTTCTAATTGGCAGAATATCTGCTAACTTGAGTCATCTTTGGCTTCTCAATTGTGTTTGGGGATTTTTGGTGTCGCTCCCCGAATGAGGTGAAGTCTGGACAAAAGTGGTTCTCAGCCAAGAGATTCATGGTTTACATTGTGCTGAGACTCTTTGTATTCATTAAGTTGAAAAGTCAGTTGAAGACAGCGTAGCTTTTGATTAAAGAAATGGCATCCTTTAATTTGGATAAGCATGGTAAGTAAATGAGATAACAGGGAGCTGCTTTCTGTCATCAAGAGGGTCAGATGCTGGTTATTGTCTGTAACCAAGTCACAGTCTTTGAGACTGCTGGCATTGGTGGTGAGCTGCTTGTCTTCTTCCTCAGAGGATCTAGACTTGAAATTCAAGCCAGAACACGTGCCATTTAATGTAGCATCACATTATTTATACAGATGTGTGCCAAAAGTGCTCAAGATGCCAAGAAAAGGAATCCACAGTGAGCTATTGTTTGTATCTTTTCTCAAGGCATGGCAGTTCCCTTATGCCTGAAACCCTTAAACTTAAGGCACACAATCAATCTTATCTTCTGTTCCTGAGTCTTTGAGCTTTCTCAGAGAGAGCTGAATTGAGGCTTTTCCTAAGAAATTCCTTTCCAAGTAATAGGTTCTGTTCAGAGTCCGACATCCCTGTCTAGTTTTGACATCTTGCTAACGTGAAGGAGCAAGTACACAGTAACGCAGCTGCTTGCACAAGAAAATCTGCTTTTCCTTTGCACAGCTAATGGATAATCTTTGTGATGATATTCTTTACACATAGCTAGTAGTTTAAAATCACACTTCTCTTTTTGCAGCTATCTTTTATTTCCTTTTGGTTGTTCAAAAGATACCCCTATTTGTTAAATCCTATTTATCTTGCTGTTTTTGTTGAAGGTGGTTTTGAAATTTTCTGTCTCTTGCTAAAACATTTCAGAACTTCACTAAAAACATTCCAACATTTGAATAGTTATTACTCTGGAAACTGATGCACACCTGTTCCATTCTGGAAGGTTTATTAATTGGGCTGCATTCTCCAATCTTGCTAGAATGTCTAATTTCATTTCAAGGTCTGCTATAAATTTCTTGCATGAACTGTAAAATTTCTCATGTATTATTAAGCTACTGAGTGTTCTTAAAATCTACAGCCTTCATGCTCCACTGCTGGAGTATAAAGTGAAGCAATGCAGTTTGGAGAAGGCTGTAGTCACTGCAGGTGGAAAATATGGTGCCTCCAGGAAATTCAGCGGCTTTCAGCTTGCAGGATTATAGTGAAAGTTCAAGGCTGGAGGTATTTTAGCTGAAAGCTCTGAATCCTAGGTGAACTGAAAAGAAAGGATAAAAATGGCAAAAAATTAATGAAACCATCTTGGCAACACAAAAATTGCAGAGAGGATGTAAAAAACCTGCAGGAGGCCTAAATACATCAAATCCAGATGCAGTTGTTTTCCTCTCAGAAGCGACAAATTGCGTATCAGATTTGCAGAATAAGGAGTTTTTGTAGGTGGCTTTTAAGGATACTTCTTTTTTCCTGTTAGTTTTGTACCAAAGGTTGACTTTCAGGGGCCTTTCCCCTTAATTGTTTGATGTCAACAGGGCATCACTAACCCGTTATTCTTCCCTCCAAAAAAAGAACATAGTAGTGGGCTGTTGGCAGAGACCGTGTGACAGGGAATTTTCCTTGGGTAGGAAACATTTACTTTCATTTTTTCACCATGTTTCTGCCCTTGTGACAGGAGACAATGGGTTTGAATGACTTTAATTGATGGGGAGGAAAAGAGTGGGCTGCAGTGGGAGCTGAGTGTCCTTGCCATAGCAATCACTTGGAGAGAGAATGGGAGATCAAGCTTTGGGCGTTTCCAGACTTCTGTATTTGTGAGTTTTATTTGTTGTTGGCTTCCTTAAAAGACTTTTATTAATGCTGTTCACAAGCAGGATGGCAAATGTGATGCAGTATTAGAAAAAAACTTATTTTGAAATACAGAAGATCTGATTCTGGTCTGTCTTCTCTTGGGACCAAATCATCCTTTGTATGTCAGTTTTCAATAAATTTTATAAAATATTTTTGAGGTGACTGTGTTTCATTCCTGATGAAAGTGAAAACCTTGGGAGCCTGTGTCTAGGCTTTCAAGGGAGGGTAAAGTACTCTTCTGGCTTAAGATTCAGAATTTAATTACACAATCCTGAGGGCGTGTCACTGCTTTCCTCCACAGTGTTTAGCAGGACAAGGGTGGGCAACAGCAGCATAGAAGAAACCTGAAGCTCCCTGAAAGGAAGAAGCGACCCTAAGGCCTCTGACAAAGCAAAAGGGGGTACCAAGAGGTGTTGCTGTAGCTTGTGTTTTCAGATCTTTCATTTTAATTAAGACTAAAACTATACAGAACTAAAGAAGCTAGGCATTTTTAAAGTTAAGTTTGAGGAGTGTTAGAATACATTCAGATTTTAATAATTATTTTATCGAAATGTAACACTTTGCTCCTTTATTTCCCATCTCCTCCAGCAGAAGGTGGCAGCTTCCTGCTCTATACCATGCATTCCCCCTGCCTTTTGTCTCTTGGGAATCAGTGCTCTGTGTCAGTGGCAACAGGCAACTGCAGCAGGGAGGAGGAGAAAAGGAGATCACACCCTCACTGCTCCCTGCCATGGAAGCAGCCTTGGCTTCAAAGCACTTGGCTGCTCGAGGGCAGGCTCCTAAGAATTAAGTTTACAGGAGACCCAAAAAGCTTACATGTGCAGCTATCAAACTATACTTTACTGGTTCAAACTACCACCAACTACTTGAATGAATCAAAGCACTTTAAAATCTCAAAGGTGTGAGTGCTGATCTTCCTTAAAGCACTGACTCAGAGTAATTACTGGAGCAGAACCTTGCCTAGCAGCTGAGAACTGTTTTGGGGCTGGCTTAAGAACAGGAAGGTATCCTTTGTTCCATTCTCAATGTTGTCTGAAGCAGTCCTTTATGGTGGCTTTCTTGCTTAGGGCTGAAAATGGGTACCAGATTTTTTTGCTTAAGATGGCCATGTCATGCCTGTATTCATAATTCTCCCACTGTGCCACTCACATACAGCTGTTGGGCTTCAACACCTGTCAGACATGACAATGGTAGCAGGCCTCTCCCTGCTTCCACCAACTTTTATTGTCAAGAAAAACAGCTTGAACAGTTGCCTTCAACCAGTTCCTGTCTAAACAGCTTCTCCAGGTGTTTCAGGGCTGTTTTTAAGACAACTGTTTTTCTGTGCTTCTTTAATTTTTATGAATTACTCTAGCTGAGTCCTTGGGTTTAGCCATCATGAAGTGTGCATATGATGATACTGGGCCCTGCCTTTGCAATGGTGCAGCAAAAGCTGTCACCTCTTCCCTTGTTCACTGCAGAGCTTACATGTGCCCCCTTGAAAGATGATGCAACCAGCACAAGCCACAAGTTCACAGTGACTTCTCACTTCCTCTCTTCCTCATCCTGGCAGTTAATGGCCCTGTATCTTAACCTGAGCTTGCATGAAAAAAACCCCAAACCAACTGCACTGAGCATTGCTGGCAAGAGACCCAGAATTGTGCACATAGCAGAGGGTAAGTCTTTGACCCCTAAGCTACATTTCAATCCTTCACTGTCAGCACTTACTCCACTCAGACTTCTGAAGGAAATGACAGAATTTCTTTAGTGAAGACAATTTAAGCAGACACAGGTGGATGTGAAGGTTTTTCAGGCAAGTTACAGAATGCTCAATGCAGCCCTAACCCTCCCCACTCAAGTTATTTTTGTCAAAATGGAACATAAAACATGAAATAGCACTGAAACCAAGAACAGCTGTGCAAACACCTGCAAGAGCTCCCTTTCAGTATGGAACTTCAGTTTCTTGTGTCTCTCCAGTGTTTTTAATACTGCGATGTTGGAGCAAATACATGTGGACAACAAGGAGTTCTGCTGTAGTATTTGAACTTAGCTCCTGCAAAGTTCACTTGATGCTAACCCTAACCTTAAATTCTTCAAGGGCCAGATATCTCTCAGGGAGGAGGGGAGAGTAAGGCAAAAAAGGGTCAGTGAGCTGCACTGCATTTTAATTGCACCAATACAGTTAAATGGAGAAAGCAACTCTACATAGCAAATGGAAACAAGCATTTACATAGTAAAGCTGTAAGATGTAGAGACTTAAAATTTTACCCCAGTTGTCTACACATGACTATCCCACTGCAGGTTCTGGTGTTAAGATTTTGAATGGAAAACAAAATGAACAGTTTCAGGTTCTTATAGAACTAGGAAGTTAGTGAGAAGAAGTCTCCTCCCTCATAAACCAAAACTGATGCAGGGGAGGGCATGACACTCTAGGCTTTTTCCTACCATCATTCCATCTACTAGCATGGGTAGAACTGTGCAAGACTTTTCTGAATACACTTGACTTTTTAATCCCATACACCCCCAAAGGGGCATGTGCTGCTATCCTGCCAGGACGGTTAGGCAAGGGGAGTTGACACTACCAAGTTAGACACTAATGAGCTGTGGAAAGAGTTCATTGGCAAAGCTGTCCTCCCACACGTGGTCAGTGCCAAGGGGAGAGGACATGTCACTGAAGGGGGACAGGGATCCTTCATACCCAGAGTCACTACAGGCATCCAACAAGCAGCTTGAGGCTTCAAGGCTACGATGAGAAGAAAGCAGATTGGAAATACCCAGTTCAGGCATGAAGCTGTCTACAGGTTCCTCCTTCACAGACACTGGGACCTCAAGGGTAGAATCTCTCTCTTCATCTGAAGACAAGGCTTTCTCACTTTTCACTAGCATATTCGTTTGGTTGCTCACTTCAACAGGAATCTCCAGTAGCAGGGGCTTTGTATATACGTGGTCAAACCTTATCAGTTCATTAATGGCCTCCAGCTTAGCTGATGGGGACCCCAAAGAGGGAGAGAGGGAGGTTGATAGGGAATTCGTTTCTCCAGAGAGCTCTTCCTCCAGCTTTCCCAGGCACGTTGACTCTGAATCAGCATATCTGAGAAACATCTCTGGGTCCAGACTGTCCAGAAAGCCCAACAGGAGATCAGGCTGCAGAACAAAGTGCTATTTTAGAAAGACAGTAAAACACCAGCTATGGCATCTATTAACTCCCATCTGCAAGTTCAAACACACTAATGCAATCACAGTTGTTTCATCAAGAAACCCAAAGAGTTAAGGCAGTTCCTTATGTTTCAGAAAATCCCAGAAACTGTCTGGAATAGGCCACAGGAGGTTCAGCCTCCCTGCTCCAAGAGGGTCACCCCAGAGCACATTGCACAGGACTGCACCCAGCTGGTTCTCAAGTATCTCCAGTGAGGGAGACTCCACAACCTCTCTGGGCAGTCTGTTTGAGTGTGCAACCATTTTTTATCCATTAGCTTTTTTGTAAGGGTACTGGCAACCCCCACAGAATTCTATATGCAGTTGAGATTCACAGGCACTATGAAAAGCTCCTTGAGATCGTGGATGCCTTGAGTACAAACACCACAGTGCCCACCAGCCACACAGAGCACAGACCAGAACTCAGCTTAAGCAGACCTACCTGTGACCCAAGTTGGGGAGGCTTGGGTAGTTTTGTTTAACTCCTGTACTCACTGAATACAGCCTAACACAGCTCTTCTGAGCCACAGGTAGGGCATTCCACGACTTAGGAAACAAAGCAACTGGGAAAGTCATTCAGGTATTTAACATCAAGAAGTTACAATACTAGTCTCAAATCCACAGCGGTTCTGGATTTTGTGGGCAGTTTGTACAGGAGTAGCTGCTCACCTCAGAGTCTGAAGAGTCACTGCCATCAGAATCCACGTGGAAGCTATCAGGAGTGGTGGCTGCTGGGCCTGCACCTGCTGCAGAGGAACACGTAGTCTGAGTGCTGCGGACTCAGCGGACCCGGCCACCAGTCTGATCTCATCCACCTGTGATTCCTTCACCACCTGTGCCAAGGAAAACACTGGGTCACCACCAACCTTCCAGCAGGCAGCACAGTACGTAAGCACAAAGATTACATTTGTTCCTGCAAAGGCTTCCAACATGACATTCTCCACCTGTTTCTGCTGGAGGAACTTTAGAGGCAAGACCACTTTCAGAGTTAGCTGAAGCTGCCAGACACCTGCAGATTTATTTCACCACTTTTTAATAAGAGCCTGACCACCTCCACCATACCCCATTCTTTTGAGACGGGCCTACGTGACTGCAAGAGTTTTTACTTCTGTAACGAAGTATAGAAGAGTAGACAGTATCTCAAAACAGCTTGGAACTAGTCAGCTTGTTATATCCCACACCACCACCTCGGTGCCGGTGAGAGCCTGCACGAGGAGCACAGGGCTGTTTGCAGCACACGGCCCCCGGCAGCGGGGCAGCTCTCGGCGGGGCGGACACACCAGAAGCACCGCGGGCGGCTCACCTGGGACTCGCTGCCACCCTCCTCCTTCGTCGTCAGAACATCTAAACCCAGGCGGCAGCGGAGCTCCTGGTTCTCCAGCACGAGGTTACACGTCCTCTCCCGCAGGAGCTGGTTCTCCATCAGCAGCTTCTGGTTCTGCAGAGAGCCGTGAGGCAGAGAGGCCGTCCCTCACCTGCCCGCCCCAGCCCCTCACCTCCTCTTCCAGCTCCAACACCTGCTGCTCCAGCTCCGTCATCCGCGCCTTCTTCCTGTCGCGGGCGCTCTGGGCCGCCACGCGGTTCTTCAGCTTCCTGCGGGGCAGGGCGGCCGTCAGCGCCGACCCCGAACCCCAACCTCACCCTAACCCCCCCCGCTGCCCCCCCACTCACCTGCGCAGCGCCTTCTCCTCCGGGCTCAGGTGCGTGAGCCGCTGCCGCTTGCGGGCCGGCTGCGGGCCTTCCA
>VXBA01005134.1:130650-145017 GCA_013399895.1 Serilophus lunatus | reverse complement strand
CTGTCCGTGTCTCACTGTCCGTGTCTCGCTGTCCGTGTCTCACTGTCCGTGCCCGTGTCTCCCTGCTGGGGCCTCCCGGTGCTCCCCTGCCCGGGGTCAGTCTGTCGCAAGCACAATCGTGGGGAACACAAGTGCCAACAATGGAACTGCAGCAGATGCCACGAGACAGGCCAAAAAGAACCAAAACCCAGCGAGAATAGCGCCTGATGAGCAGAAGCTGCGGTAGAACGCGCAGAAATCGCCCAGGGCCGTCACTCGCTGCCCCCGGGCTGTCCTGGGGGGGGGCAGCACGGCCCGGGCAGTGACCAGCGCTGTCCGAGCAGCGCCGTCCCCCCCGGGCTGGGCTGGTGTCCGGTGTGACCGAACTGGGACCCGGGCACCGTGTGGGTACAAAGCCTGGGAGCGCCGTGCCCGTGGGAAGGCGGGTGTGCAGCACCAACGCACCAACACGCGAGGGAGGCACCGTGGGCGCCCCAGTTGTCGCCCTGGGCTCGGCGACAAAACTTTCCGAGTTTCCACTTACACACACAGAATTACACACAGAATTAATAAGGTGGGAAAAGACCGTAGAGATCGTCAAGTCCAACCTTTACCTAAGTTAACAACCTATCCAACAGCAGTCTAACATCTATACCCTCTAAACCATTTAAACCATCTAAACCATACCACTAAGTTCATCATCTAACCTATCCTTAAACACATCCAGGGACGGTGACTCCACCACCTCCCTGGGAAGCCCATTCCAGTGGGGGATCACTCTCACTGTGAAAAAGTTCCTCCTGACATCCAACCTAAACCTCCCTTGACGCAGCCTAAGACTGTGTCCTCTCGTTCTGTCATTGGGAGCCTGAGAGAAGAGACCGACCCCCGCCTGCCTACAGCCTCCTTTCAGGGAGTTACAGACAGCGATAAGGTCACTCGCAGCAGTTGCCGGTGACCTCGGTCATTGTGAAATGTTGAGACTTTGGCTGCTTAGGTTTGTTTTTGAAGTGCATTTGTACATTGAATTTAAATGAGTTGAGATGTTAAACAGTAAAGGGAAAACATGAGCTTTAGGAGTTCAAAGACACTGGTGCGCTGGTTTGGCAGTACTCCAGCACTGGAGCTCTGCCAGGCTTTCATCATCCAGAGAACAAACTGCATTTGTAAGCCTGTGTTTGTTCTTTCCTTGCTCTCTGCAGCATGACATTGAGCTAAGGCTGAGAAATCACCTTTCTACTCTGACACCTTTGTGAAAAATATGGCAACTTTTTGATAAGCCTTTTAATCTCAATGCAAAAAAGTTGTTTGTTCTGGTCCTGCAAAGCCCCTTAGACACCAGTCCCTGAAAATTATCTGCTTCTCTTTTGCGTGTCTCTTCTGGGTTTGGACTCATGTTTCTTCTGTAATTCTAATTCCAAATAAAAAACTTCATTGTTTTCTAACAACATGCAGATCCAGTATCAATAACTTTTACAGATTTCAGACATTCATTTCAAATTGCCCTTTTTTGCAACAAAAGTGTTGAACAGATTGCCTCACATTGCTGATTCGTGATATTTGTAGCTACACTGGGGAGACTGGCCACGACATGGTTATTGTACAGCTATCCAGGTCGCTTAGCATTATGGCTGGAAAAACATCCTAACTTTCTGTCTGTATGTGATTTAATTTTCCTGTGGAACCAGAGGATATGTGTGTTTCCTTTTGCAACATAAACTTATGAGCATGAATAACCCCCAGAAGTGCGGGGACATGTATGATAGGACTGGTGCCTGGGCTGCTTTATGTGTATGACCAGGCACAAAAGTGGAACCTGCCCTTGGCACTGGTGGTGTCCCTTCTTGCTGAATATAATAACAGCATCCATTGGCATGTCTGGTATTGGCAGTAAGAGCTGGCAAAAGAAGGGCATGGCACCCTGCAGTCTAGTCCTGTTGAGCAGTTTTAGCAGCACTGCTAAGACTAGCTGTGGTGCAGTTGATGAGACATTTAGGCTCACAAATAACATGTTACTTCCACTAGAATACATGAAGTCTTTTATTAAATACATGGTTAAGTCACAGGGTAAAAGAGTGCCAAAAATTTCATTAAAGCTGGTCTTGCACTGTGCCACCATTTCAGCTAGTTTTATTAAAAGACTTCAAGTCAAATTCTGATTTCCAATTTTTTTTTCAGGCTCACTGTTTGCACACTCCAGTCTTTGTATTTTTCTTTTTTTCAATGTCTGGGTTCAGTCCTGTGATCTGCATGACTCGAGAATGCTCTTCTCACTCTGCCTTTCACCCTGCTGGGAGTTCAGCACTGTCACCAAGAATGTGCCAACGAGGATGCTGTTGGCTGTCCTGCCACAAACCACATTAAGTCCTGCCAATGTAGCTTTATGTTGTGTGTTCCAGGTGGCCAGCCCATGAGAGGAAATAGTTTTGTTTAACAAAGGTGGAGAGGCTTTGCCCTTGTGTAATATCAGATTCAGAGAAACATGTGTTGAACGTCATCCATGTATGAAAAAAGAGGGAATAGAAGAGGGAAATAAAATGGAAGAAGAGGGTAGAGAAAAGATTGACAACCATAGTCTGAGAAAGAGTTTGTTTGCCAAATGTGTGTCTGAAAACACCTGGAAAGTGGCCCAGGGCCCCAAGCTGGTGACAACAGCTGGAGTATTCCCAGATTTGTGTCAATAGCTGATTAAATGAGAACTGTTTTGTCCTCATGTTCCACCCACACACAGTGCTGGTACCTGCTACTACCCAGAATTTCAAGGAACAGTGAGTGAGTGTGTGTGAGTTCCACCTTAGATCTGTGTGGTGGGCTGGAGATTCTTACTCTGATCATCTTTAGGGTTCAGCCCCCTGACCCAGCTGACTTTGTGGGGAGGGAGAGATAATGTCACATCTGCACCCCAAGTGTCTCCTGTTACAACTCTTCTTCTAATACCTTCAGACCTTCATGCTGGAGTTCTGTCTGTACTGTCCCCACAGCAGTGTCCCAGCCACGCCAGGCAGCTGGTATCTTGTGGCAGAGCTCACGTGCCCTCAGTGCAGGGTATTCTGTCTGGCCGTACCCATAGGATTAGTTGTCCCATTGCCATAGTCAATAAGGGCAATATTGTCTCTTTTTGGAGTGGTAATGGTACATTTAAGACCAAGCAACCTATATAAAGAGCTCAGAATGTTCCTTGCATCTCCATAGTATCTTTTCTTCCTGAATTTCACTGGCATTGTAATTCCAGTTTGCTTCATTTTGTTAGACTCCTTTGAAACTCAAGAACCCATTGGTCTCAAGCAAGTGCAGAAATGAACTAAGGTATAGAATTTTGTAGCAGTTGCAAATTTTTGCCAATTTACTACTTTTCCCAGAAAACTAGTATGCTTATTATACAGTGGAGGTCTCAGTGTAGAGGCAGCTTCCTAATGCCCTTCTCACTGTCATGGAATGCTGATTGTAAGGGCAAAGTCTACCTGCTTACAAGGACATTGCAGCATTTTGAGATAAAGATCTCTTGATTTGATTTTTTCTGTCAGAGAACCAAATTTCTCTTGCACATTTAGAGCCTGGAGAGCACCACTCATGAGACTTTAAAAGAAGACAAGATATCCATGCCACAGTAAAGGGAAAGGCTTGTGACCCTGTGCTACCAGTTCTGTAAAAGTGAAATGTTACTGGAAAACTCTGCAAACATTAGTCTTGCAAACAGATCTCTACCCGTAGTGACTGGATGCCCTTGGAAAGATTTACACCATCTGCCAGTCCCTGAGAGATGGGCTCAGGTCAAAGAACCTGTTTGGTGATCACTTCAGCCAGCTGATCTTTGAAGGCATCCTGTAGCTCGTGGGGAGGTTGTGGTTGGTTGCTGCACTGGGACTTGCTTGGTTTTCCTGGCTTCTGCTTCCAACCAATTTGCTTAATGTGAAACTCGTGCCCTTCTGTATCCATATCTCTACTTCATTGCATGGATTACCTTTTTCTCTAGAAGGTCTAGCTGTTGGCATTTCTGGTGCTTGGCTGTGGTTTGTCTGGTTGTAATGCCCATTGGCACGTCTAGTTCTACCTCAGCTCTTTGGATCCTCTCTTTCTAGATTGGTCACAAGCACAGTGTTCCCCTGCAAAGTTCCCTCATCGTGCTGGCAGGAAACTGGACCAAAAGGTTGTGCAGATTATGAGGGATATGGAGGTTCTGGAAGATGCCACAAGAGCTGTTGGTGCGGAGGAGTTGTGCCCCCCTGTACACACTGATGTGTGGTGGTACATTAGAGAGGTTAGTCACAAGTAAAAGAAAAAAGGTAAAGGTGCTAAACCAAGTTGAGATGATGCGAAGAGTGCATCGTGGTGGGTGATGCTGCAGAATGTGCTTGGGCAGTACTGAGAGACTGAGCTTCCTGCTGTGCTGTGCTGGGGAGCCAACAGCACTGCTGTAGGTTCTGTGCAAAAGTGCCACATGTGGAGTGAGCACAGAACAGCCAGCTTCAAACCTCACGGGCCTGAAAGTTCCTGTTGCAGCAAGTTTTTCAGTTTGCACATCCTGGTTCAGAACTGGAACCTCTCCTCAGAAAAGACTCTAGGAGGCAAACAACCATGTTTAAGAAAACTTAATGGCTACTTCCTATTGGCAGAAGCTCTTCTTTGCAGCAGTGCCAGTGTTTGAAAGGAAAACCCTTTTCTTATTTATTAGTCATTCCCTAGGCTTTGAAATTCCTTGACAAGTTCAGAGCCCCGGTTTGTAATTTTGAATTTATTTGCTTATATTCTCCCATTTTGGGTGCCTTTTGTACAGAGAAGCCTGTCTCCAGCTGTCATGAGACCCTGTGTGAAAGGAGGAAATTATCAGGAAATGTCAAGTTAGCAATCAGTTCTCAGTGGAGGTTCAGTAGGACCTAAGATGTGAGTGGTTTAAGGTGATTCATTAAAAGTGCCAGTGAGATCTTTTTACTTAGGTGAGTCTTTAATTTAATAGATAACCCAAGATGAAATAAATAGTGGCTTAACTCACTTTGGCATGAATGAATGAATGAATGAAGACATTGCTAATGTACTAATTCCATCATTTTAGCCAGTCACATTTTAAGAATGTTTTTGCTTTTTATAGTCAGAAGTGGTGAAATCTATTTGTTGGCTTTAAATTAGGGGTCTTCATATTGCAATTAGTATTAGTGGCTGATACATTTTACACTTTAAACACGTCCTTCAAATTTATGGTGGTGGTGTTCATATATTGTTCATATATTTTTCACTTTATAAAGTATATTGCTTGAAGTAGGGCTTCATGAACAGTAACTTGCACCATATATTTACTCTGGAAACACTAACAAAAAAGTTGAATTAAATACAGAAGTGTCAGTATTTAGACTGTATGTAAATATGGTTCTGTGAAATATGCAGGGGGTGCTGCTACATGTGATTTACAGTAGATGTTTCTGCAATATTGTGACAGAAAAAACTGCTAAGCACTGACATAATGAGCACATAAAATTAACAGTAATCCAGGATTTGTTGTGGTTGTAACTGGAAATGAGTGAGAGCCATCTCAGGGGCACAAGAGCACAGTGAAAGACATTCAGTGGATGGATTTGAGGGGGCTTCTTGTGAAATGCATATAGAGAATCTTGGAAAATGTGGCTCCAGATTTTTTCCAAAGCCATTCTCTTCCTATTAGCCCTTGCAGAGGTTTTAGACGATCAAACAGGACACAGCAATCATTTCCTAGGGTTATTTCTTAGTGTTCTTTTTTCTTCTTTTGGCCACGTGGTCTGCTCTGCCTGCCTGCCTGCCCTGCCTGCCTGGTGAGGACCCTGAAGGGAAGCATCAGCCATGCCTGTACTTGTACTGTATACTGGGCAATAGTTTGCAAAAAGAAAAGGCTGCAGTTATCTAAAAAGGGTATTTTTAGTATGATTTACATATTTCTGTTTTATGGGCCTGCTTCATTATTATGTTTTCCCCTCAGTAGATAATAACATATACAGAGAGAGTGGAGGGTTCCCAAATCAGCATGTTTCCCCTTCTTACAGAGTTAAAAAACTACATGTTGTTTAAGACATTGTAAACCTTAACCTTTCAAACATTAACAGAGAATTTTGTTCACAAATAATTTTTATAATTAAAATTCTCATGGTTACTCAGTTGTTTAATTTGGATTGCTTTGATGGTGATTTACTTGGATTAATTGTGTTTCCAAATTTTAGGTAGCAAGAGACAAAGCCACAACTGCATGGCATTTTTTTCTTAACATAAATCTCCACTGACTTTTCTTTTTGGTCTTTAAGCTGACAAGTTATAAGAGTTTGTTACTTTAATTTAGAGTAATTGATGATAACAATGAAAACATCATTTTCATAAATATAAAAACATTTTGTCCATTACGGTGCACTTTTTGTTCCAAACTGCATGAATGCACAAGACTGTGGGAGACACGTCTAACCCATCCCCTCATTCCAGAGCCCCCATTCCCCCCCAGCCCCTTCTCGCGCAGGTGCCGCCCCGCAGGTGCCGCCCCGCAGGTGCCGCCGCGGCCTCGGGCGCCCCCTGCTGGTGTTGGAGCCGCCGCGCACTCGCCCCGCCCCGGCCCGGGGAGCTCCCGGTGCTGCTCCGGGGTGAAAACTCCTCCGTCCCTCGGGTGTGTCGGGGAAAGGCTGATTTTAGGCAGCCCATTGCACTCTGCTGCGCAACCGTGTCTCAGGGAACAGGGGCAGGCATGTACATGGCCTTGAATTTAATGGGAAAAGGACGGTGCTTGTTCCTGTTGCTTGTTAAGAGGCACAGCAATATAATTTGCTTATGAAATAAGCTCTGCAGAGCACAATATTAATACATAAAACGTGTAGGGAATATGGGCAGTAGTTCGAGTTATCAGTTCCTGAAACCCCCTGGACAGGAAGGTGTGGGAGCGCGAATGAGACAAACGGCTTTCCTTTATCCTTCCTGTGCACACCTCATCTGCTAGGAGGACTTCTCAGATGCAGTTTGCTGTGGAAGGAAGGATCTGAGGTTTGATTTAAGAAATGCTTAAATGCTGTTCATCAAAATTTCATTCTCATTGTCAGAACTCTAGAATGACGTTGCTTATGGTAACCATTTAG
This sequence comes from Serilophus lunatus, assembly GCA_013399895.1. Taxonomy (NCBI): domain Eukaryota; kingdom Metazoa; phylum Chordata; class Aves; order Passeriformes; family Eurylaimidae; genus Serilophus; species Serilophus lunatus. The sequence goes on along the minus strand of VXBA01005134.1, from coordinate 137,962 downwards.
AGCCAGCATATATGTCCCCACGCTGTGCCAGGCAATGAAAGTACACCCTAAAATCTCTCTGTGACATTCTTTAATCCATACAAGAGACTCTCTGACACACCACCTGCTTTTTGAACTTGAGTGTCATGACAGCCTAGAATTCCAAGGCAAATGGTAAGTAAATAATTTTTTTGTAATGTAAGAGGGAGATGCTGAGTCAAGTAACTTACAATTATACAGTGGGACACTTTTTCCTTCACTTCAGTCTGATTGAAGTAAAAGGCAGACACTTCTTCCTTGACGTGGAACACATACAAGTATAACTATAACAGCACAAACTGGCTTCAAAGGGAAAGCTAAATCTCAATTAAAGCAAACATTTATAACAGTCATAAACCATTATAAAGAATACTTAGAATATTTTTTAAACAGGAGTTATCAACAAACCTGCTGGCACTATCCAGACTTTGATTTTGACGCTGTTTAAAATATAATAGTTTATTTTAGTTCTTCCATTGGAATCCTGGTGTATTGGCATGTTTCTTCTTGATTAATTAGTGATGTTTTTCTTCGTTTCTCTTGTGTCTCTTGTTTCTCATCTGGAGTTTTAAAGGAAAGACAGTATCTTAAGCCTGTGTGAACAAAGGAATCACTGTGATCAAGCTGTCATGTGAATTTATGACCTGAAGGTATTTGAGGCAACTGCCATGAAAACTGATAATATGCTCCAGCTTCCAGGAAATGCTCTTAACTCTGTAAGATCAACTGTTAATTTAAATGAGGTAACTGGACTGCCTTTGCAAGTTGTTTATTCATATATAACCCTTTTTGTGTTTGTTGTGTTGGTGCTCAGCTCTTTCAGCATCTTATGTAGTATTATTGGTAGCTGAGGTCTTCTGCTGGAATTCCCTTGGTGACTTGTCACTTGGTCCTTTGTGTTGGATGAGTCTTCCCAGAACATTATGCCTGTTCACCCACCTACCATTCCTGTTGGGTATGATCACAACCTTTCTACAGCATAGAAAAGCCTGAGGATGTGTTTAGAACTATCAAAGATGAGACAAACAATTAATTGCCTTTATAGAATAGATAGGAGGATGAGAAGTAATTATGTAAAATACGACTTAATCTGTGAAGTGTTGGAGGAATAAACTGCTGTCCTTTCTGTCAGCACTTTTACAGTGGTGAGAACTGATCAAAACCAGTTTTTACAAGAACAAAATTCCTGTTCATGTGTTTTCATTGTCAAGAAGAAAATGAAATGAGAATGTTGATTTACTGGAATATGATCCACTTTTTTCAGCTCGAGCTTATTCTTAGCACCAGTTCCCATTTGCCATTGTATGTTCAGAACACTTCTATTAATTGGAGACAACGGTAGTGGTTTGTTGGGGTTTTTTTTTTGCAGTTGTTTTGGGCTTTTTTGGGAGGGGAGGTGGGGGTGATGTTTGTTTGAGTTCGGGTTTTTTTGGTGTTTTATGTGGCAGCTTGTGAAACTTCCATTGGATGCCTGGGAGTTCGAGGGAAAACCAGCCTGAGCTGTCAGTGAGTGCAGTGCTGCTGCCTGCTCACACTCCCGGCTGCTCCCGGGACAGGCCCTTGCTCACCAGAGGGGGCAGTTGGGCTCTGAGCTCTGCAGCTGCCAGTTGCCCTCACTCTCATAAATGGACCTCCCATTGAAACGGAGCCACACTGGGTTATCTGCTGTTACCAGACCCCTTCTAATTGATCAAACCTAGGAACAAGAACTACCTTTTCATACTGTTTAACCCATCTGAGCAGCCCCTTTTAAGAAATTTTATTTTTTTCTTTACAAAGTGGATGAGATGAAATATAGTGCAAACAAGAAGTCCAATAGAAGTTCAAATAGAACTTCAAAAATCACAGTAACTGAAATACTTTTAATCCATGCTCATTGGTTAGTATTTCCTCAAAAAAGGGTCATCTTTTCCTTTGCTATGCTAGAATTTTAGACAGTTTATCAAGAAAAACAAAGTTTATTTGAAAGTCCACTTTATTACTAGCTAAAATTTCAGTAAGTCTTTTGGGTTCTGATATTGCTGTACTTACTGCAAACTGGATCATCAGAGACTAGCAGCATTGTAGATCATCAGAAGAGTCATTTTGGTGACGTGTCTTAAGAAAACACTTAACTGAAAGTGTCATCTGCTCTTTGCTATAATAATAACAACTCAGACTAGGTTTTGGGAAGGGTCTCTCAGTACTAGAGGACAAACAAATGAGTGCCAAAGCAGCGAGGCTAAGGATGTTTTGTTTTCAATGTATTTGTTCTTAATATCTCTGGGCCCTGCCCTTATCACTTCCCTTCAATAACCTGAGTTCCTCTTCCCTTCCTTCTACACTCCTTAAGCATCCTCAAGCAAGAGCCAAGACATGCTGTTCCTAATCTGCTGCACTTGGGTTTTTTCTAATTACTGCCATGTGTGTGGGGGGGGTAACAGCTGAACTCCACTGACCTCTGCCCCCTCACCAAGAGATGTGATCCATTTACATTAACACACATTTACTTTATGTCCTTTCCTAGTGGGAACCCCTTAAAATGCAAAAGCTTACAAAAAGCTTACAAAAGCTTCATGTTAATTAAATGGGGTACAATTAGAATGAGTAATTTAAAAATTGTAAAATCAGCAGCAGATTGGGACAGTAGAACTGAAAAAGTGCAGCTTTTTAGATGTTTTCCTGCTGGCCTAGCTTTCCCCATGTGCCTTTTGGATACTCCTGCAGTTCCCAGAGTCCAGACCCTCCAATTTCCACAAAATTTTCAAGACAGTAGTAGCAGAGCTAACCTCCACTCTGCCCTGGTCAATTAGCTAATAGGTTCAGAAGAGCATCAAGGCTGATGGGAAGATGGCATATGTTTAATTTAATTATGAAATGAGGCTGTATTTGTGGTTGACTGCACAGATGTGACAGAAAGCAGCTTTCAGATATCTTCAGCCAAATGTATTTTTAATTACAGGGAAGGCAGGACTAGGGAATTTGGGTTCTTGCCTCCTTTAATGGTGACAATAACTGACAGATATGTTGCAAATGGCTACTTAGTGTGGGTTTTTTTCTAGCCTGTTGTGCAAGGCAATACTTCCTGTGCAATATTCTAGCTCTGCTCTTGGCACAAAATACTTAATTTTATTTTGTTGTTTTTTTTTTTTTTCTGTAACATTCATCACAGTGTTACGTGGGTACTTCACTGACTTTGTTCAGTCTTGAGAGCAGAGGGAGAAGAGTTCTATAATACCCATTTTGCAAGAGAAGTGAGTTGTAGGAAGTTCAGCATCAAAAACATCCTCTAGTGTTGATTGCCTTCATCTGAAATAGAATCATAGAATTGTTTAGGTCAGAAAATACCAGTAAAACCATCAAGTCCAACCATTGTCCCAGCACTGCAAAACCACTAACCCACGTCCCCGAGTGCCACATCCTCACATCTTAGAGGTGACTCCACCTCTATCCAGACCAGCCTGTTCCAATGCCTAACAACCCTTTCCAGAAAGAATTCTTCCTTAATATCCAATACAAACCTCCCATGGAGTGACTTGAGGCTGTTTCTTCTGGGCCCATCACTTGTTTCTTGGAAGAAGCCCAGTGCCTAGGTCATGCTTTCTCAGATCATTTGGCATTGCACATCATCTTGTTGTGTTCAAATCACAGCTCTCACTGTTCTCAGCTGCAGCTGTAAATGCTTGAGCCTCCTGGGCCTCAGTTTGTTATTCGGGATAAAAACACAAAACATTTCTCAAGTTCTGTGGCACAACTGACCTGTGACCTGTGTGCTGCCAGCCGTGCAGGATGCCAATTAGAAATACTTGATACTTTAATGATAGATGGTCCATTCTTTTCCTGCAACTTCCTGCTTGGATTTCTGCCCAAGCAGAGGGAACTTAGTGACCTGAGACCCAGTGCCTCAAGTCATCCCTCAGTATTTTGACTGTGAGGCTGCTCTAAGGCAGTTTTGCTGTGTCTGCAGGCCAATGATATGGATAGTTTAGTGGAGTGGATTAGACCTTCAGCAACTCTTCTTTTAGGTGTAGGATGCTGCCCACTTATTATACAGAGCCCCATTCCCATCTTTCTCAGTAGGTAGTTTCCAGATTTTATTTGACCTGCCATTTCAGCATTTACAGCTCTCCACCAGAACTGGAGAGGGTCTACCTCAATGCCATTTCCTAGGGAATATCCAAAAAGTACTGGTGGTTCTGTTTCATTAACAACAGAGGCAGAGGCCTTATCTATAGCATTTTTTTACTGTAATCAATTTGTCTACAGCGGGATTGTCCTGTGAAGCAAGACCTTGTTGGGAAGACTGTCCATGTAACAGAATTTCACAGTATGTGTGAACAGGGGACAAGATTACTGTTAAATTGCCTAATCTGGATAATCTCTATTTTCATCATACTTAAATTTGAAATCTAATAATATCTCAAAGTATGATATTTACGTAACTTGGAAAGATTAAATAGAAAAAAAGAGAAAAGATAAGCATGGGTTTTCATGGATGCCTCATGAGGGGCATTTAATAAAATGAATCTTAGACAGTTGTCTGACATATGACACTGCTGAAGTAAATGGACATCCACTTTGTTGACCAGCAGGGAAGGACAAAACATTCTTGACTTTTTAGTTTCGCAGCTAAGAATCAGGAATCTTGAGTTTTTCACAGTTTTTGTAGAACTAAAACTGTGTGTTCCACAGACACTGAACTCTAGTCATGGTCTCTTAGAATGTGTAGATTTCCAATTCCCATCTCCACCCCTAAAGCTGCTCTTCCTAATGCTATTTTAACTTTCTGATTCAGTTTAAAAATAACTTTCTCCACTCTGTCCCTGCCACCCCCTCTAGGAGCTGCCTTTAGCCCTGGTCTCTTCCCTGATTCAGTTTGTCATACAGATCAAAAAAAGTTACATGGACACAATTATGGAGAAATTACAGAATGAAACAAGTAGCAAAAGAAAAGCTGTTAAAAATAATTTATTCTCTCAGAACAGGGAAATTTCTGCCAAATGTGGCAAGTCACACTCAGCAAAAACTTCCCATTTGGCACATCCAGTGCTACGGCTGTGCTCAGGCTTTGACTGTCTGGGACAGTGGGGAACAAACACCTGGGAGCTGGGCAGCTCCCCCGAGCTGCAGTGCCCTGCTGGAAGACATTCTCTGAGGGACTCCATTCATTCCTTACCTTCAGGAGATAACCTGCATACACCCCACTGTCCCCTGACACTGGAATTCCAACTCTCCCTACTGCCTGATGACACACCCACTGAGCACGGGGCACTTGGAAGGCTTTGACCTACAACAACTCAGGACATTACTGTTCACCTTTGCCAAAAGAACACTGAAAAACCTTGATTACAGCATCTTAAGGACCTTTGCAAGAAGAGAAATACTCAGTGAAAACAGGTATTCTGAATCTGGCATGCAGGGCATAAAAAGCTGCCAATGGCTGGATATTAGTTGCTCTGGCCTCTTCTGGAAGGGATGAGAAGACAGGTTAAAAAGTCTGGATATCATTTGCCTAAACCACTGAAGTTCATGAAGAGAGAGAATTAGGTGAAAGTCAAAAGACTTTCTCCTCATGACATGTGCATAGTGCAGATTAACACCAAGCAGCCCCTGCACACATCTCTGATTTTACTACATATTGTAAAATGATTTAGCTGACTCGAGAGGGAGAAAACCTCCTAAGAGTTCTCCATGTTTCAGCTGTTCCTGTGTTGATTGTAATGTAGGAAATTGTGTGTTGACTGTCAGCCATTTACCTCACACGAGAAGGAAAATCAAGTTGAGGTACTTTGCACTTAAAGGATTAAAATGCTTCTATTTAGTACACTAGATGCTCTGCATTTCTGAAATCCTACTGAAACACACCTGTAATCTAGAATTCACATCTGTTGACCACATTCAAGTTTGCACAGTGCATCCTCTGTCATTACCAGAGCAGAGCCCCCAGTGATGCCCCTTCCCGTTGCCTTTCCAAGCAGGGCATGGTTTTGCAGCCTTTGATCCACTCTACCATATTAGGTTTGGGGTGGTATTTGCAGCTTGCAGTAGGAGCCCAGAGTGTATGTTCCTGTGACCCTTCATCACCTTTTGGCACTGAAGAAATCTTCCACAATTTGTTAATCTTACGTGGCTCATTGTGTCACCCTACAGATGACACCATCTTGTCTTCAGCTGAAACAAAGTATATTTAGGAAAAGAGCTGACCATTTGTAGAATATGGTGTTATTCCTCCTGCCAGTGAACTAGGGCTGGGCTTTGCTTTCCAAACATTGTTTCACAGGCAACAAAGGATCTCAGATCAGTTTGTCTAATCGTCCTTGTATCTGAATTATACTTTTAGGCTCTGTAACATCAGGTGTTAATAAGTCTACGACTTAGCTGTACATACTTTCAATGGAAAACTGTATCATTGGCTGCCATCCAGTTCTTGTGTGAACCAAACAAAAATCATTACTCGTTCACCTCTTCCCCATCATTGACGGAGGTTCTTGCAGACTCCGATTAACAGCCAAACCAAAGAGCCCGCGTGACCCAGGCTCTCCTAACACTCAGGGCACTGTGCCGAGGGGGCCGGTCCCGGTCCTGCCGCACACACCCGCGAGGAGCCCCCGGCTGCCGCTCCGCAGGGACAGCTCCCACCGCGGGGATTCCTCTGCGGAGCGCTGGGGCGCGCGGCACGGGCGGTGTGCGGGTCCCCCCGGGTTACCCCAACCCTAACCTAACCCGAGTCCCCCCGGGTTACCCCCTAACCCCAACCCTAACCCGAGTCCCCCCGGGTTACCCCAACCCTAACCTAACCCGAGTCCCCCCGGGTTACCCCCTAACCCCAACCCTAACCCGAGTCCCCCCGGGTTACCCCAACCCTAACCTAACCCGAGTCCCCCCGGGTTACCCCCTAACCCCAACCCTAACCCGAGTCCCCCCGGGTTACCCCAACCCTAACCTAACCCGAGTCCCCCCGGGTTACCCCCTAACCCCAACCCTAACCCGAGTCCCCCCGGGTTACCCCAACCCTAACCTAACCCGAGTCCCCCCGGGTTACCCCCTAACCCCAACCCTAACCCGAGTCCCCCCGGGTTACCCCAACCCTAACCTAACCCGAGTCCCCCCGGGTTACCCCCTAACCCCAACCCTAACCCGAGTCCCCCCGGGTTACCCCAACCCTAACCTAACCCGAGTCCCCCCGGGTTACCCCCTAACCCCAACCCTAACCCGAGTCCCCCCGGGTTACCCCAACCCTAACCTAACCCGAGTCCCCCCGGGTTACCCCCTAACCCCAACCTAACCCGAGTCCCCCGGGTTACCCCTAACTCGC
>VXBA01005134.1:0-130101 GCA_013399895.1 Serilophus lunatus | reverse complement strand
CCGTGGCCGGGGCTTCGCCCGACCCTGCCGTGTCCCGCCGGTGCGGCCGGGGCCGCTCCGCTCCTCTCCTCTCCGCCCCGCGGGCCGGGTGCGGGCCGTGCCCTCGGGCCGCGCCGCTCGGTGCCCGCTCCGCGTGTGCGGAGCCGCTGCCGCTGCACTCGGGGCTCCCCGGGAGCGCGGCTTCCACCGCGGCACGTTTGGGACAAAGCTGCGCTTGACTTTGTCACCAGAGGAATAGTTTTTGCCTTTGAACGCAAACTCTGTTTGAAACTCTTGAAGTGCTTATCTCATTCTTTTGTAGTTGCTTACAGTTGTTGACTTTATTTTTCCCCCCCTTTGGCTAAGTAGAAAAAAAAAAATAACTTGATTGGTGTTTCAGTAAGTTTAACTGTTAAGCAATTGCCAGTAGAAATCCTTACTTCAACAGCTGTGAAGTTTTGCTTGATTCCATATGTATACACAGATAAATGTGTGTATAAAATTTTAAAAAAGCCGACTGGTGGTAAGTAAACTACAAACACAAATACATTGCTGTCAAAATAACCTTGTTTTTTCTGCTAAAGAATCCTGCTTTTGAGTGCTTGATATTTCAAAGCAGTTTCACCTGGGAGGATTTCTTATAAAAGTTGTGTTGCAGGCAGAAGAGTTGTGAGGAAAAGTTGCTGATGTAAGGCAATTATTTTTTCAGAGACAAGAGGGATGGACCAATTAATTTAGAATTCTGACACTTGAAAAAAAAAAAAAGGTGCTAATCAGGGCTGGAACAGAAGCGTGGCCATTTTTTAATCTTTTGGTGTGTTTTCAAGCAGTGAGATTTACCACTGTCTTTGGGGTCACAAGAGACTCTAAAGATTCCTTTTGTGCCAGGTGAAAGTGTTGAGGACAGAATGTAGGCCTTTCACTCAGGTCTTGCTTTCCTGGTGACTGTAAGTAAAAGTGGAGAAAAATGCACTGTTTTTAAGACTCAGATTTGCACAACCTGAAAGGAGTCCATGAAACAGGCCTGGTTATAACATCAGCTGTCTGCTCTTTGTATATGTGAATAGACAGCACCCCAAGTTGGAAAGACTGTAGTGAAAGTCAAATGATGTGGCAAATCTTTTCCAGTCACTTATCACTCAAACATATATTTGCTTATTCATCTGTACACGTGCTAGATAATACACATCATGGACAGGCTATTTCTTTTTCCACAAGCTGTATGTGCTGGTCTTTTTTTGCAGAGGAGAGAACCTGGCAGATGTTTTTCCAGAGTAGCTCAGCTGGATGCCATCAGTTGTGTTTTCACTGTTGAGGTTTTGGTTGCAGAGCATCATCTCTTGTCAATGTCCTGCTTCTGTTGTCTTCTCCTGAAAGTGAGATGTTTCAGAACCAAAATTTACAAAGATTTTCACAGCATTGTCTTACCTCCTTTTTTCAGCTAGACTGTATTTTTACAAAAAACTATGAATCTGTTGTTCTGGATCATCATTTAAAGCTGGCTGGGAGGTTTAGAAAAGGCTCATGAAGTTAAGGGCACTCAGAGGCTACTTGGTTGTACATCAGTCAGTGAAGGAAGCTCTTAACTCCAGCCTCTTTGCCACTGCACAAAGCACTTTCAAAAATAAGATGTGTTTTTCTTTAAAATGAAATATTAGAAATTCTTGAAAATCAGGCACACATTAATAGATCAAAGGAATTGTGGTTTTGAGACTGCACAGAGACTTACTTTTGTTTATGTTAATAACATCAATTACTCCTTGGTCTTGAAAGTGAACAAAAAAAACCAACCAGCCTTCAGAAACAATGCCCTTTGAGCTTTCGATAGGTCCTACCTTCACTCCTGGACTGGTTATTGGTCAGATTCCTGTCCAGTGGTGGTGTGCTATTATATTGCTTCTCATGTTATTGTAAACGAGTCTTAATAGGGTCAAGTGTCTACCAGAATAACTCTTCAGAGAGATGAAATGTTCATGTCTTCTTTCATGTGGCCACAGTTTGTATTCAGCAAACTCATCCTCAGGTTGCTGTGTCAGCTGCTCCTCAAACTGCTGGAAGCTCCAACCCTCTTGGTGGTGTCTGGGATATTCTCTGTGCTGGCCATTGATATGGGTGAGATTGGAGAGTGATTGTGGAAATGACACTTTGTTAAGACCTCTGAAATGACATTTTGCTTTAAAACAAACTCTGACTGGAGAACTTATGGTTGAAACTTCTCACACTGTTGAGGGCCAAAGCTCAGATACAATCTTTTCTATGTGGCCACAGACTGGTGGCAGTGCCAGGCCAAGCAACATCACTGATGTGACTAGCAGCAGCTTTATTGCTCACAGTGGAATTATGTGTCTTAATTCTACTTTTGTAACCGGCCAGATTCTGTCTGCTTGGCAGCTGGGGCATGGAGCATCCACTGCTGTGTTTCTTACAAGGTGGTTGTGATGGAGCTGTTCAGGTGAGGTGCTGGGAAAAGAGGGTTGAATTTCATCCTTGTTTTAGATTACATTAAAAACTCTGAACATGTCAAAAAGCTTAAATTATACATATTCATAATTGTCAGGTCTTTCTCAGTCTTTTTTTTTTCTACTCCTGTCTTAGATGTATGGCTGCATACAGTAATTGTTTAATTACTGCTATATACAATTTTGGAAAGAAGCAGCATGGAGGAGAGATTTGGGAATATTATGTGTGGTTTTTCTTGTCCAACAAAAGTTTGAGTTTTGGTTTGTTTCTGCTTGGGAGCTTCAGCAGAGAAATAATGAATTTTATGTAGCAGCTGAACTAGAGCAGTGTGTAGGTGATGTAATGATCTCCACTTGCATATATATGTTTTTGTGCTCAAAAAGTAACAGTCTGGGCAGAACAAACTTAATTCAGTGTTTTTAAGGTCCAGGAAGAAAGAAGTGAGACATTTCCCAAGTTTTTGCATGACACTTTATAGGAAATTACTGCCTGTCTTTCCCTTGCAGAAGGTGGGGAGGCTTCAAACTGGAGGGCAGGACTGTGTGCCTGTGTGTTCATTCCCTCTGTCTCCCTCCCACCCCTAATTTACTTGAATAGCTTTGAACCTTTCCCCTATTTTTTTCCAAATGCAGAAGCTATAAAGGCTGCAAACTGCACTCCGAAGCAGAGTTTTTAATGGTGTTGAAAGGAGTGACTTGACATAACTCTGCAGATACAGAGATGTCTGGCTCTGATCACAGGAGGCTGAGTCAAGGGAATGTTTGTATCCTTTGAGAGTGGAAAACAAAAATGTGTTTTTTGGGATTTTCTTTAGTTGTAGTTTTGTTATCAGGCAGGTTAGGTTTCTTCCTGCTGGAGCTGAGTGCCTGAAGGCCATTCCCATTGAGGAAGTGGAATTATTTGTGGCCTTGAGTCACTGTCTTGGATGTTTTCCTCTTAGGATGTGAAGACACCCGTGGTTGGGTTTGTGTGGGTTTCCATACCTTAACTGTAAGGCCATGGCTTGCAGTGATGATCCTGAGTAACACATTTATCTGGGCTCCAGGTTTGCTTTGTTACCCTGTCCTTGAAGTGAAGCATCTTGGAGTTGAGGAACGTGGCACTTCTATTCTGACTGAAAACAAAGAGCTGACACCCTGTGGATGCTGAGAATAGGATGAGGAGAGGGGCTGTTCAGCAGTTAACTGTGTTTCTCTGTTTTGGTACAAAGATGAGACCTGGAAGGGATCTGTTGCCTTGAATGAGGAGTGGGAGTATGCTGTGGGTTTTGTCCCCCCTTATCTTCAGTCTTTGGTGGTATGAATAGATACTCCCAATTGGCAAATATGAGGCAAGTGAGAATATTAATCTTTAAAATGTCCATCTTCAGTGGGTGAATCTGAGCAATGTCCCCTTGGAAGCCTTTCAGCTGAACTTGTGTCACAGGGAATGGTGAGTCCCATCACCCTTCTGAAGGCTTGCTAAAAGTTAAGGAGTTTGTGTTACTGGATAACAAGACTGAGCCATGAATGGAAGAGAGTGAATTTCTGCTGTCTTAAAAAGAAAAAAAATAAATCTGAGTGTTCTTAGTGGTTTTCTTCCTGTTTTAAATTCTGTAAAAGTAATTATTTATTTTAATAACAGCAAGTCACTGATGGCTCCTTTGTTGTCCTTACAGCATCAAGTGTGTGTTAAGTAATCAGAGCAGGGCTTGTTTTCTAGACTTGTTGATTTGCTGCTTTGTATGTCAGAAGCATTGTTTAATATAAGCTTCAGTTTTTCTTTTGTCTTCTGGCTGTCATTGTATTAAGACTTGACTATCCAGCTGATAGGAACAAGATGCTTCCACACGACAGCCTTGGTATGTGCATGGAGCAGCAGAACATTTTACAGATCGTGGCTGGGTGTCTTTTATAACCTCAGTCCTTTAAAGCATATGTGCAGGTTTTGAAACCTAAACTGGAGGTTTCAGATTGTCCTGGGAGTTGACAGGGCTTGTCATCCTGTTACAGGAGAGAGTTGGCAGCTGAAAGGAGTGTGAAAAATGCCCATTTAGTGCTTCAAACAGCAGGCTCCTTTTCCCTAGTTTGTGCTGTGCCTGACCTGAGCTGGGTCAGTGCTTCATCCTCAGTGATTTCTGACAGGAGGAGGAACACTGCCCGTGCCCAGGGTGGCCTGGCTTCTTTCAGGGCTGGGATCCCCTCTGGAGTTTTTCCTGCTGCGAAAGGAAGGCCTTTTTCATGGAGGTGGAACAGGTGACTACAGGTCTGGGTTTTCTAAAGAGGAAGCTGGGATGCATTCAGAGTAACAGATCTCTGAGGTCAGGACTTGCACAGTTGTACCTGGGGAGCCTCTGTGGAATGGGCAGTGCCCAGGCAGCTTGCCTGCAGCAGGGCTGGTCTCAGTTAGTCCAGCTGTTTTGTAGCTTCATCTTCCCTCTGTCCTTCTCCTTTTGTTTTTGAGTTTCAGTCGTGCTTTAGCCCGGAGTGTACTGTGATGTGAGGTGGCACCCAGGAGAGTTGAAGACAGACCATTAGAGTGTTTTCTTTGGGTGATTTGGCACTGACTGCTGTGGGAGCTCCTGGCTGTTTTCTGCTTGCCAAGCTGGTGTCTGTGTCATCCTGTTAAGGGTCACTGCAGCCAGGTAAGGTAAGAGAATACAAGGGGAGGTGGTGTGTCCAAGATCCTGGTGAGAGGAGACACTGGGCAGCTTAAGCCTTCTGCATGAACATCCTTCTCTCTCCTTTGGATGGACAGATTCATGTCTTTTGCATATTCTGGAAAAAGAAACACCTTAGGAAAATAGTTAATGTAAACTCAAAAGTATCATGGAAATTTAAGGGCTGGTAAATAGTATTTACCAAGTTAAAAACTTTGGACTTTCAAGCTGTAGACTGTCACAATACATTATAATGTATTAACAGAGAGTTAAGGGCCCCTAATGAAACTGTTTCTAAATGAGTCCAAGACAGTCATAAAGAAATGTTTCTAGGCACCACTACAGGGGAGAGGCCTGATCCAAAGATAAGGTGCCAAATTCAGTGTGGCTTCCTGGATTTGGAGGAAGCTTGTGCCAGTGGTGTTTGCACAGAGTTGCAGCAATACCAGAACCTGGTTGGCTTGCAGGACTGAGACAGTCCCTCGAAGAGAAGGTGGTAGGCACAGTGTAAGAAAACGTGGTGAAAGATATTAAAGTATGGAGAAATTACAGTGTGAAGAACAAAAAGTGCAAGAGTGACACATTTAAAGGAATAAGAATAAAATAGGTTAAGTACATAAATAGAAGTAGAAAGCTCAGAGCAGTGGCTCAATGCTCAGACCAATCAGTGCAATTTCTACATTTCCAAGTAAAGGTGAGGAATCAAGTGGGGAAAAAAAATAGTTTGTGAGAGTCCGGGTAATTTTTCTGTCTAGTCCATATGTTTAGTTAAATTTCCTCATGAGTGGTGAAGGTCTGTACTGTTAAAAACCTTGCCTTTGCTGGTGGGGTGCTGGCCACTTCCTTTTCCGTGTGCTCCTCTTGCTTGTTTGGGAGGTGGAACTAACAAAAATCCCAGAGAGAAGTGGCACTCAGGAATTGTTAAACATGAAGCCATTTGGAGAACTTTTTTTTATATTTTTTTTAATGTTGAGACTGGATCTATGTGACTCTGTGGTTTATATCTAATTACAGCCTGCTTCACAGTGTTACTAGCAGTTGTGGCCAGCCATGCCCCAGGGGTGGAACTGGTGCTTTGCTCCCCCTGGGCACCCCAGGGTGCCCTTGTGGGACAGGGCAGCTGCTGCTTGGGTGCTCTGCCCAGTGAAGGGCATCCAGTGACTCCAGGGAGTGTGCAGAGGATGGGATTCAGTGTGGCAAACACAGAGGGGAAGGACTGGGGGCAGCTTTGCTGCAAGCAGATCTTACAGGAAAGTCTTGAGTAGTTGTGTAAACCCATTGATTAGCATACATAGTCATTTTCTTCCAGTTTATACCATCTTGTGGTGCAGTGTGTGTTTAAAAAGGTTCACTTTTTTATTACAGTCTTCTAGTCCTTGTTTTGGAATTGCAAAGTGAGGCCCTTCTGAACCAAAATAACTTTCAGAAACGATTTTTTGACTGTGGATGCTTTCAGGAGGCCAGCATTAGAATGGTTAAGGAAAGGTGAGATCTGGGGGCAGTGTGATGCTTTATGTTCTACCCAGTTGTGGAAGTGGGACATGTATTTGCATCAGGACACTTACTACTTTAGAAGTGCTCCATTTAGGAGATGTTAAGTATTAACTGGTACCCATATCTCTTTTGGGCATCTGCCTTCAGTGTTCAAATGTGTTCAAACCAGAGTGTGTGCCTGTATGTGAAAACAGAATAAATGCCCGTGAATGCTTGGCCTTATCATTTCCTGGCTTGCAGGGGAGAGTCCTTCACACTAGAAGAGATTGGCAAAGGAAAAAATAGATTGTTTTTGAACAAAGATGATGTTTGAAGTTGTTAGAACAGCAACAGAAGATTAATGTTAAAACCAAAAAAAGTGGATGGCCAGCATAAACTTTCATTTGGTTTTCTTGAGCATAAACTGCTTTATTATTTTGCATCATTTTCAGTAGTAAAGCAAAGAAGAATCAGTGGGGAGATGACCGGCCTGACAAGAACTAAGGGGTGTATTTTAAAGTCTGCAGTCTTGGTTGGAGTACAAGTGTTTAATTAGCTGTACAGGCATGTTGCAAGTACGTGCCTCCTACTGTGAATTTATTGCATGTGCTTGGTAAGCAACTTTCAAATACTTCTGATTGTAGTGTTGGAAAATTGCTTTTAATTCAGAAAAGACCCTAGTTTGTGCCAAGATGTGTTTTCCTACTTTGAGCTTTTCAGGTTTGCCTGCTTTAAAAAAACCCACACAATAAAAAGTGTATTGTATGGCTGGGAAAAATCCTTCTCCTCTACTTCTCTTCATCTATTCCACTCTGCCCTTCCTCCCTCAAGCAGGAGAGGCTCAAAGCAAATTTTCCATTGAGCTCACCTTTGGAGCTGCAAGTTTCCAGCTTTAACCTGTCTCTGTGATGATAGATTAAGAAAAGTACATTTGAAGGACTGACTTGGAATTGCAGAATGTATTCTGTTTGGTATTTTTGCACTAATTAGCCAATTCCACAACTCCATAGTTCATGGAGAAGAACCTCTTCTACAGGCTGTGGGTTTTTTAAATTTTTTATTTTCCTCACAGGAACTGCCCTTTCAGATACACAGACTGCTGGTTGGCACCTGGTTAAATGGTGTTACTCCCAATTGAGCCTTGATTGGTTTTATCTTAATAGCAACAGTAATAATGCCTTATCTCATAAGTAACACATCACTATTATAGACACAGCATGCTGGCTGTGTGCACTCGTGCTGTGTGTTCTTGCTGCACTGGGGTTTTACCTGTCCCTACTGGCTTTGGAGATAAGGATAGAGGTTAGGATGTGCAGTACACCAGTTGCTGCCATTTTCTCAGGTGCATTGGGTTCTCTCCTGGGGCAGTCTCTAAAGGATGTGTATGATGTAACAGAGAAAGATATTGGTTCCCTTTATAGTGTTGTATTTTACTGGGGCCCAGCATGCCTTCTCATACCTGTTTTGTATTTATTCAGCAGCCTTTTAGGGATGCTGTCTTGCCTGCTGTGAGGATAAAGGGGAGATGAGCGCTCTGTGGTCTGGATGCCAAGCTGGCTGATGTCCTGGTGATGTGTAGCAGGGTTGGGAGCAAGAAATGAACCCCTGAACCAGTGCCAGGAGGTGCTGCTGAGTTCAGTGATTCAGAAGGAGCCAAGGCCTGGAGACCTCCTTTTGCTCAGAGGCAAGGTATCCCCACTCTGCTAGCTGGCAGTGTTTTGCCTGTTTAAAAGATCCTATCTCTTGCACCCTAAAACTGTGTCTGAAGAAAAGACATTGTGGACTAGTTTAATGTAAAGAAACTCACAAGGCATGGTCTTATCTTGGTTTTCCACTGTTATACTTCAAAAAGCTGCTCTGCCAGAGTTCCCCCACCCCTCCCATTTGTAACTGTCAGGGATAATCTTTTTGGGCTTGGATACTGGGAAGAGACAGTTTCTGTGGGGAAGTAATAGGGTCACAGTTGCAGATTGGGATAAATTTCTCAACCATGTGGATTTTTTTATATTTGGTCGACAATGGGGCTGAATCTCTTAAATAACAGAAGTCAAATGAAGTGATCTGGTCTTCTGTTGTCTGCCACTCTTCTTGAAGAAGATTTGAAATCTTTCTGGACAGCTTTAGTATTAAGCATAGCTTCCTGATGTGGAGCAGTCAGCCCAAACGTGTGTGTGGGGGGGGGTGGGCAGCACTCCAAGGGGAAACCAGCACAATCCATGTTTCTGGGAATACCTATTTGGGCAGATAAGCATTTGTTTTGGGGGCCAGGATAGAAATATTCCTGGAGCCCAGAGACGTCCCAGCCTTGGAAGTTGTATGGGGTGAAGCTGCTGTCCTTCTCACTGAAAGGCCTGAAGTGTCCTGAAAGAGTTAAGCTCTAATTAGCTCACTTGTAAGTTATTTAATATCCTTATTAAAGTCAACTGCTGGTTCACTTTTTTCCTCCCTTCTGATGTTGAATAAAATTTCTTGAAGAGCTGTGTCTCAGATCCCAGGCTCACATGTTGGAGCTGGCAGTGCTGGAGGCGAGTTCCTATCTGTGTGACAGCATCTTTAATTTAACTGGACCAGCTTTGATGTTCTTGAGTATTTATAGGCAGCTTCAGATCACTCCAGTGTGTATTCTTTTTAGCTGGAGCAGAAGTTCTTCCACACAACAAATTTTTTTTCCCCTCACTTTACTCTCGAGTCCCTTTTTGCATTTGTAGTCATGGGAGTGGTTTTGTGTTGGATATATTGCTTAAATACTTTCCTTGTGGAAGGAACCACTTGATTTCCTTTCTAGTTTCTGCACCTTGGGGACAGTCCAGTTACTGCATCTTAGCTCCCCGTGTGAGCCTTGCTGCAGACACTGGGGTTGTAGAAGAGATTGATGCAGTAAACTGGAATTTGAGCAAAACCCAGTTATGGCAAACCCTTCTCCACTGTATGTGGAAACTCGTGTGGGCCCACAGTGGGTCAGACCTGGGCTGCCCTCAGGAATCACAGGGGTCTCCTGGGCACCCTAAGGAAGAAGCAGGTCATGGTTTGCAGTTTTAAAGAGGAACTGTAAACTTGAGCTTTTAGTCTCGGTGGGAGCTGTTCAGAAATTATGGAAAAAAGTTTTAGATGGAAATTGCCACTTGGATTATTAGACTTGCTTGAAACTTTGATCAGACTTAGGCAGGATTCTTAAAGAAGATACCTGATGGGTCAGCTGTCTGCCAGGGGTTTAACCTGCCCCCAGGCCATGGGCTGCTCAGAGCTGCTCAGAACCAGAGACTTGGATGGTTTGACACTTTAAATACCACTGGGTTTGGTGTCTTAGAGCAAACCATGGTGTGAACCTTTGCCTGGATGGTGCCACGGGAGGCAGTGTGTGTGTTCCCTCAGACAAGCTTTTGCTGGGGATTTCTCTTTTTTCCCTTCCCCTGCCCTGTTTTCCTTCTGCTTTATCCTCTCAGCCCTGTGTTGTGGATCTCATGTGCCTTAGTCACTGATGTTCTGTCCCAGAGAAATCTTGCTGTGGCCAACTGGGACAGCAGAGCAATGGGGTTTTTTTCCTGGAACTTTTCCACATGGATGCTGGTAGTTTTGGCAGATTCCTGTATCCTGCTCTGCTGTGCTTGGGTTTTGTTGTGAAGTTCTGTATGCTTTGTGTTTCATGGTGATCTCCTAACTAGACTTGGAAGACTACTATTAAAGTAGCAGATTTTTTGTGTAGTATTTTGGATGATTTCACTTTGTAAAAAATTCTTTCAATGATGATAGTTTTAATGCATGGCCTACAGAGGAAAGTACTTGTGGGTTGAGACATTTCTGCTGTAGATGTGCTTCTCTGCTGGTACAGCCTTTTCTAGTTCAGCAAGTGAGACCAATTCTGTCACTGCCTGTGTGGCTCAATAGTGCTGGAAAGAACCACAGGAGGAAAGTGCTTGTCTGTTGGAGCTGAGTGGTTTGCTCAAAGAGTTGGGCTTCCCTTGCTGTAGAAATTCAGCAGGGAAATGGAGACGTGTAGCTTCCTCATGTAGCAGTGAGAGTTTCTAAAGTATCCCAGTAAACAGAACCTTACTAATGTACAAAAGTAGGGAAAGATCTTGATACTGCTTCTTGCAGAAGAAAAAAGTCTGCTGTGGCACCTAAACATCACTTCTTCACAGCTGGCTTCAAAGGAAGACCTGTGTGGTATCTCCAGCTATTGCTGGTGAATAATTTCCTACAGCAAGAACTTATTCAGGCTTGATTGCACTGCTTAGGAAGCTGAATTAGGTACTTTTTATTTTTACTATCCAAGTCCTGCCGAATCTTGAAGTCTTGTCTTTATAATAATGTTCCAGATAAAACAGCCCCTGGCTTTAGAACAGAATGCACAAAGTAATGCAGCCTGCTCTGGAGATTAATGCCAAACATGTTCTAAAGGCAGTAGAATTCTGACTTGGGTTAGGACTAGCTCAGTTAGGAATGTAAAAAAAATAGGAGCCCTGAGTATCTGTCAAAGGAAGGTTCTTGGGCAAGGAATGTGATTTTTTTGTAGTGTTCTTGCCAGAAAGAAAGCTTGGAACAGCAAACAAAATGCTCAGAGCAGTTGAACAAGTCTCAGGAGAAGGCCATCCTGAAGCAGTGGCTGAGGGAGAACAAAGTGTGAGCACTGCCCTGCTGGGGAACAGCCTGCAGCACCTCCTGCCTTCAGAGGCACTGTGGCTGTCCTGCTCTGAGGATGGTTCATGGACTGTGTGAGAGAGGAATTGAATCTCAGCATCAGGATGAGAATGTGGCAAATCCTTGCCCAACTGCAGGGC
Source organism: Serilophus lunatus (assembly GCA_013399895.1). NCBI lineage: Eukaryota > Metazoa > Chordata > Aves > Passeriformes > Eurylaimidae > Serilophus > Serilophus lunatus. The sequence continues at coordinate 118,773 of VXBA01005134.1, read as the reverse complement.
TCTGTTTCCCAGTGCAGAATAGCATCTCTTACTCTGAAAGAGAATCTGCAAGTGAATTCACAGGTTTTTGCTGTTCCTGTTATATGGCATTAGCATTAGAAACTGTGCCTCTGGAAGGAGAAATTGGTTTTATTTACCTTTTCAAATTGAGACAGCTGCTAGAAGAATGTAATGTTTGGTTTGGTATCTTTTGTTCTGTTTTTTTTATTTTTTAAAAAAAGCTATTTAGAAATAAGGTAACTTTCATTTATATGAAAAACAAATTTGTTATTCAGTGTAGTTACAGGCATTTTCAGTGCTTCTCCTTCAGCTTCTTAAAACTACAAAATGCCTTTATAAGTTTGCAATAATTTTTAATGGGATTAAGAATGTGCTGTTTGACTGGGACTTTATGGGTACCTGTGGTTTTATTTTGTTTTGGTTTTCTTACTGTCCTCATAGAAACCTGTCAGTGAAATGTCCTTCCAGGTGCTGAGGGATGACTGCTAACAGTGATTGAAGCAAATCATTGGAAGCATGAACAAAATGGGTTAGAACAAAACATGTGCTCTGCTTTGCCACAGGTGAGCATGTGCTGCCTCTCTGAAATGCTAGAGAGCATTGCTTTGAAATAATGCTTTTTTTAAGACACTATATTAGTGTGTCTTCTGCTGTTGGCCTGTTCCTGTCCCTCATTAACTGGGGGGGAATTGCATCCCTGATGTTAAGACTCTAGGATCATATTTCAAGGCAAGCAGTGGGTGCATAAACTTCATTCACAGTGTTTAGTACTTGGCAGCTCATCCTGGGAGAGCCGCAGTTCTCTCCTGCTGCCCTCCAGGTTGCTTTTCCAAGCCATGTCCCTGCTCTGGGGCGGATGGGGGGGAGCAGCTTTGCCAAAGGCTCCTGTCCTGTTCCAGCCAGAGCTGTGCTCTCTGTGTTGGGCAGTGTGTTCACAGCAGCCCTGGTGCACAGGCAGTGAAGGATGTTCAGTGGGGATGGGTGAGCAAGAGAGAAAAAAGACTAGATTTGACCTCTGATTTTTTTCCTGGTGCCTTTTTTTTTATCTTTGAATTCTCACTTTCTGACTCTTCCTGTGAGAATTCTCAGTGCAGTACTGTGGACACCCACTACTGTTTTGGACTTCAAGGTGAAACTGGTTTGCAAGTTAGAAAATTAATAAAAGTTCATGATCCTGACATTTCAACCTCATGCTTCTTTAATAAATAAGACAAGGAAATGATAATGGCCTCTAACTAATCCAGAGTTCATCTTTGTGTAGCTGAATTTTCCTTCCCATTTGTTTTGGAGTGTAGAGAAATTAGATTTGAGTTGTTTTGAAATGCAATTCTTTTAGTCCTGTGCAGTTGGAAGTACCTGATAAAAGCTAGTTGCCTTTGTTTTATCTGGGTACAGATGTGCAGTAAAAGGAAAGGGAACTAAGAAAAGAGGATTTCTTATCTGTGATGCTTCTCAAGTGTCATTCTAATGTCTTACCTCTGGTCCCTTGACCCAGGTCTCAGAGAACACTGAAGGGAGATGCCAAGGTGGTGGAGAATCTTGGCATCCCCAGGCGAGCCCAGCCCTGCAGAGCCTGAGTCGTGGTTATCCTTCAGGATGATTTTGTAGGTGCACTATTTCTGTCACGTTCTGATCCTTCATGCTGGAATCACAGGTGGATTGCAGGCAGAGAAACTGGGGTTGGTGTTGCTTTTCTCAAGAGACTTTACCTTTCTTGATTAAAGCTAATTAGTAGTGCTTTGGAAATCAGTTCTGTGCTCTTCACAGGGTCAAAATTAGGGATTTGGCAGAGTTAAAGTGCAAATAAAGCAGATCTGAGAGTTGGCTGTTTGGGCACAGGTCTCAAAGTGACAGCAGGATTTACTTTTGTTTTCTCTAGTATTGCACAAAGGAAGAAGGGTCGTGCAGAAATAGTTCTGCCAGTGTGTTGGGTTAATGTAGGACTTTTGTAGTCTCTATCATGGAATCCTGTGCCAAAATTTTGTTGTCGACTGAATTTTGTTGTAAATTTTTGATATGAGGTGTCTGTCAGCCACTTTTCCCCAAGCCAAATCAAGTTTCCAAAGTTGTAGTATGAGATTTTAAGATGCTACATTGATTAAAGACATTTCTGGACTGAAAGTGAGAAAGACAGGGCTTCATTTTTCCTCGGTTAAATAGGATAACTTTTTTACTTTCAGAATATTACTTAATGGCTCTTTTGGGCCCAACACATCCCCTTGCATCAGTCACACAAAACTGCTGATCCCCCACATGTAATAATTGCTCAGTTCAGAAGGGCTGCCTGTATGAGCTTAATGCTGCTTCCAGGGGATGGTGATTCTCCTGTCTCCAGCTGCCTTGGGTTCTGTCCAGGATGCCAGTTCAGCACTGCCTTGGACCTTCAGCCAAGGCACCACCTCCTGACACTCCAAATGGGCTGTGAGCTCCTCCCCTTGGAGCTGGGTCAGTCCAGCACCAAACTCTGGCAGATGGACACAGCTCTGTTTTCATGGTATGGCCCAACTGTGTTCTCTCTGGTTCATCTGTGTGGGAAACCCTAAAGCTGTTCCCATAATCTTTGGAAGAAAGAAGTGAACTTTTGGGTCTCCTATCCGTAGACTTTGTGCTGACTCTTCAAACTCAGCTGGTGAAGGAGTGGTGCAGCTGTTGCAAATATCAGCAGTGAAGTATTCCAGGACCTGGAACACTGAGTATTTTGAGTATTCAAAAACCTGAATAATGTAGAACTGACTATTATCTCTCTGTATTCTGGTGGGAGTTGCTTGCCCAGTTTTTGTGGAGAAGTTCAATGAAGGAACTCTTTAGGCAGCCACGTGACCCAGATATATTAGTGATGCTTTTTAGCTTGGGTCAGGTTTGCATAGAATTGTTTGACAGGTAACTTTTCAACTTGGATTCAAATAAGAAGTCCTTATAGGCAAAAACCTCTCTGATTTTTTCATCCCTTACTGATCTACCTTGCGTCCTGCAGTTTTTTTTTCCTTACAGTGAAATCTGTGTTGGTGTGGATCCAGCACCTCCCCCTGTCATGAAGTCTTTGTGTCTCAGTAGACTGTGTGCTGAACCTATGGACAACCAGAAAGGAAAAAAACCCCAAACAAAACTCCCTCTTGTTACTACTGATCTGATTCCTGAACAGCCTTCTTAAGAGTGCTTAGTTAATCTGGTCAGTTGTGAATTACTGGGTTTCCAGCACTGTTTGTGCTCAGCATTCTGCTTGGGAATAAGAGAGATGGGGATGTTGCTCAGAGTTAATGCTTCCCAGCAAGGACCTCTCCTTGTAGCTCTGCAGTGTGAGAAGCAGAGTGATAACCCAGAGAAAGGGGAGTCCAAAGTGTCTACATGCTCTGAACTCCGGGACACAAAGATCCCTGCAGAGAAGAGTGCCAGACATCAGTCTCCCTACAGCAATTCTGAGCTACCTTCTGAAGTGTTGTTGGAGCCTAACTCTGTGCAGAGAGAGATCAGAAGCAGCAGCTCATAGACTGGATGTTAAGGATTCTGATAGTTTTTGGAGAAGGATTCCAGACCCAGAGTGTGTGCATTGAACACACACATGCCCACTGGTGTTTATTGCTTCTATTTGTCACAGAAACATTTCCTAATGAGAATTCTGTCCCACTCAGAGCTTTGGGGACCACCTCTGAGTAGGTGCTGAAAAGAAGGAGAAAGAAAGAAATTTTAATGCCAGCAGACACAAGGCAGTGTGGGAGGCCAGTGGGCACACAGTTATTTGCAGTGGCAACTTCCAAATCCTTATTATTAAAACTCTCGTAATACATTCTGAATAGATAGTGTTCAGTCTGGAGAACAAGAAATGAAGACTGGCAGCAATGGTGCAGCAGATGATGTTTGTTTAAAAAAATTATTTCAGAAGTAAAATGTCCAAACTAAAAATGCAGAAATATCCTATACTGTGTTGTAGTCTGGCTGAGTGTTTTGGCAGCATATCTACCTGGTTTTGACTGTTTTGAGTACAGATGTGCCTTAGTAACAAAGGTACTGCTTTTGTTTCAGTGTAGCCTTGTACAAACACAAGTCAGACAAACTCCAGTGCAAAAAATAAAAGTGTAGACTAAAAACATAACTGGAAAAATTGCATGATCAGTTTTACTGTAAGTAAGAGTTTGTGTTTATTAGTAGACAACTGCTATTTAATAACCAAGCAAAAAGAAACTTAGATACAGTGAATCCCAATGGTGTTTGCAGATTCTGTGGCTGGAATATTTGAGTGTATGTGCTGGTGTCAGACAAAATAAAGTGGCTTGTTTGAGATCAAGAGTCACCCATCTTCAGTTAATCTGAAGATGAATGGATCCTGGATCTGTGTGTGTTGATGGAAGGCAGGTTATACCTGTTCATATACCATTGTGAACCATCTGGGCCTGAAACAAATGGAGAACCAAGGGAGCAGGAGGAGGGGTGGGCAGTGGTCCACTGGTCATGGGTTCCAGATGGTGGGGAAATAACTGGAGTGTGGGAACTTAAACTTTGTGAGGAACCCTGGAACAAAAATGATTAAATTGGCCCCATTTTTAATGGAAGAAGAGCATCATTTAATGTCTCCTTTTACAGTTGTCTCTCAGCATAAAGACAATCAGGCTATTTTCATATTTTCTGTGAAGATTTATTTGAGGTTTCATTTGTGAGGAAGCCTGTCCTCCAGCTTGTCACTGCTGTGGGAATGGGTGGGAGGCCAAGGGGAGCAGTGAGGTTACTGAGGTGGCAGCAAGGTGCCAGGTTTGTGTGATCCTTTGGTTCAGCTTTAGAAGGTATTTAGATATTTACAGGTGATTCTACAATATTGAAGAGAAATGGTGTCTTCTAGCTGTTTAAAGAAAGTTGTGATGTGTTGGGAAAGTATCTGATATTAGGAAAAACTTCTTCCCTCTGAGGGTGGCGAGGCACAAGCATGGGCTGCCCAGAGGAGCTGTGGCTGCCCCATCCCTGGAGGTGTCCAAGGCCAGGTTGGATGAGGCTTGGAGCACCCTGGTCTGATGGAAGGTGTCCCTGCCCATGACAGGGGGGAGGTAAGAGGGTTGAAACTAGATGGTCTTTAAGGTCTCTTCCGAGGCAAACCATTGTATGATTTTATGGCCCTCATAAATGAATTTTAAAAAGTCTTGTTTCTCTGACCTCTTTCTCCCCTCCAAAACAAAAGGGAAGGGAAAATGTGAAAGTGGCTGTTGGCATTCACTCTCCAGTTAAGTCATTAACACAGCAAATTAAATTTTTAGACTCCTGGTGAATTTTTTTTTTCTTTATACACGTGTCCCCTGCTGAGGGTGTAGCATGTTGGGTATTTAAGAGTTAAATCATCTTGCTTTGGAAGCAGCTGGACAGTTTATACACTCCTTGCTGGGCTGTACAAAAATACTTTTGCTTTGAAGTCCTGGGAGAAGTGGCTGAGGGTAAAACCTGGAGTGGGGTTAGGGTTAGGAGCAGGCAAGAGAGAAAGGAACCCTGACCTTCTCTGCCACCTCACACAGTGGGAAGGCTTTCTTTTTGAAGTTCTTCAGATGCTATTTACTTCTTGGAAAATGTTGGAATTGGGACAGATTGCAAGAAATGCAGATTAAAAATATCCTCTCCCATCGAGGCGTGCTAAACACAGGGATCCTGTTGGGAGTTCCTCGGCTGCTTCCAGTGTGATCTGGTGGTGAAGTGCACAGTGCTGCTGGATGGGGTGAGAAAGACTCTGTCAGGTGGTGGGAAGGATGTCAGACTTTTGAACAAAGCTCTGGAAAGAGCTTTTAGCAGTTTGCTGGAGCCTGTGCAATCTCAGACCTGATGTCACACCTCAGCTCAGCTGAGCCTCAGTGCTGTGCAGTGGCTTGTACCCATGCTGGCACCTGCCCCACGTGGTGGAAGCAGATTGGAAGGCACGTGTTTGGAAGAGAAGCCACTGGGTCACTGGTGCTGTGCAGTGGGGAGCTGTGTGTGTCCTGCTGTGGTGGCACTGCCTGGGGACAGCAAATCCTCCCCTGCCAGACCTGCTGCAGCCTGGGCTCTGCTCCATGTGCCAGGGCCAGCAGTGGGACTGGACTACGTGGAGTTACCCTCTGGTTTTCTAGGGGAATACTTGGCCTCTTGGATTAATGATTTCTTGACAGTATTAGTAAAAAAACTCCAAAATACCTCGTGCTGTTGTTGCCATTATATGAAACGGAGGAAAAGAAGTTTCCTTTCAGCAATGCCACTAATGAGATAATCAAAAGCAATATGCCCATCAGTTAATGACAGGTGACATTAAAATACCTGGCTGTATTTGTTGAACAGATGATGATGATAGGGCTGTATGTCATATCTTCAAATTTCAAGTTAAATTTTTATCTTAACTGCCCTTAATAATTGTGTCCTTTCATCTTTACTCATTTAAGGATCCAACACTTGGCTGTGGGTAGGATCTCCAGGTTTCTTTCCCTGCTGCTCTGTCACTCAGTCTTTAACCTTCTACCTCTGTCTTTTTTTCTCAATGCAAAAAATGTCAGGAATTTAGTTGCTAAAATAGGCAGGATTTTCCTCTGGGATTTATGCTGTTGTATGAGTTATATAGAGATTCTGCCCTTGAAATACTTGCTTATTAATATCTGAAGTACCTTGTTTTCCCATTTAACAATTCAAGTTTCAGGGCAAATGTCTAGTATTACATCCCAAAGAATCTCAGAAGAGAACATCTCCTTCCATCCTAGAGCTGTTGCTGAAATTCTTGACTTATAATCTACACCCAATACATGAATTTTCTAGAAAGTGAGGGTTAATGCCACAGCAGAAGTGGAAGTAAAGGGCCCAGAACAGGATTTGTGGGACATTGCCTTTTGTTTTATTTAATTTTTTCAAGAAGCTCCTACCTGTATTGCAAAGGGCAGTTTTTGGCTCCTTATATGTTGGCTGTGCAGGTCTTTTTGCATGGCTCTGCAAGTGCAGGAGGTAAAGAAAAATCTCTGGTCCATTGGTGTGTTAGATGATTATTGCTGCTCTTCAGTGTGATGCCGAGAATATCTCATACTTCTGTGTTACAAGAGACATGAGCTGATGGGCCTCTGTGTTGTCATTAAACACCCTTAACAAAGCAGAGCCCAGAGAGACAAGGACACGGAGCTCTGGAGTGCCCAGGTTGTGTGCTGGGCAGCTGAAAGACCAACCACAAGTTGTGATGCTCATCTGCTTCTTGAGGTAGGAGGGCAGGTGCAGCCTCTCCCAGGAGGGAGGATGCTCTGACAGAGGGCACAGGCACCCTGCCTGCATGGCAGTGACATGTGTGACCAGGGACACGTGTGCAGGGCACAGGTCAGTCCATGCGCTCACAGAGCTGCTCCTGGGCAGGAATGGGTGCTGCTGCCTCTTCCAAAACTGTGCAGGCAAAGCAGATATTATCGGGGCTGGCCCTGGGGCATCAAATAGAAAGATCAAAGGATGTGGCAGCAGCACAGAGAGGCTCTTCAAAGCCTGTGTAAGGGAGGATTGATAGAGAAAAGGAGAGTGCTCTTGCTGATGTAATCAGCCTGTGAGACAGGTTGGGGTTTTTTTTCCTTCCTTTTTCTTAATTTAAACAAAGGCACAAAGACAGTCCTTGTTTGTTTAGAGGGGTGAAGTGTGTGCCACAGAGATAGAACAGGGATCCCTGAGTATATAGGACATTTCCATGAATAGCAAGGAGCCAAAGCATTTTGAAGTGACTGCAAAGTTGCAGTTTTTCTTATTTTACTTTGCACAACTTCTGCACCTGTTATTCTCTCACTTGTGGTGTCCATGTGGGATGAAGTAGGAAAATGGCAAATGCCTTCCCTATTAAAATCGAAGCTGTTTTCTTTTGAGAATGCCAGTTAAAAATTTCTGGGATTTGTGTGAAAAGAAGTTGAGCACAGGCAAGGTGGAGTTGGAGGGGAAGTGGTAAGCTGGATCCATTGTCAAGAAGCTCAGGCTTGTTCAGGCAGAAGCTCTGAGTGGGAAAGAAACAGCTCTCCTTTGTCTGTGTGGAAAGAGGGAAGAAGAGATGTGACTTGTCTGGAACAGATGTGTAGGGATGGAAGGGGTTTCCAGTCTTCTCTTCATGTGTTGCAGCTGCAGAAGTGTGTTTCTGATGCTTTTTTTATTGTTGAGGTGAGAGAGAGAAAAATAGGTTTTTCAAAGGGAACCTTGTGAAATTGTGAGGCAGAGCATAGGAGTGCCACTTTCCCACCTGGCAAATCATGGCAAGTGGTTGGAGCTGGCACAGCCTACGTCACCTTTGTGGGCATGACTCAAAGCCTGAATGGGGGAGCGTTACCAGAGAGGCAATGCACATCGATTAATAGAGTTGCATTGATTTTATAAGTGTTTGGAACTCAGGCAGGACAAGCTCTTCTGCTGAGGTGGTGAGCAAAGCTTTCATGCATGTTCTTGGTACAGGCTGGAGGTTTGTGGGAGGGAGAGCTGGGAGGAAGAACCTGTCCCTCCCTCAGTGTTTGGGAAGCTGTTAACTCCAAAGCTGAAAAACAACTTCACAGTCTTGAATTGCTTCACTTACTGATTGTTTTAGAAGCAAGATCTGATGGGGTTAAAATGTATTCCAGGATGCCAGAAGTGGCAGTGGTTATTTTGCAGGCAAGATCTGCTGCTTTCCCTCCCCTACAGCCATGAGACCATTTGCAGTACAGTTCAGATCAGTACAGAAAATTGTGGTGCCTCAAGTCTGAAAATCTGTCATGAGAGAAAGGTGGCTGCCTCTGCTGTTAATTTTAATGCTTCATTCTGGAGTCAAACCTACATTTATAGTCTGCTGAATTAGTTTATTACCTTAATAAGAGGTCCCTGATCAAAGACAAATTCATCCTCTTAATTGTGGAGTATGTTGGATGATACTGGCATTCCTGTGTTGTCCTTGTAGACGTTTCTCAATTTTGCTGGTTGGCATCAAAACTTTTTCTCTTCACCCCCCTGAATCTCTCTTCTGCCATGCTGCTTCTATACAGATGGGTCTGATTTGATCCTTGACACTAGTGGAAAGAGCTTCAATACACTTAAAACACTCTGATTTTGGTTTTTACTTACCAAACCTTCAGGCACCAGGAAATTTGCACTTCTTACAGAGCTCTGAGATGGGCTCTGACATGTATTTTTGTTGCTGCTGCAGGCAGTTTCCCCTCAACATACAGGGAGGCTAGAGAAAAATTCTGGGATGAGAATCCTGGCAATCACCATGGCTTTCTGCTTTACAATACATCCTTTTTGGAAATCCCACCTAGATATGTAAAGCGTGGACTGTTCCTGTGTGTTGTAGTAGACAGCAGTTAGTAAAGGAGAGGTTTCTCTACCCGTAGAAGAGGAAAAACTGGTGAGTTGTGCCATTAGTATGGCATGCCCATGCTTTGCTTTTAGTGAGCAACAGAAAGAAAAAAGGGGTTTTAAGTGATCTCCTGAATGCTCTGCTGAGTTTGCTGCCAGGAGTGTCTGTGGCCTTTTGATTCATGCAACCAAGTGAATTCACACAACTTTGGTGCCAAGTTAACCAGAGAGTTCCTCTGCTCGGTGACTCTCTGGCAGAAGCCAGGAGCAGACACTTGTTGAGAGAGTGTCAGATTAGAGCAGGTGCATGGTGTGAATTTGGCAGTACACGCTTTCAGGCTCTACCAGCTTGTGGTTTTGGTCTTCCTATAAGCAGCAACTACTACACAAGAGCCCTGGATGGCTTTCTCCTTTACGTTTTTTTCCTAGTCTGTTACTTTATGTGTAACTTCCTTGTCTGAATTTGAGAGAGTACAGGGAAGACCAGATTTTGGTTTTGAGGGTTGTTTTGCACTGTGCTACAGCACTTGTCCTTTTTTTAATAGCAGTGGAGTTTGTGTTAGTGTGTGTAGTGCAGGAGGGATAGAACAGCAATTTTGGTGGCATGTCTGACACATACCTGTCTAAATTGCTCACTCACAGGATTGGAGGGAAGAAAATTGAACCTCCAGAACTTTTCTCTTTGTCTCACTGTCCAGTTTAAATTCTGTTGAGTGTTTTTGAGCTTTGGGGCAAAAAACGTTTCCAGGAGGTAATTGTTCTTTCTGTCTCCCTAATTCTGTGCAGCAGCTGCCTCATCTTTGGCTGCTGTTAACGCTCAGAGCTCTCTGAACAAAGGGGTGTCAGGCTGATGTAACTCTTTCCTCTGTCAGACGTTTCCTCACCATCTTTTGTCTGTGGCCCTGTTGTGACCATTCCTACATTGATGAATGGACAGGAAGCTGATGATGAGCAGATGAGTTTGATCCTGCACAGGTTTTACTCAGATAAGGGAGTGTAGATAGGAGCAGGGCTGTACCACTGCCAGCTACCATGTCTGATTTGTTTGTCTTTTGTGTAAGAAACTGGAAATGATTCTAAATCCAGGAGAAAATATGCTAACTTCTGTTGCTGGACAATAGTATTACAGGTACAAATCCAGGAATGCTGTCTGTCTGACTCTTCGTGCAAAGGGAAGTTTACTTGAATGGCTGCATTTGTATTTTTGGTATTGTGATTTCTGTCATGTTTGATTTGAGGTAATGGTCTCTTATTCATTGTCCCATTTGTGACAAACCAGGTTCAAACCCATCCTAAAGGTTTTGGGAAAGATCAGCAGCTCAGGTGACAGGTGACAGCTCAAGTACCAGCAAACATGTGTCCACACTAGTTTGTGAGGTTAGCTGTTTGGAAGGTGATATGATCTTGTCCAGAACACTTTTGTTAATCTGGGTGAATGTGTTAAATCAGCCACTATATTACCAAAATAATGCATTATTATGGTGAGTTTTGGAAAAAAGGGAGACAGTGCTATCTTTTGATACCAGGTACTAGAAGTAAGCAAAATATGGTAGAGGATTTTTGAGGCAGATTGTCTGTCTGAAGACTGAAGGTAAATACTTTGACAGAGGCTGTACACTGTTTGGCAGTCACTGAAGCATCCTAACCATGGCTTTTCTAACACAGATATTTTTCTCATGTGACCTTTGGTGCTTGCAATATGTATTAGCCTTCTGTAGATATGTAACTTATTCTCAAAATGCCTGATGGAATGAAGGGACTCTTACATGTATTTTTTAAAAATGAACACCAATAGTTATTTAAATATTACAGACAAAACCAGCAGTTCCCTAACAGTGGAGGACAGGGATGTTCTTGTGTGTGTAGTTGTTCTTTTCACAATGCCCAGCCTTTTCTGTTCTTTTTTGTAATTGGGCACAGATTCCAGGGACTTTTTTATTTTTGTATGTCACGTTTTCTGCAGCCCCTTCTCTGTGTTTGTGTCTGACTGAACATGCCTTGCAAGGACCTTGCTTAAAGGGCTTCTCCCCAGGTCACAGCAGAACATGCAGCAGGTTTTGTTATCAGTGCTGGTCTTGGGAAGGATCTTGAGGAAGGGTAACACAAGCTGGAGGCATGCACCAGGAGGAACTAAGAGGGATCATCAAAGGCTTCTCAAAATCGTGGCTAAGATTTCATTTCCTTCTTAAGAATAAAGTGTGTTCTGTAAACCTTTCCTTGTGGAAGTCCCACTGACAATTTCCATGAGAGTGTTGCAATTACTAGAGGAGGAGCAGAGAGCAAAGCAGGCCTTGTGAGTACCATTGGGCTTCAAGAGCATGAATTATGTTTGGAGTTAAGTCAGTGCATTGTAAAATTGGAAGGGGAGCCAAGGAAAAGGAACAGGTACATCACAAGCTGCAGATAAGCCCTGTCATGTAACAGAGTGACACTCACTGAAAAAGGCTGAATTTTACCAGCTTGGAGAAGAGGTTGTTGAGTACAGTCTGATGAAGAGAGCGATTAAGGAAAAATTATTGGCTGTTTCTTGCAATACAAAGATTATCAGAGTGTTCTAAGTGGAATTCACATAGCTTTACAGTCAGCAAAAGAATGCACATTTTAAAAATAGTAAGTTCTGTTTCTTGCTGTAGGCTGTTGTCAAAGCCGTAAGTATGTGTATCATCCTAAAGGAATTAGGTAAAAACATGGAACATAGATGCATTGCTTTACTATTAAACACAATATTCTGGTTGTGGTCTCAGCTCTAGAAGTCTTTTAATCACTGATAGCCATAATTAAGAGGCTGTATCTAAAGTATAATCATTCCATATCTATTCTGCTTTTCCTATTCTCCAAATTTCTGCAGTTGGCCACTGTTGGAATACTGTGCTGATTGGATTTTTGATCACAGACTGCATGGCTGTTTTTATGCCTTGTCTGACATTTCACAGGAATGCTGTGGCAGAGGAAGCAATCCAGTCTCTTGGGCAGCATTCAGCTGCTTTAACCACAGTGCTGTATTTTCTTTTGTCATAGTGTCTTACCTCATTACTGTCCAAATTATCTGACACGTGGGGGAAGTGTCCTGCAGACAGCACCCATTCCCCCCACAGTGGTGTGTTCTTGGAGTGGTTTACACTGCTGGTTTCCCCTCAGTAGTGAGGTGTGCCAGCAGGACATACCCAAGCCAATGGACTTTACTGGACTTAGGAGCATGGGCTGCATGCCAGGGCTATAGGAGATGGGTTAAAAAAAAAAAGATAAAAAGGGGAATGGGGTCAAAGAGAAGTAGTGGAGGGCTAATCTGGAAGAGAAATGAGGCAATAGATTGGTAGCCATGGGAAGGAGGAGTCATCTGGGAAGAGATGATCAAAGAAGGACAGAGAACTGTTGTATCCTGAAATACAGCTCAAGTATCTGAAGTTAAGGCTGAGTTGGGTTAATAGTTTTAATTATTTTTATTATGATTAATTTAGAAAATCCTGATACCTGTTTTTTTTCCTCCATGCTGTATGTACATTAATATAGTGTCAGAAAGAGCTAATGAAAACCGTTTTGATTTACAGATCTGTACATTTTTGTAGTTCTTTATTCAAAGTGGAGTTTGCTCCTAGATCAGTGAATTAACCTCTTTGTGATGAAAGGAAAGTGCATTAGGTCTCCAAAACGTCAGAAACTTCCATTATTGTTGACTTTGTTTATTGTTGTTGTTTATTTATTGTATTTAAGAATTCTTTATTGTTGACTTCTGTTATTGATTTTAAATAAGGTAAGTGTGACCCTCCAGGCATCGAGTGCTAAATTCCTGCAAATGCCTTTGATAAAAGGAAAAGAGCAAAGGACTGATAATTGCTTGGGTGCAGAACAGTTCTGCCTTCTGGTTCAAGATGTCAAAGCCCAGGCTGTGAGCAGGGAGTGAAACGGGCTGTCAGTCAGCCTTTGATGCTGACCAAGTATTTGGAATTGTGCAAGGGACTGAGTTGTGGAGTCCACATTATATCTGAGCTGATCATTTTCTGTACAGGATAAAACAAGTTGAGGCTGAAAGAGAAAGAATTTCATAGTGTGTGAGATGGGAATATTTGCAGTGACTATTTCAGCAGTGTTAGAATTAAGCATAGCTCTTTATTTTCAAGTTATTCTCTCTACTACAGAGCATTCTTCAGTGGTGACTCAGGGGAGAGCTAATCTCGCTCAAAATGGTTGCTGGTTGCCACTTGAAACAATAGGACTGAAGCCATAGGCTGCCATCAGGTGGCAGTTTTTAAGAAGGGCATTTTTTCCCCAGTGGATTTGAGTTTCTTTCTGTCTGGTATTGTGGAAGGTTGCACGGTAAGATTTCGAAACAGGCATTACTCATTACATGGCATGGAGAACCCAGTGCACCAGGTATCTTTTTATGGAAAAAAGCAAACATGAAACCTTGAACTGTTTTCAGGAAGAACTCTTGGCACCTGGATGAGGCACTTGGTGCCATAATTTAGTTGATGGGCTGTTAGATTGTGGGTTGGACTTGATGATCTTTAAAGTCTCTTCCAACCTTGTTGATACTGTGATATGCTCTAGTGGCCTGTACTTTTTTTAAAGTACTCTATTGCTCTGTGGGCAGGGGCGTTTTTGACCTGTGTTGTGAATGAGGGAGTTAAGCAGAGGGAGAATGGCTTGATTTCCAGGCAGTTGTAGAGGAACATGACTTTGCTGGGACAGAAATCCTGCCACCTTTTGTTTGGGTGGAATCTGGTGAGTGGCTGCCCTGTTCTGCACTGGGCACATGCAGTGAAGTAACACAAGTCTGCCTGTGCTGCTGGACTGTCCCCAGGCTCAGGAGCCTTCAGTGAGGCGTCTGGACACAACAGGGTGGCCACTGTCTCCCCCAGAGGTGCCCCAGTGGCTCCAGAGTCAAGTGTGAGAATCTTGGCTCTGTGGGCTGGGGGGATGTCAGAAGGAAGGGGAGTGCATCCAGTTCCTGCTGTGAGACAAGCTGAGGTGTGATGGGAAACTCACCTCATGTCCAGTAAAGGAGATCATGTTCTGTTGCATGCAGCCTGTTCTGGGATCTCACCTTGTGTAGTTGCAGCAAAAACTTCAGTGCCACTTGTATTTCCCCTGTCTGTAGGCTGGACACGTTGTACTGGCATCTGTTGGAACATTGCACCTGGCCAAGAAGTGCTTGTAAAACTGGGTGTGACGTTTGGACTCTGCCAGGGAATGTGAGTGCAAAGCAGGAGCAGAGCATGGAGGAGGCTGTGGAAATAATTTCTTGCCAACTTGATGCTGGAGAAAGAGGAGAAAGTTTGGAACCAGACAGGAGGCTGTACCTATTTGGAGACCTGTGCTCTTAGAACTGTTTGGCTCCTTTCCCTCTAAAAGTTCCTAAACACCTTAAAACGTTTTCATGTGAGCAGAAGCCCTAAACTGGGGACAAATCCATTGAAGGTTATCAAATGAAAGGAAGGTCAAATGGTAAGTCTTGGAGAGGAAAGTTTGGAGCACAGAGTGGGGAAAGTGGACTATGAGAAGACATGTGCTAGCTGGAGTTTGAAACTGTAAACTTCACCTATTTGTGTATTGCTTTGGGATGACTTATACAAGGTTAACAAAAATCTGACCAAAAGGAAACCTTTGAAAAACAGTCTAAAATGAACCCTCTATCTTCAGGTTGAAAGAAGTGTCACAGAGATTTTCTGCAGCATTGTTTGGCTGCTGCAGTGTAAGCTAAAGTTAAATGGAGAGAGAGGGCTTTGTAATTTCTGATAAAATTCAGTACAAGAATATGATAGTTATTCTCAGCTCACCTACTCACAAGTCTAGAACTCTTAAAGGTTAAGCTTCAGAGAAATGTGCATACAGTTGAGAAGTAAGGGCAGGTGTAAAAATTGTCTTAACTGCAGCAGCATAATGAAGGAAACTGTAGTGAAGACTGCTGATACTGATAGCAGATTTCAGTGTATTTTTTTTCCTCTAATGTCATGATATGTAGGGATATGTAAAGGGATTTGCAGTAGCCAGGGTCAGAACTGGATGGTTTGTGGCAGAGGGGTGAGGAAAGACTGGACAGGGTACACAGTGCAGGTACATTCATCTCAAAGAAATAAGGTTCCTTAGAAACGCTGGAATGCAGGGGGAGCAGCTGAGGGACAGTGTGAGGAACTCTGGGTGCTGGGGGTGGTGAGAGGAGGCAGTGCTGGCATCCCACCTCCGCTGGGCCTGTGCCTCGGGGATGTGCTGTGAGCTCTGAGAAATCATTTCTCCGCCACCAGTGGAGAGCTTCTCTCTGAGGCACAAGCTCAAAGAGATGGTGGCTTGTTTTTGTTGGTTTGTTGTTTTTTCCCCCCTGCAGAAAGTAAGGCATGCTGGGGGTGCTCACTGAAGGAGACAAAGCTGTCGTGCGTTGCTGCAGGTTCCAGGGCAGCTCCTCTCTGGGGCGCTCGGGGTGTTGAAGGCACAGTGCCAAGTACCCAGGTGAGCACCACAGCTCCACTTTAGGTCACACATTGTGTGGGGCAGGGGAAGGCCAGTTCTGCTGTGTGGGCACAAATGAACTCCCTAACCTCTGCTCTGAATAAATATCCACTTCGTAGAGCTTCCAATTTGTCCTTGGGTTCAGAATCTTAAAACTCTCTGGTGGTGATGCAGACACTTTTGTACTGAACTTAAGTCTGTGCACAACAGACTTTCTTTTTTAATCAACTTCATCACATCCCGTTGAAAGATTCAACATCAGTGTTCTGTTTAATGTGCCTTGCTGTAGTGGAGGGTGTCAGTATTTTCCTCTTACTCAAAACTTTTCAAAAGCATCTTTTGCAGTACAGGCTGAAGGAACTGCTGTTGGCCAGAGGTGGTTTAGAGAATCTTGAAAGAGTCTGTGTGTAAATATTCAAAGATTAGTTGACGTGCTCACCTAAGAAACAGGGTATGTTTTTAGGCTATGAACTATTATGTTTCAGCCTTGGAAAGCTTTTTTGTCCTGCTGACTAAAGGGATGCAGGTCTAATGCTGTATCACTGGTGTGTCTTCTGCTTCCAGTACTTTTAGACTGACTTTCAGTCAAGGTAGTGATCAAGAAGTTTTTAAGTATTAAAGCCTTTCTTCCTGTCAACTTTTGCATTGCAACCTGAAGGATTTGTTCAGACCACGTAACTCTGTGCCATTTGAATTTTCACTCAAGCTGCCACTGTGTGCTGACAGCAGCTGGGACTTGGTGCTCCAGAACATGCTCAGGAAGTGTCTGTTCCCCCTTGGCAGGTGCCAGCTGCTGCCCTTCTTGGTGTGTTCTGGGGAAGATTCAAGGCATGAGTGAGGTGAAATTATTTCTGTCCTACCATTACTTCGTAATTCAACAGCTGTATTTTTAAGTTCTGTCAGCTAACTAAGCCTCTTAGTACTGAATAACAAAGCATTGATTTTGTTAGGGAAGGATGACAGTCAGTTTTCAACAATACAGTAGCTTCTAGCTTCTTAGAACTGCAACATTTTAATTAAAAAGTTAATTATTTCTTAATTTGTCACATTTGTTAATTATAGAGCAGTTTTGATTCCTCTTTGTGTTCAGATTTTACTTAATCTGTTAGATTTTACTGCTTGCATTTGCAGCTTCTTTTCATGTATTTGAGGATCAGGAGTTTAATTTTTCCATTCAGTTATCCTGTACTAATTTCATACAAATGCCTCAAAAAGTTATGAGAGTTCTGAGAACCCAGCTTATTTTTATGTGAATGTTGCAGGTAGACAAGAGTCAGTCTTGATATCCCATAGTTTCTTCAAGAAAAAGAACACCTGCTTTGTTGGGTGGTGTTTGCAGGCAGTGTTTGTTGTGGGCCAGTCTCCCAGGCTGCAACTGGGAAGGTGTATTTATGTTTTCTGTGAGATGTAGTAAAACTACAGTTGTCTGTACATGATCTAATGTCCCTTTTCTGTCCCTGCTCTCTCTGTAGCCACTGAGACAAAATTTGAATTTTGAACTTAGCAGAAAGTTGATCCCTGTTGTTGCCTTGTGTCTGCTGCACCCACGATGAGTGGGTGAGATTGGTGAGATTAAACTGTAGTTCAGGTGTCTGAATTGCAGAAATGGGTGGAGAGAAGGGTTAAAGAAATATCCCAACCCTCCTGTCTTGTGCTCTGCCTGATGCTGAGAGCAGAGCTGCCCAGTTTGTGTTGCCAGCTCCAGCTCTCCTCCAGCTCTGAATTTCTCTGCAGCCTCAGGGAAGCTGCACCTCTCCCACGGCTGCTGGACTTTGATGAGGACATGCCTTCCCTCTTTGCACTGGCCTCCCCTGGCAACCAGCCCTTTGAAGATGACCTCTTGCTGTTTGCCTGTTGTCTCCTCCGTTGGATTATAGATGAGAGGTTGGCATGAGGGGAGGGGGAGGGGAGGGAGTGTTGTGCATTTTAAGCCTCATTTCTTTCTGCATTCTCACCTTCTTTTTTTTTTTCCTCTGTGGCTTTTACCTCGCTATATAGATAAAATGTTGTCCTGCATATGGAAAATGGTTTCTGGCAGAAACACAGGGTTTCTGCTTGGTATTTGTATATAGGACAAAGGAAGTTCCATTAGTTTTCTGGTGACACTTTGCATTTTCTGTAGCGATTTATTCACAGGAGTTCCCTTTCTCCATCCCTCTTGTTAAGGGCAATATTTTTCTTAGTTATGGGGCAGCCTTCCTCTGCATGCCTGTTCTCTGTTCCTCTTCCCTCCCTCTAGCCTCAGTGAGCACATCCTCTTGGAGACAGCCCAAAATAACCCCCTTATTAATGTGGGGTGAGATGCAATGGGATGCATGGGAGCTCTGGGTCTGGGTCACGGTTTGCATGGACACTGCCTACTTCTGGAAATCCAAACAGCCAGGCTTTGCTAAATACTGACAACACTCTTCATGAGATTCTTACAGGGACAGTAGCTGTACAGTGAGCAGTACAGTATTATTTGGGGTCAAACAAAGCATAAGAATACGTGTCTGATTTTCACTACAGTGAAGGATGGTGGACAGGAGAGGTGTTTTAGGACAGAGCATTGTAACTAACAGGTTTACACACTTTTATGGATTTTGCCACCTCCCTTCTCAATTTTTCTCAGTGGTGAAATCACTTTAATCTTCATTCAAAGTCTGGCGTGGATAACAGAATGGTAGTTGATATTGCTGTTGAGTATTGATGAATAAAGTCAGGAGTAATACATATTTGAGGGTATTTTGCAGCAAGCATGAAGACAGTAATTTGGATGTACCTGTGTGTGGAGTTGGAATGCCTCTGTGCAGCATACCACACAAAATTAGAAGAACAGGAGTTGGGAAGTATCCGTGGTCTCTGCATGTAACTTGTTCATCCTTACCTGTAATACTGCATTTTAATTGGATAGTCAAGTAATATCTTCTCTTTTAAACCCAAAGGATGCCTCAGAAATAGTTTGTGTTGCTTTGAGCTCCTCTTTCTCTCCTTCTCTGCCTTTCTCTGTTCATCTGACAAAGTTCCCCCCAAATGTGAATGGAAGCAGACCAGCTCTGCTTGTTACTGCAGAATACACACAATAATATTGGCTCTTGCCAGAGGAACTGGAGGACGCTGGAGGTGGAAGTCAGCTCTTAAACTCCACCTCACATCAAGATCTTCCTGGAAAGCCAGGATCCAGACCAGTTAATGTGTCAGAAAAAGGAACTGTGGTGAGTTTGGGAGTCAGGCACAAGTGCCTTACAGGAATGTAGAATTTTGTCTCAGCAGGAGCTCTGTCAATCTGCTTGCTAAACTTCCTTGCTGGAATACAGTCTGCAAATGAGTAGCTTAGCAACTTTTCAGAGCTGTGTGCTTTTGTAAAATACAATACTACCTTCTCTGCACAGATGTGTGTTGTCTTTTAATTCCCTCCTAGCAGAGTTGGAATTTTCATCCCAGCCAAATTTTTTAAGTGTGCATCGTGTGTGCTTTTGGCAAGAGAATGCAAATAGAAATTTCTTTTAGTTTTTTGTATGAACAGCTTCCATCAACTGTTTGGTTTGGTGGTTTTGGTTTTGTTTTTCCCTGTTGAACAGTTACATTCATTCTTTCTGGGCCCTAAACATTCCCTGGGGTTGAACAAATAGAGCCCATTATATTGTACAGGGTTTGTCAGGGTATCTTCATACTTGGTACTCCATTTTCTGCTAGAAATCCTACTTGGAATGTATTGGTGACTTCGTATCAGGCCTTTACCTTAAACCAAGGAGGTTATATGGCACAGACCTGATACCTTCAGTTATAAATTTAACCCTAATTCTGTTTTTCCCAGTCAGTTATGATTTTGTCTGAAGTGTTGGCAATTAGTTTTGGGCGTTTGACTTGTCCTCTGTAGGGCCAGAACTTTTGTTTTACGATACAGCTGCTGGCCTTCTTCTGCCAAAAGTAACCTATGGAGGTGTCACTTTGCTCCCAGATTTTCTCTCTAGTTCCCCCTCTCCTTAGCAGCACTGTGCCTGCATCTTGTTCCAGCATCTTTCCACCCACTTAAAGAGGGGAAAACACCCCACAATAGTAAACATGATTTTTTTCCCCCTTAGCCCTGTCAATTCTGTGGTAAGACAACTCAGTATAATCAAAGCATTTAAATTCTTAAGAGAAGTCTTCCTTCAGGTTGTCTAGGTATGTACATCTTCTCATGAAGTTTTGCTTTTGAGGTTCTTTAAAGGAAGGACAAGCCAGCTTTCTGTTTGAATGGACCAGGAGCTTCCCTTGCAAAGTATTTGGAATAATCAGTGTCCAGCTGCTTTGTTGCAGTAGATTGCTCAGCTGCACAGCTTGGGTAGTTCACTGAATCACTGCCTGTGCAGATGTGCTGAATTTAGATTTGTGCATATCAGTTTTTGTGCATGTGCTGTGGGTATCTGTGGTGCCTCTCTGACTTGAGGCAGTCCCAGTGGGAGGATGCCTGGGATTGTGCTGCTGCTGCCAGCTGTGTCTCCCAGCCAGCAGTTTTCTTCCTCTGCTAAGGGGTTTGAAGCTGGACAGTGGCACAGGTGAATTGTTTGCTGATGAACTAGCTCAGTGCCAAGATCTGGTTGCCTCGTTAACAAAACCTACTCTGGCTGCTCTTCAAAGTCTGCCACTCCTCACAGGATCTGGTGGCCTGGGTGTAGCACTGGCCTGTCTGCATTGGGAAATTGGACTGGCCTTTTCTGCATGGTGGATGTGTTCAACTGGGTACCTCTGGTTTTACATTTAATTACAGCAGAGACTGGATTTCTCATCTCTTTTGGCATCCTTCCTGAGTGAGTGGACTGTGGGGGGATTTCAGGAATGCCTGATGCTCTTGCTACAGAGAAAGTTCAGTGGAAACCACTTGGGGGTTCAGTGCTAATCACTGGCTTGGACCGTGTGCTAATGACTGATAGCCAAGGAAAGCACACTGCTGAAGTGCTCAGGTCCTATAATGTTACATTTTGTGGTAGTTTGTTTTTTGGCAGGAGGTATTTCTTTAAAACAGAGAAAATACACCTGAAAGTAAAAGAACCCCCCGTGTTTTAATGGAGTTTTCTACTTGTACCAGGAAACAAATGTTCCTCTCTGCATGGCAAGGCTGCATGGTCTGGTGCAACACAAGGGGGATGGGGAAATGCTTCCAGCTTTCACCTTTTCTAAAAAGGCTGCTATGCTTCAGCTGCAGCCAGCATGTAAAGCCTCATGTTTTATCAGTCTGCAGAAACAAGAGCAATGCCTAGCTTTTTTTGGCATAAAGAAATCCCCAAACCAAACCAAAACACTGCTCTTTAGTCCTTGAAATATTCCCCCCTCTCCCTCCATTTGTACAGTTTTGGATTGCTCATCTGTAATGGCACATTCTGCTGATGCCTTATTGAAACAGTGGAGTTAAAGCCTGAGCCTTTTCTTTCTGGTGAGGTCTTGGCAGTGCTGGATTGGAATATTACAGTCAAGAACCTTAAATCGCTTCTTGGCAACAGATTGCTCTGCCAATGCAGAAGGATAAATGGAGATAGAAAAGATAAGTTTTTCATTCTGCTGTATTTGTAGGTAGTAGAAACATAGCCTTGTGATGATGCAGTTGTATGAGTAGCTGCATTGTGTTGAAGATCAAAATCACAGAGGTGGCAACAATCAGTGGCAAATGTCAATGAGCTGAGGTGACTCAAGTCTGTCTCAAAGAAGGAGCACTAAGTTTTTTAATTCATAAGAAGTAGTTTCTCTTTTAATAGGTAAGGAGGTAAACTTTCCGAAAAAAATGCAAAAAATGACTGTTAGCACCAACTTGACTGTTTTTCAGCCTTCTTGGTCTTATATTGGTTATTGTAATTGTGCACCTGCTCACTGGCTCAGTATGAGAAACTAAAAGGTCCTTGATTTAGAGTAAGGACTACTTAGCAACAACTAAAACATCAGAGTATTCTCAATATTATTCTCATACTAAATACAAAACAGAGGGCACTTGTCCATATCTTAGCAGTTTGTCAGCAAGGATGTTGAAGGAGACCAATATCAAATGCTTCACTGAAGTCAAGGTAGATGACATCCACAGCTCTCCTGTCATCCATGGGGCAATTTGCTTCATCAGAAAAGATACTGAGATTGATCAAGCCTGGTTTACGCTTAGTAAATGCAAATTGGCATTTTCAGTTGAGACTTAGTAAACCTGAGACATCCTTTGTTTTTAAAAAGGAAAGATCATGCCAACCTCTAATGTGTGGTCAGTATGCAAAATGAATGAAAAATACCTATTCCTTGCATCTCTTCCCTTGTTATTTGTCAGAATATAAAACACCTGCTTAGTTACAGTGGATTAAGCACAGAGGGAGACATTGGCAGCTCATTTTAGAGGAAGACTAAAATTTAAGAATTTACTTTTAATGAAGACGTTCTTAATTAACTTGATTGTTACTGATCTCTTAATGCTGTGACCAGAGTGCTCATTCTAAACTGTGTGTGCCTTGCTATTTTCCCCTAGTGCCATATCTCAGGAAGTCTTTCCAGGGGAGCAGAGGTTATGCCACTAAAGCTGAACACATATATAATGTGAGCAGTGTTTCAGCTGGGTTCTGCTTAAAGGGTGGAGAAAGAACGACGTTTTCTGGCTGGTGGGATTTAAAGAATTAAATTTATAATGAGGAATTTAATCAGAGGAAAGGTAAGGTAGAATCTCAAAGGCATGTTATTCAAGTTTTTAAAATGTCCAGGTCTTGTTATCCAGACCTAGCTTGTGTTAGAACTGGTGTCTTGGCAGAAAAGGGAAAGGATTCCTGACAGGAAGAGATCCCAACAGGGATCTGTTAGGGTCGAGTCATTTTGTTTCTAGTGGAACTAAAATTAGGGAATCTGTTTGCACTATTGATATGCTCTGCCTCTGCCAACTACTGGAACTCCCTAAGACAGAGAAATACCAGCCTGATTTTATGCAAGCTAGCACAGGCCCCAAAGCAACACAAGGGTATCATCCTGGTGTGAGTGGACACACCCAAGCCAGTAAGTTTTTGGTGGCATGATATATCGGGTGGATTTAATGAATTGAAAATTGAAGCTCTTAATATGGTGTGAATGTACCCTTTGTCTTTGGTTTGGTGAGGATTTGTGTGGGTTTTTTGTTTCTAGAGTAATGCAACAAAATCCTGGGGAGTTTGTAGCCTGCAGATGTACCTAATAAGTTCTCTACATTTGCCAGCACAGAGCCTGTAGCACCCTATTAGTTTTGCTTACAGTGGGGTTTACATTTGGGTTTGCACTTCTCATGTGAAAAATCATTTTGCCGTTGTGCAATAGTTTAATAAATTTCAGTCTCCACCCTGCTTTTGGTCTTCTACGCACTGGTAGGAAATGGGAAGTAGACATTCTCTGCCTGGGTCGTTGGACTGCAGAATGGAATCCAGTTGCTGTGGTCATGTTTGTCCTTGCACAGCAATGGTGGTGGCCAGCATGGCCATGTTGAAGGGGAGTTCTTCTGTAACAGCTGCTTGGTATTGTTTGCTAGGCAGACCACAACTTTCTTCTAGTAACTAGTTCATAGTACAGCCTTGCTATGGTTTGTGAGTAAAAGTAGGTGTTCTAAGTGAGTTCAATTCATGGGTTTGGACAAGAATTTGAAAGTTTCTTTCCCTCAAAGTAAATACAACTGTGTGATGAGTCCTGTACTGAGGAGGTGAGTTCCTGCCTAATTTTTTCCCTTTATTAGCAAACTTGCCAAGGGTTCCTATTTTTAGGTTCTTGCATCCAAATAGAGTTCAGAACCTTCCTAGGAAACACAGTTCTTTTGGCTAGGTTCAAGAAGCAGGAGCTGTTGGTATTTGGAAAAGCAGTTTCAGAATGCCATATGGTGGTCAGTAAATGCTAAATAGAAGTCACCTCCTGCCATAAAGACAATTGATATTTCTCAGATCTCAAACTCTTCTTCATTTTACCCTTTCCCTGTTCTGGTTTCATATTCCATGTTTGAGTTGAAGTATTGTGCAGCTTTTCAGAGACAACTCATTTAGTTACACATATTGGTCTTGGTCTTTACTGTGTTCCAAAATTCATTCTCTGGATTTGAGACTTAGTGCCTGGTACCTGCTGCTTGATACACACACCTCAGTCTGTACTAGTCCATGTTGTCATCTGTATTTTGTTCAAGACAGCTGTAAACACGTCATGCTTTCTGAATTCTTCTTAGTGCATATAGTTTATCAGTCTTATTTCCTGACTGATCTGGTAAAGTGAGATGAGAGGGTTTTCTTCAAAGACTTCCCTTTTTTTATTGGACAACATGCACATCTCTTCTGGAAGGGAGAGCATACTGGATATGCTGTGTGTTCCTACTCGGATCGGAAGGCAGAAGTTCTGCAAAGCTACGCTGCAGGAGTGGCCACCTTTTATAATCTTGGGAGCTGTAGTATCAATTTTTCTCTGTGTCCTATTCGACACAGAGTCCTGCAGTTCTGTCATGGAGAACCATAAGAATGTGGTTAGTGGTTTGTCAGAAAGAGATGAGAGGATGTTTAGGTGTGTCATTGTTCCTTCTGGATTTAAACCAATGTCAGAATGATCTGGTAATCTCAGCCTTGGCAGCTTCTGCTGGTTTATGGCCTGCTGAGGGCAGGAAACAAATGGTGTGGAAGCTTCTGTTTAGGCAAAACTCTGCTGTCGGTGTAGGATATGAACCTCAAAGTGGGGCCCTTAATTAGATTTATTACTAACAGAATCAGAGCAGGAGAATGACAAGTACAATGAATCTTAAAAACACCTTTCCCCTACCCTTGCCTCCTTCCCCAGACAGGCACAGGGAGATGAGGAATGGGGATCATGGTTACTTGCAGCTTCCTCCTGCTTCCCATGAGGTCCCTCCCATGGGAGACAGTTCTTCACAAACTGCTGCAATGTGGGTCATTTTTCCACAGGGTGCAGTCCTTCAGGCACAGGCTGCTCCAGTGTGGGTTCCCCACAGAGCCACAAGTCCTGCCAGGAATCCTACTCCAGCCCAAGCTCCTCTCCCCACAGGTCAGCAGGTCCCTGCCAGGACCCTGCTCCAACATGGGCCTTCCATGGGGTCACAGCCTCCTTTGGGCATCCACCTGCTCCAGCCTGGGTCTGCTCTCTGAGCTGCACTCATGGTCCTTCATGGACTGCAGGGGGACCCTAACCCTCACCATGGACTTCACCACAGGCTGCAGGGGAACCTCAGCTCTGGCACCTGGAGCACTTCCTTTCCCTCATTCTCCACTGGTCTTGGTGCCTGCATAGTTGTTCACATGTTCTCACTCTGCTCTTCTCTGTCTGTAATTTCCATCTGCCCAATAACTTCTTTTTCCCCTTCTTAAATATGTTCTCATGGAAGTGTTACTGTCATTCCTGGTTGGCTTGGCCTTGGCCAGCAGCAGGTCCAGCCTGGAGCCTGCTGACATTGTCTCTGCCAGACATGGGGGAAGCTTTCAGGAGTTTCTCACAGAAGCTAACCCTAACCCTATCCCTACACCCTGCCCCACTACCAGAACCTGGCCACAGAAACCCAGTACAGGCCTCCTTTAGGCACTGGAAAGGACTCTAAGGTCTCTCTGGAGCCTTCTGCAGGCTGAACCACTCCAGCTTTCTCAGCTTCCTCCAGAGCAGAGGGGGCTCCAGCCCTCAGAGTGTTCTTGTGGCCTCCTCTGTCCCTGCTCACACAGGTCCATGTCCTTCTTGTGTTGGGGTTCCCAGAGCTGGACACTGGTGCAGGTGGAGTCTCAGCAAAGTGGAGCAGAGGGGCAGAATCCCCTCCCTGGACCTGCTAGTGGCACTTTGTTTTGATGCAGTTCAGGATGCCATTGGCTTTCTGGGTTGAGAACACGTGTTGCTGGGTCATGTCCAGTTCTTAATCTGCCAGTGCCCCCAAGTCCTCCTCTGTGGGGTGGCTCTCAATCTGCTCCTCACTCAGACTTTGTAAAAGGAAGAGAAGAGGCTCTTTCAGCTTTGCATTTGTACTGATTTCCAGGGACATGACTGCAGAACGTGCTCGTGGCTGTGATCTGAAGCCCCATTCACACGTGGGAGCTGTTATGGAATAACAGCATTCTCAACGGAAGTGGCAGTGGAAAGAATTTTCTGTTCCTCTTGGCCTTCTTCCAAGATTTTTTTTCTGGACAAAAGTGGGCAGAGATGTTATTTATTGTGTGGTTGGGAAAAAAAAAGACCGAGACTTGACATCTTGTGAGACAGTGCATAGAAAGATCCCGAGCTGTTTGTAACACTATAATGCCTCATCCTGGCTGGCATAACTTCCACCCTTTTGCCCTTTTAATCATCAGGGCTTTTATTAAGTAAAGTACTTTTACAAAGTAAAGTACTCTTTCTCTATTGCATTACTGTTTGTGTGCTCTGTCACACAAACCCACATAAAATTCTTGTGTCTCTTTTTGAAGTTATTTCAGACCCTCAGCAATGCATACAGATTTTGTAACCTTGGATAAAAGCACCTGAGTTGTGGTTTCAGTTTTGCCCCTTCAGGCATGTGCAAAGTGCCCGATTCAAGGATTGCACATTTCAAGGATTTTGAACTAGAAACTTCTTAGATACAGGTTATGATTTCAAAGCTCAGTTAATTACATCCTATGTCAGGGGAATTACATCAAGGGAATTGTTCTCTGCTTTTTTTTTAGATACTTATTATCAAATAAAGCTTTGTCTTTACTTAAGGGATCCCGTGGACTCCTTTTGGGGTTAATTATGTTGGAATATATGCCCTGGCAATTTTGGAGAGAGCCCTCTCTGACTGATTCTATTCCCTGTTTTTATGTCTGTGCTGAACAGTTTATCCATCAGATGCTGAGTTTAGACCGTGGTTCATCTTCCAGTTATAGGATCTGCCCCAAGCTTCTAGCAGTATGTCCAACTGCTCATCTGTGTGAGGCTGCAGACAGCTCAGCAGCGTGTGATAGCAGCTCAGGGAGGAAAAGAGAAAAGGAACGTCGAGTTGAGTCGGGTGGAGGATTCTACTCTTTCTGCCTAGTACAGCATGGCTTGTTTTTTTTTCTCAAAATAGAGTGGATTGGTGATGAATCTTGAAAAATAATGAGTGGTAGCAAAATCCCTGTATTGTGTCAGTACACCATTATGTTTCCCATATTTCACAGTTATCACTCAAGTTATTCAGAAAGTTAGGGCCTCACAAGATGACACAGGTAGCACTCTGTGTTGTATCACTTGCAGAATGGAAGTCAAGGTACAAGACATGGGAGAAAAGGACAAAACGACAAGCTGGTGATGCAGAAGTGATGTCAGGGTTAGTGACTGTTACATGGTGCTACTTTGCATGGATTAGTGAGGTGTGTATGTATATGTAAGTTATTGAGAAGTATAATCTTCAGTGTGTAGGAAGCTGCTTGCCATAATAAAATTAGAGTAGTTACATAGTGTTGGAAGGAGGAGGAACAGATTGAATATGTGAAAGTAGAGCAAAGACATATTGCTGCCTAGTGTAAGAAGAACAAATATCTAAAAGTTTCTCACTTCATGATAGCCCTGCACCTCCCATCAGAGACTGCTTCACAGCAGTTAGGAACTTTCTTGTACTTTACTTTGAATTACCTGGTAGGTTAGTTCCAAAAGATGACTAATGGTAATATTGTGCAAATGTTAAAAAAAAGGTGGCAATGCCTCTGAAACATGGGCTCTGGGTCTTAATGATGGGTAAAGCTTTTATGTAAGTGACAGTTTATATTATTTCTGTCAATTTGCAAGGAAAGGTGGTTTTGTGTTACAAAGTGAAACTTTGTATTTAATTATTTCAGATCTGAGAAAAGGACTTAAAGTTGCATTTGATTGTTAGACTTAAGTGATTTTTTCGTGGGGAAGATGACAGTGATGTCACATCAAATTTTGATTTTGTACTCATAGCATGCTTCAGCAACATACTGAATTCTTCATATATGTAACCTTATGCTTCAGTTTTTCTGATGTACCTTAATAAGTAAAAGTATATTGGTTTAAGGTATTCAAAAGCAATCTGTATGTTTTTTTGAATTCTAATGATTGTCTAAAGGTTTCTTCCTGATTCTGTTTCAGATGCATCCACTGGGACTGTGTAACAGCAATGATGAGGAAGACCTATATGAATATGGCTGGGTAGGAGTGGTGAAACTGGAACAGCCAGAGTTGGAGCCTAAGCCGTGCCTCACTGTCTTAGGAAAGGTAAGAGGACAGTTTGGAGCCTCATGTAGCTGTTTGTTGGAAGGATTGGTTCCTTTCTGAGAAAAATCATCAAGAAATAAACCAAGGGAAAACTCCCTGTAGTCCACAAAATCTTCCTGTTTTGCCTGTTTTCACACTAGAGGCTTCAGGGAAAGATGATGTCATAACTCAGTTGATGAGAGGGTGAGGAGGAACTGAGCACACACATTCCCTTTCTGAGCTCTGTAGGAACATAACAGAGACTCCAACAAAAATGGCTGTTTTGCAGAAGCAGTTTTGGAGTAGAAGTAGAGTGAACTGCAACTGTGACACTAACTTGGTCAAAGCAGTCAAAATGAAAGCATCTTACTGGTTTTCCTTTGGTACAATCTTCTTAGAAGACATTAATTTCCTCTTTTTGGGGAAAGAGGAGTCTGCAAACCTAGAAAGATTTCTTTGCTTTCGTTGCAGGATCAATATCTCTAATAACAAGAGAATCTTATTGTCTTGGTCAAAGAAATAAAGATTTTCATCTTCCTGGAATATCCTTGTGGATTTCAGCCTCTGGAATCTAAATTCATTGCAAAAATTTTCCCTTTCTTTTATGGGATGAAGTCAGTAAGATATCATTACTGCTCCTAGATATATTAAAAAAGAAAGCAGAAAGCTGAACAATTTTTTTATTTGCAGCTTAGAAATTTTGAATATTGATGTTATTATATGTGTTGGCATTTGAAGTCTGCAGTAGTTGTGTGTGAAAGAGCACAGGCCATAAGTTCTACTGGTAACAGAGTTGAAAACACATAAAATAACAGTTTTATCCTAGAATCCAGTTGGCTCAAATTTGGTAGGAGAGTGTCAGTGATTTCAGGTGAGCAGTGCATCAGACAGAAAACAAAATCACAGATTGACGGTTTTTAAGTAAAACTTACTTTAAGTAAACCCTAAAACTTGTCCCTGTAAATTTATAAACAAAACTTCCAAAAACCTCAAAAGAAATGGGAAAGCATTGGCTTTTCTGAAATTTGGAGCAGGTTCCACTTATGGTACATGGTGAGAAAGGTCTCTTTAACAAATTGTTTCCCTTCCTAGTGAATTCCAGCATAACATGACTTTTTTTCCTAACTTGGAATACTGTTTTTATTTCACAGAAATTTCTGCTGTTGCTTCTTTGATCTCAGAAGGATAAAATCTGAGGATAAGGTCTTTAAGGATGGAAATTAGGGAGGGTTGGGTACTGAAAGATGCATAGTAATCCATAAGTAAATTCCAGGAGTAAGCTGAGTCTTGGGAAAAGCCATTTCAGAAAGGAATCTGTTCAGTCCCATCTGTCAGGCTCTTGAAAATTATATGAGGAAATAGATGTGCAAAATGGATGAAGGTAAATGGTAACGTAGGTACCCTGCACAAACAATGTTGAAAATATATACCTGCCCCACTAGTGTGTACCCAAATCCCACCATGTCCTCTGTACTTTCCATGTCCCCAAAGCCCCACCGACCTCCAGAGTGAGTTCACCTCAGTCTCTGCTGGTGTTGGCTTCCTGAAGCTTGGCCTGCTGAGCAGCAGACCTTGGCTTTGCTTCAGGAGCTCTGTAGCATCTACTTTGATGCATAATGATGATTATATGGCCTAGAGTGTGTCCAGAAAGTTCAGGCATAGTGTTTCATAGGTGTCAGTTTATGTGCAGTAATCTCAAAGGCTGGCCATGGTTCTAGGCAATACTTGCTTCTCAGTGACTGTCCTGCAGCTCCTTGTTCTGTATTTTCATGTCTCTATCCTTCTCTTCCTGAAATATTTGTTTCCTATTTCATGCTCGCTGCTGTAATTTCTCCTCCATTTTTTGCTTGCAACTTTTCTGCTCAGTCTTCCCTATGCTCAAGGTATGCCCTGATTCAGAAGGACTTAGAATTCTTGAAATATTGTTGAGTGCAGATAGCAGCAGGAGCATCAGTTGTGAGCTTCTTGCAGGTCTGTCAATGAAGTCACCTTGGTCATCTTACCAGTGGGAGCAGGTTGTGTTGTGATTGTCTGTCTCTAGAAAGTTCCATTTCCATGCAATTTGGGACAAATTGTTACATGGGGATTCAGTGTGGCCTCTAAACTATTTTGCCTGGGTAAATATCAAACCTGCTGCATGTGTGTATGTATCATCTTCTGGTTATTTTTAGGATCTGGCAGCTGACTTAAAACATGCAAGGGAAAGGAATGAAAAAGGGAGAGGGAGAGGAGAGGAGGAAAAATAGAAAAAAAAAAAAAGAAAGGAAAAATAAAAGGCAATGAGTTGGGAAAGGAAAGGAAAGTGGGGGAAGGGTGACCTTGAACAGGGAAAAGAAAGGGAACTTCTCTCATTTAGAAAAGGAGGAAGAAATTGAGGAGTGCAAACCTACTGTTTGTTCCTCATTAGCTTTGATTTGTCCTGTCCCCAAGGTGAGGCATCATAGAGGTGATATTGCTGAAAGTTTAGAATATGGTAAAGCACAATGTAGATCACTTAAAATCTGTTTGTGAAGCTAAATTGCGTGGCACACAATCTAGTACAAACTTGTATAGTTTTATTCTTATTGTTGGTTTTGCTTGTTGAGGTCTTGATTTAGGAGTGTTTCCGTGTTTTTTTTTTTTTTGGTGGTGGTTTTTTTGTTGTTGTTTGGGGGTTTCGTTTTGTTTAGTAAAACTCTGGTCTGTGTTTTCAGAAGTTTCACTCCACTTGTTTATCCGTGGGTAGCTGTTTGCATTTCCATATAGATTTTGTAATTGCTGATAATTTATGGTCATATTTACATTGTATAATAGAAATGAAAGTG
This sequence comes from Serilophus lunatus, assembly GCA_013399895.1. Taxonomy (NCBI): domain Eukaryota; kingdom Metazoa; phylum Chordata; class Aves; order Passeriformes; family Eurylaimidae; genus Serilophus; species Serilophus lunatus. Next base: position 88,132 of record VXBA01005134.1, on the reverse strand, counting down.
TTTAAAAACCCCTATTTATCTCCTGTTAGTGTGCCTGTGAAAACTGGGCCGTGCTTGAGGCAAGGGGTCTGTGTGGCAGCTGTGATTTACTCTTACCTTTGATCACTGTGCAGCCCTGTTTGAGGCAGTGCTGCATGCAGGCACGGCAAAGGCCTGGGTTTTACTGATCTCATGAGCTCCTGAATAGGGCTAGAAGGGGAATGACAGAGGAAGAAGAAAGCTTTTGGGAATGAAAAGGGAACCCTGTGAACCCTGGCAGCATTATTGGCTGGATTTGCCTGCCAGGGAGCCGCTCAGTTCCTGCCAGGCCAATTCTGCTTCAGCTTCCCCCCCACACCCCGACCCCACCTCCCCCTCTCTCCTGCCTTCTTTCAGCCTCTTTTTTTTTTTGGTTTTGAGGCATGGCTGTAGTAACTTGGTTCTCAGGCTGGGAACCCACTGAGCTGTTGCCATGGTCACTGGGAAGCTCTTGGTGCCATGTGCTTCAAAGGGAACCTTTCCCCTCCTGGAATTCCTCCCTTTTCTGCGTGCAGCACAATGAAACTCCTTCACTGCTGTAACTGTGCTGGAGGAAGGGAGAGCAGGGTTGCCTACAGTACCTGCTGCATGCCTGCATCCTGGTGGAGCTGGAGAGCATTGGTGAGTTAAAGCTAGGTGATCTGTAAGGGCCCTTTCCAGCCCATACCAGTCTGGGACTTGGTGATCCACTGTACTGTGGTGGCAGTACACCTGTACATTCCAATGTGCAGAATCCCTGTTCTTCCTGCATTCCAGTCAGTTTTTAAGCAAATTATATCTGTCAAGAGTGTGAAATACAACCCAGCAATACCATTATCTTTTATTTCAGTACGGGATAGATAGGGAGAAAATGCTGAAGATTTACTTAAAATGCTGAAGATTTACTTAAAAGTAGCACTTTGTCCCTTTCTGCAGGCTTGGAAGTCCACAAGGAAGGATTTTGGTTTTGTTTGTCTTCCAGGGACTGCTGAAGGGGCTTTTCTTCTGTTTTAATAGAATGTATTGTATTTGAGGATGTGCATCTGAGGATAACCTAACAAAGAGAGAATGTCCCTGCTACTGCAGCTTCTTGTTTTCTTCAGGTCAAAGAAATATCTAATATGAGGAAAATTTTAGCAGTCCTTCCAGTATCCATTCACTTCTGTTTTTGACACAAGTATCATCTAGAAGAATCTCATTTTGCCATGTCATCGCTGTGATTGTGCTAGTTAGGCTGCATCCAAAGTCATCATAACTTGAATGTTACTAAACAGTCTAACTGTGATTCCTAGCCTTTTGTCTAACAACTTAGTTCGAGTACAAAGATTCGTACAAGGCAGTCAAATGAGAAATCATGGGGCTGTGTTGGGTAGTTTAGTTGCTGAAAAAAGACAGATGTGTTTGAAGACTTGAGGAACAAGAGGTCCTGTGGGGAGTCCATTTTAATCTTTTTCTTTCAGAGTTACTGAAAGTAATAAAAACAGAAAGACAAATTAAACAAAGTCAACTTAGATCTTTATATTAATAGCCTAAATTAAGCATACAGTTCTGTGTTCAAACCAGAATTGCACTGGTAATGTTCCATTTGGTTCTGTATAGCATTAATAGTTTTATATACCATTTCCATAATTTACTGTAGAAAAGGATTCAGTTAAGTTGTAGAAATGCATGTTGAATTTAGGCAAATACTTTTCCATGCTAAATGTATTCTGAAACTAGGACTGAACTGTGCTGTAGAGTAAGATTTAAAATTATTGAGAGACATTTCTAAAACCATTGGTCAATGTTTCAAAAACTTTGCTTATTCAGATACTTTCAACTGGTAGTGACAGCTGCAGTAACAGACTCTGTGATGAGTCTTGTGCCACATGCAATAGGAAATACTGTCACTTGAGGAAAACTCCTCATATCCATTGAAGGAGTTGACATTCCACTTACGGTATTTTTCTACAATTTGGAGACCTTTTCTGCCTTTGGTTTTGTTTCTTCTTTGCAGACAGCATCTAAAAAGCAACTTGAGGCAGTAGTCTCAAAAATTAATGGCAAAATGTAATTGGACTGGCTGAAAGGTAGTAGTATGACTGATTTTCAAGCTGATTGGTTTTTCTGTTCCACTGTGTGGCTGTCTGAAGATTGTGTTGACAATGCAGTGTCCAGTGAAGGGAGGAGCAAGTAAGAGAAGGGGAGGGTAAAGGGACTGCTTTTTCTGATGGCAGTGCTGGCATAAATGCATGTAAGACTACAGATAGAGAAAAGTTTTTCAGCAATGTAAACTTAATATTTGTTGCTTTGAACTCCCAAACATTCTATGTTAAGAAGAAAGTTGTTATGAAGTAGAAAAAAAGCTTCTTGAATGAGACTAGACTCCTTTGGCTGTGGACTAGGTGGTAGCCCTGTATATTGCAGATGCCAAACATGCCAGAACTCCGTTAAAACACAAACTACATCTTTTTTATCAGCCTCATCGTTTAGTAATTAAAAAAGGAGTATGAGCTTTGATGGGGAAAAAAATTAGTATCCTGGCAAGTGTTAAAGATTCAGACCTTCTGGATCAGTCATGTTCTTTAGTAGTCTCTCATCAACTTTGCATTAAAGTCTGTTGTCTTAGCACTACATAAATAAGGGTTAACTGTGGAAAAAATGTAGTATATATAATTATAATCCCTGCTATGCATGTGCCTGTCTTTATTTGTTCTAAAAAATATGTGGAGAAACAGAAAATGACCATTTTCCTGGAGCACCAAAGAACATCCTAAGTGCTGTAATATCATAATGATTGTTTCTTGTTATTCCTCACTTCATTTATAATGTCTAGGACACCTGAAATGTCAACATCCATTGTAAGCAACCATAAACCTCTCTAAAAATGATACTTGAAGTGATACTGTTTGTGCAAATACTTTTGATGCCATTTATCTTTCAATGTTCATTTCCCGTACTTTCCCACTGCTAGCAGTGTGATCAGACCTCTACACCATCTTGACATAATGATTTCTAGAGTTCTAAAAAAATTGCATAGAAGAGGGGATAATACACAGTTTTTTGGGAAGAAGATGGCTTTTCATAATAGCAAACTGCAATACTCAAAAAGGAACCATGGGTATTTTTGAACAAAAAAAACCCCACCTAAACCAAAATACTTTTGCCAAAAGCTCAGTGTATATCTCCTTCCCATCTCCTTGCTGCCTGCCTTTCCATCTCCCATGCCATACTCTAGTAACAAGCCTATTTTAACAGATGAAGACAAGGATTTGAATGGGAAAGAAAAAAGGAAGAAAGTCTATGTGTAAGAATTAGAACATGTGGTCTTGGCATGAAACAGCAGTGTCATCATTATAGCTGAAGTCCTGAGTTTATAAGTACCTTTCTTATGTATTCCTTCTTTAAATCCTCTCTTTCCATAACTACTTTCCACTTTAGTTTCTGCAGTCCCTTTGAGGAGAGAGGGGGGAAATTAGAGAACTGACAAGAAAGCAATTGAAATCTGCAGAGAGGAAAGGTTTGTGTTGTGTGTGGATGGCGTGGTGAGAGATCCAAAAGGAAAGAAAAGAGTTGGATCGAAGCCAACAAGAGAAGAGCTCAAAGGAATGGAGAAACAAGGGCTGAATCAGGTTCTGCAGTTCAGAAGAAGGAGGTCTATCAGGTTTTCATTCATGGGTAGTGATGGGCTCTTTCCATTGGCAACTAGTGCCAGCAGCCTGTTACTGTGTTATTTTTCCTGACTTCCTTTCCATGTTCACTGCACACTTAAGAAAAGCATCAGCTATTCATGAAGAAAGGCTCTCTCTTCTGTTTCTCCCTCTGGGCAGTCCTTACATTTGCCACTGTTGCCCTGATTACTGTAAATGAATGTCTGCTTTTAGAGTTCAGTCTGTAGCAGTCCCCACCACCATGGTCACTCCTTTCTAACCAACTATGGAACTCAGCTGCTTCTCCCCTGAGCTGAAGGAGCAGCTGTTCTTGCACAACATGTGTTGCTTGACTTCAGCTCAGTCACATCTCCCAGGGAAATTAATGGAAGTCGAGGCTGAGTAAATAATTTAAGACGTGCCAAATAGTAACAATAACAACAGGACAACAATAGCAATAATGTCAATGTTTTATGTCTTAAGTTTTTGGAACAACAACAATGATAACAATAACAACACTATGTAAATGTTTTAGGTCTTTTGAGTTTTTTGGACCATCATGATTCTATGTGCCTTGTGAGCCTCTCACACACTGAGAGCTATTTTTATTTTACATGCAGAATCTACCTATTTAACAGGAGAAATGCTTAATGGCAAACATGTTGAAAAATCTATAGAAATGGAGACTGAAACAGAAAAGCAATTGGGCAAGAAAGTGCAGCTAATGTTGGAGTATAGAAATGAGCACAAATGGCAAGCAGAACCAGATAAATAGACCACAAAATGAAGAAAATCAGGAGCAGATATGAAGGCAGGGAATGAAATTTATTTAGGACTTCACAGATGAGTGGCATGCCTAATTTTGGTGCACTAGGGGACAGACGGATTTGGAAGAAATTGGAGAACTTAGGAATGTAACCAGAGCTGCATCAGAGGGACTCCAATATTTGGAATAAAAGATGGGTAGATACAATCAACAGTGGTAGAAAACTGGATCATAAGAAATTGCAGACATGAAGTGAGAAGGTTTTGCAATTATTTTCACAGGATTGAAGGGGAGGAAAGAGAAAATATTACACAAATTGTGCTTCATATCCTACTTCTTAGAGATAATTTGCCAGAACATGTTTTTCTGCTCTAAACATTTTATCTTTGTGATGACCAGATGATATTATCTGGAGGTGCATTTTTGGATAACAGGTTGATTTAATGTTTGTACTAAGTTCGAGGAATCAACTCCAAATGAATCAAGTGATTGTACTGTGAACTCAAAGTGAGTATGAAGAGGGCTTTTTAATCAGTGTAAGGAGCACGGACCAAACTGTTTGCAGTTCTTGCAGGTTAGTTCTTGAACATTAGAGCTGGACGTATTTGTGACATAAATTAGGTAATACAGATTAATTATGTATTATTAACATTTGCATAGTTGTTGCCTTAAAATCGCTCAGGAGGGAAATGAAACTCCTACAGAAACTATCAAAAATGTCAAAATGTACTCTAGAGTGTTAATGTCTCAGTTGTTGGCCCATTGGTGTTTTGTTCAATTGGTAAGTCAAGAAAATACATCACAGACATTTAATTTTTCAAAACGGTCCAAGAACTTGGTTAGCTTTGGATAGTAAAATAGATGGGACTTAGCCCCTGAAGATCCAAACAGTGAGTCTATGAACAGTGGTGAAACTTCAGAGGGTCCCAGCAGCTGACTGTAAGGGACTAATGAGCCAGTCTGACTGTTTATGGGCTATGGTTAACCTCTTGCCAGTTAGGATTTCCTGTCACCAGCAATGAGCTGTGACTGCCAGCACCACAGTGTTAATTGATGAGGTAGGGGCTGATGAATGGCTGGACTCCAGACAGCAGCCTTCACTGGCAAAGAATCAAGTGACTAGTGGGGAAAAAACATTGAAGTCTACAAGAGAAATAATGCAAACTCCAGAACCTATAATTCCCATGTTTTAAAAAAAGAAAGGGATAAAGAAACTGGGTACAGATGCAAAATAAGTGAAGCTTTTATCTCTGCATTCTGAATAGAAGATTGTTCTTCAGCAAAACTGGCTGTAAAAGCCAGGCCAGTTAAAACAATATGCAGGCTGCTAGCCTCCAAGTAACCAGAAATTGTTGGCTCAGAGTAGCCTGCTCTAAAGAGCCAACCTGCTGGGAGATGTTATCCAAGCAACGCCTTGAATGTAATTCCTCCTGCTGTGGAATGGCTCTTTGGCAAATGAAGACCCTAATTAGAGATGGAAGGGTTTCTGTTTTGTTTTTCTTTAATCCTTACCCCGAGGCCTCTGCAATACAGCCATGTCTCTGCTTGTGTGCAGAGAAGTTTCCAGTTTCCCTTGGTAGCAAAAATCCTCCACCTTTTTCATTCTTATTTTCTACCTCTTTTTTTTTTGTTTTCTTTTTTTTGTTTTGTTTTTGTTTTTACAGTGTCAACAAACTGACAACGAAGGCCCACCACAATTTGGGACCATGAAACAAAACTAATCTGAAACTAAGGATCACTGTTTGGAAGAAGGGCCATATCATCCTATGTTAGCCAACCATGGAAAGTTGCCAGTAAACTGGAATACTAGCCCACCATGCATATTTTTTACTACTGAACTTATTAGCCAAGCTGATTCTCATAGTGGAGAGGGAGAGGGAGGATCTCACTGAATCAGCAGTATTCTACTTGATACTAAGGGAATTTTACATGCCTTTGGTCATTCAGAATGATTGAAGTCCCTGGTTGGTGGTTACATGCATTTCTGTAGTCTTGGATGCAGATGCTCATCTCTGACAAAGTGGACAGAACCTCCAGAGCCATGTGCTACAGCACTTTAACGTGTGCCAAATATGCTGCATGACAACTTACCTTGGAATATATGATGTCTTTGTGAACATACTGTCACAGATGCAGGTATTCAATAACCTTGCAAAGAGCACTGTATGTTCTGTCACTGTTGAGATTTGGATCTATTGTTTCGTCATCTCATCAGTGTTATCTCTAAAATGTTCTGGTTCACAGGAGATATCAACCTGTTTTTGAAGTCCAGCTACCTGAGGATAAGGCTAAGCAAGATGTGATACTAAGTGGAAGTCACTCTAAATTCCTGTCAGGTTCTTACATTTGAAAGTAGATAACATACCCCAAGTTGGCCTGGATCACTCCTAGTTTTTCTTGCTTAGCTATGCTTGCTTTCATTTCTTCTTAGCACGGTTTTAGTTGGCTGTGGTCATATTCATATTGTGTCTCACAAGGGATAGCAGTATGGTATTAATGAGCACAAAGCTCTTCAACCTTTGGAATAATTTCTGGTTATTTGAGATGTGTCAGTATGTCTTGGGTAAACCACTGTAAACACCTCAGACCTATTCTGTAATCTTCACATAATTTCACACAAGCTGAATCTGTTTGAATTTTCTCCTGTTTCCTGAGATATTTAAATAAAAACGCCTGTGAGTTGGGAACCATTGCCCCAAACTGATTAAACTTCCCCATTGAGTTGACTGAGGTTAAGTGGAATTCTTACTTAAAATTTTTGAAAGTTTTGCCATCTCCCACTCTAAATGCAAGACATAATTCTTTGTTTTCCCTTTTGATGTAGGTAGATAAATACCAATATATAATTTTAAGGTAGTATTCTATTAGAGCACGTGCCTTATGTATCCAAGATAGGAAGAACTTCGATACGTTCTATTCACACGGCTTGGGTACTATAGGGATGGCGTTTTTAGGGGTCTACATTAATAGTTCCTTTCCTTTCCGACTCCTCCAATGCTTTCCCATATCTCTGTTTTTTATTAACTTCTCTCAGCACCACAGCATGTTTATATATATGTTTACATAATTATCTTAGATGTAGTTTGTTGTTTCTAGTTCACCTACTGTCAGAACACCTTCCATGCAAATATAAAGTTAAGAATTATCTGGGTTGGCTGTAGTGGTATTTTATAGAATATGATATAGTACGTGTTTCCTAAATATACTTATCCTGTGACCATTATATTTGGGAGGTAACTGTGTCTAGAAATTCTGTCGCCTGGAAAAAACTTGAAGGGTTATAAGATGTGGCAGCATTTTTGTTAAACACCATCAGTTGTCATGGATGCTGCCACCCCCATCTTGCTGACTGTGCTGGGTTCTCTGTGAATATGTAATCTAGTTCAAGACCCCAGTCCCGTCCTTTGATCTCTTCCAGTGCTCACCCTCCTCTCTCTGACTGCTGGCCCACGGAATGGTCTGCGATGGCAGAGGATGGGATTTTGGGAATGGAGTCCCCTGACTCTGAAATGTATTTCAAGAGATTTGCAACTGGCAGGCTTCACTCTGTTCAGGATTAAATAAATGTCTTTTTCTTACTGTTTTTACTTGATCTAGACTCCAAACTGATCACAGCGTTTCTCCCTAACCCTTGAAAAGAGAGATGTTTTTGTTTTCATGTTCCTCATTTTACCCATCTGAGAACCGCCCAGTACTGAGTGGTGTGAATCACGGGAGGGGGTGTGTGTGTGTGTGTGTATATATATACATATATATTTGCTGTAACTATGTATTGTTTTGTTTGTTTGTTTTTTACAGTGAGGTACTTTGACTTTAAATTGTGATTATGTTTTTAAATTTAAAAATACTGCTTCACACTTTATATACTTCTTAATTGATAAGCAACTCTCGTAATGCCATGTGATCTCTAGGGCATGGGTATAAAACATACCCCAAAGTGCCAAGAGAAGCTAAATATTCCAGTCAGAAAGAGGTTTGATGCTGGTGTGATACTTGGGGGTTTGATTGTCATATTGTGATATTTTGCCTTTATTTTCAGACAGAAATCCAAAAGTGCCATTTCAAACCTTTTCTGAGGTTATGAAAAAGCAATTGTGCTTATGCTTAGTTTTGTTCCTGGAATTACCAAGGAGTTGTCCATTAACAGCACTGAAGCATCCCTTGGTTAATTTGTAACTTTGACTGTTTGCGAAGCAGATGATGCCCTTTTTTCCTTCCTCCTCTGCTCTGCAGGGTTGGCCTGTGGCTTGGTTTGCTAGTCCATGGGTGGTCCAAGGTATTTTTGCTGATTGACTGAGCCTGATAGCAATGTACAGGGGAGAATGAGAGGGGGTGCTTGTATTGTTCAGAGGTTGTTGTCAGTATTCTGTGTAGCGCTGAGAGAAGGAGGTTTTTGCAGTTTCACAGTTGTAATGAAAAGGTGTATTGGACCCAATGCTGTGGTGTTTATGGAAGGTTCCCAATGATAAGCAGAGTGCAGCAAACTGTTTAACCTGGAATGTCTTTGCCTGTGGTTGATGTTCCAAGGTTTTGCAAGTACAGTTGTGGATCTGCTTGAGAAATGGGCTCTATTGTATTCAAATGAGATCATGTTATATTTTGTTTTTCCCAAACAGCAGCTGCTGCTAATCTAATATATTATGGAAAGTCAAATGTCAATAGGAAACACACAGTCTTGCTTACTTCAGGAGATAATTTTCTAGATTTGACCAGTAATAACCACTGTAGTTGATGTTTTAGCAGCCAATATAGTGGTGTTCTTAAACATATGGACCGATTTTGCTGAGCTCTTTCAGGTTTTTTTGACCCCTCCCTCCTTAATGGGCTGTACCTATTATGGGGAGGAGCATCTAAAGTATTTCAGAAAAGAGTACTTTCTTTTTTGCTGTAGTAGATACAGTGCCATAAAGCCTGTTGAGCTGTGATGTGGAATCAGGGTGGAAACAGTTTTCTGAAATCCATGTGTATCATGATCCTGATCAGAGATTTCACTTGGCTTGAAGAAAGAACCTTTACCCCAAGCAGAAGTCCCAATCATATATAAAAAACCAGGTTTGGATTTTATTGCCTAGCTTCATGTGATGCCATTTCTGCCACATTGAAAATCTAATGCTGCCATCCACAGAATGGGGGGGTGTAATTCATGGCCACTGCTCCATTTAACAGCTCTTTGAGGTTTGTGTAATACATTACTGTGTTGATGTAAATGGCAGACCTTAATGAATTTTGGTCTCGCCACCTATGATTCAAACCTCAGTCCTCTCATCTGTGATTCGTTCACTCTCTGCAACCCATTAGATTACAGTGTCATGTCTTCGTGTGTAAATACTACTGGATACTGTGAGGGAATTCTAACTCTGGCAAAGTAGTGAATGTAATGAATAAAGGCTAATGCTGTGATGATTCTTCTCTTAAACAGGGACCTTGTTAAGCAGCTTTTCTTTTCATAGTGGTTTCTCCACTGTTGCATACTAACTGACATAATAATTGGAATGAGGCCATACTAGGAAGCAAAGGAAAAGAGGCTTGCCATGTTTATGTTCATGCAATGTCCTTCAAAATGTCAGGAAGTGGCTGAACTTCTGTTTTGATTGTTGCTGTCCTACCTGGTTTGAAGGAAGGAGAGAAAGCAGTGCACCTGTTTAATAATTACCTGATCCCTTGGGTTGAAAGCCTGCCTCATCAAGGAAGTTCTCACTTCCTTATTGTATTTGGCTGGCCCGCAGGAAGGGAGTGCAGAGCTCTTAAAATCTTTCTGATGTTCTTTGAGGTAATAGATTTCCTCAGACCTGGAGATGTGAAGAGATGCTTTCCTTGCACTTCTGTCCCTGTGTTTCCTCGGGTCCTTTCTAGATTACAAGGCCTGGTAAGTTCTGCCAGATTTTAAACTGTGGCAGTATTTCATGTGCATCTTAGTGGTAATGGTGTTATCAACCATAAGTTCATAACAAGTAGTACTCTAAAACTAGAATAACTTTTCATTAGCCTCTCCTTGAGCTATGACAATCTCTGAGCAAATTGAAATGCCACAGAAACACAGATAAGGCCATTATTACGTATTTTAAATAAAAATCCTTTTAAAATGTGTAATAAACACATAATATCCTTCTGTTTATGTTTTTCTTTGAATATAAAGTAGCCGAATGTATTCTTCAGCAGGGAGTTTCCGATAAAGTCCTGGGCTACTGATGTTTGAGGAATTGAGGAAGGGCAAATTCAAAGATGGGTTTTGTTCCCTGATCATTGTAGTTACGTTAGGGGCACCTACATCCAAACTTCAGCTAGGGAAGATAGTCAAAACTAGGTGTTTGACTGAAGCCAAAGGATGGATCACTCATTTACAAATAAAAATTTAGGGTATCACTTGAAAGGATATAGACAAGTGTCTATTTTTATGTATTCATATATATAAAAATGTAAATATAAAAAACTGAGTCCTGTTTAGTATCTTTGTCAATTATTTGGACAAGGGGATCAAGTGCACCTTCAACAAGTTCACAGGTGACACCAAGTTGAGTGCTGGAAGGTGGGAAGGCTGTACAGAGGGAGCTGGGCTGCCTATGTTGATGGGCTGAAGCCACTTGTATGAGGTTCAACAAGGTAACGTGCTGGGTCGTGCACTTGGGTCACAGCAACCCCAGGCAGCACTCCAGGCTTGGAGAGTGGCCCAGCAGGAAGGGTGCTGAAGTACATTGGCTGGACACGAGCTGTCACACTCCCAGATGCCAAGAAGGCCAATGGCACCTGGCCTGTACCCGCCATAGTGTGCCATCAGGACCAGGGAAGTGCCTGTCCCCCTGTGCTAGGCACTGCTGAGGCACCTCCAATCTCGGGGTCAGTTTTGGGCACCTCATGACAAGACAGACATTGAGGGGCTGGAGCGTGTCCAGAGAAGGAAACAGAACTGGAGAAGGGTCTGGAGCACCAGGAGTGGCTGAGGGGGCTCAGCTTGAAGAAAAGGAGGCTCAAGGGGAACCTTCTGGCTCTCTCCAACTCCCTGGCAGGAGGGTGGAGCCGAGGGGGGTGTGCGTGTGTGTGTGTGTGTCAGGCTTTGTTCGCAGGGAACAAGGGATAGGACAAGAGGAAATGGCCTCAAGTTGTACCAGGGGAGGTTTAGGAAAGATTTCTTCATGGAAAGTGTAGTCAGGTGTTGGAACAGGCTCCCCAGGGCAGTGGTGGAATCACCATCCCTGGAGAGATTTAAAAGATGTGTAGATGTGGCCCTTGGGGACATGGTGTAGTGCTGGGCTTGGCAGTGCTGGGTTGATGGTTGGACTCGTTGATCTTGGAGGTTTTGTCCAACCTAAATGATAGAGTGATTCTGTAAATAAGATGCCAGGTGATTTGTCTCTATCCTGCGGAGACCTACTTATATCTATCCTGTATTTTATGTGTTACCACGTTTGTATTTAAGAACAAAAGTAGTTTTGAATTGCCAGTACAGGGCTTGCTGAAGATTGCTTAAATTTGCAGTCCTGCTTTAAGATCCAAAGCATGCACAGTACTCTCTACATCGTGTGTTTTTGCACAACTGAAGCCAGTGTCTACATGATGGACAGTTAGCTGCTGATCCACACAGAATGTATATCGGTTCTATGGAGCTCCAACTGGGATGTAGAAGCACTTCTTGGGAAAAGTAAAGGTTAGGATGGTGGTAGTGTAGTGGCAGAGCAAACAGGTCAGAGTCCATTGCTTTGTAATAGCACAACCTATAGACTCTGAATGCAAAGATTGACTGGGAGGTTGCTGTCACTATGAACAAAAAGTGATCACTCCAATTATGAAAAGTGCAGTTACCAATTTTTTTGTTGTTTTATATTACTTTTTACAAAAAAGAATACTGATATGTAGGCACAGTAATTTATTTAAAGCCACGGAAGACAAATCATTTAAAGGGATGTGCCTGCTATCTTTCCTGCTGGCAATTGCAAGGGAATTCAATTGTGGAAATGCCTGTTTGTTTGTCCACAGGTATTGCAGAGGTAAAGCATATACCAGTGTATGCAATGTGTATTTATCGACTTGAGCTCCTAGGTGAAAAATAGTTTTCACCACTTTCTGTCTGATGGTGAAAACTTGGTACACTATATCCTGCTCATCCAATGCATTCTTACCAGCACCAGTCTCCAAAATCTCTTCAAAAATAATTTCGGAGGTCAAGGGGCCTTGCTGAAAAACACAATTTAAAAGGCCTGAGCAGTTCTGTAAGCACTGCGTGTCTGTAAGGGGGGGGTGCCTTCTAGGGAAAACGAGATGAGCCCTTGCCTCAGGGCCTCAGGCCCTGTAACAGGGAAGGGTTAGTATATGCCTTTTAACTTTTCCTCCCCAACAGCCCTTGATGATTAACCAGGTGTGCTGACTTCAAAGGGGACAAATAGCTGGTGGGCTGAGAAAAAGCTCCCATTTGGGAGTTGGTTTCCCTTGTGCCGATAGGCTTTGTTCATTTAAAATTAAAACAAAATATGAGAATAAAGGAAAGAAAGTAATCTGTAGGTGTTCAAACTTAATATCTCTGTACTGGCCAACATTCTTCTGGGGCATACTGGGTGATATTTCATAATTTATCACTTTCATATGTTTCTTTTATATCTCAGTGTAAGTTCTGATTCTGCTAGTCTCCATGAAGGGCCAGTGTCTTCTTATTTAGTACTGTGGTAGTGATAGCTGTCATTCGCTTGTAGAAATAGTTTCTTGCATTCGGCATCCATAAAGGCAGTGCAGTTTTGAAAAGTTACTGGGAATGTCTGCTCTCTGGAGCCATTGAGCAGTATTTGAATAGAACTTAGAGAGGCACAGTGGCAGAAACTGGTTAAAACCCCCAGTCTTAGCCTCAGTGGTTATAATACTGTTTTCTCTATCCCAGGATATTTTAATATGTTCTAATACCTCCTTTGTGCTGTTGGTAACTCCAGGTTTGGACTATGTGTTTGATGGAAAGCCATGTACTTACAGAGACCCGATCTTGGCGTAAGTGGTGTATGTAACATTTCTGACCTCTGATGGTCAGGAAAAGCAATATTCTCTCAGGCACTTTTTGCAAGGATTGCGATATGCTAGTTTATCACAAATGTGAGAATGACACCAGAAAAGTGTAAAGAACCTGGTTAACCTTTCTTCATTTTCTATGCCTAGCAAACTTGTCTCCACCCAAGTCACAGGGAGCATTGTTTTTAATGGCACTTCCAAGTAACATGGAGGAAAAAGAACATAATTTCATTTTAAAGCAGTCTCATATTTAAAGTCTCTAGAGGGTCTAAATTACATTTGAATTCCTTTAGAAGGCTGTTGAAAGAGCAGTTTGAGAAGGAAGGAGCCAAAAGGTTGTAGAAGCTTTAGTGAAGTTTAGCTACATTCCATGCTGGTTCTCCTGTGCAGGAACTCCTGTGTTTATAATTATTCTTTCATTTGTTTTAACTACACAGAAACACAAAATATTAAGTTTGCTATCTGGAGATGAGGACAGGGAGTCATTTTTGAGGTAAGAAGTGATCTTTTGGGGTGGGACTGAGGATGCTGTCTTTCTTATTGCAGGCAAAACGAGCAGTACAGCGAGGAGCCACAGCGGTCATCTTTGATGTTTCTGAAAACCCAGATGCCATTGATCAGGTATGAAGAAAGGAGTGTAGTTACTTTACAGCCATTGTTGGGTTCTTTTAGGGTTGCTGAGGCAAGGCTTGAGAGCATACGGGTCTCAGAGCACACCTGCCTCAAGACATGCAGCTAGTGTCCCTGGATAACGTGATGCTGTGGTTTTCCTGCTCATCTTCTGTCAGGCAGAAAGTGATACAAGTGTTGAAAATTTGGTAGAAAGGGAAAAGTTTAGGGAGTGAGATTTTTCTGCTAACTTTACTAGAATCCAGAATCCAGGTCTGTGATTAAGTTTTTGAAAAAGAATGGAGGCAAATTTTTTGTAACCCATTATCTAATCAAGGAGGTTTTCTTTGCCCAGCTTTGCGTACGAAACACAGGATGTCTGGCCTTATTCAGCCTGTGATCAATAGTGTTTTTGAATAGCTGCTATTTTTGAGATTGCAAAATGACTTTCAAACTTGGTTCTAAACAAGTTTCTTTCAAAACTTATAACCATTTCTTTCTCATTCACAGCTGCTGACTTCTGCCTATGTATTTTGTGGACAAGCAGGGTTTTTCTTCTTTTTCTGAGTGTTGGTATAGCTTCCATCTTTTCATTTGAAGTGGGTGAGGTATATAGCTCTGCAAAATGTGTCAAGATCCATCCAATTCTGAGGTATTTGGGTGAAAAAACATAAGCACAAAAATATAGTCTGCATTTGGTTGAGTTCTGTTTTTTCTTGACACAAAACTGCTGTTTCTACTATAGCAGAAATCCTAACCCTGCTACAGCAGAAACAAGTGAAGCGGAAGGTTTTTAAGTGCAGCCTGAATTTCTTGGTGGAAAAGAGGCCATCAATGTTTACATTAAAAAAGCTGGCTTTAATTCAGAAGGGCATCTGTTGGACAAAGGAATGCAGAAGACCCTGCTCAAGGCATGCTTTGAGAACTGTGCTGTAGCCTTGATTACGAAAACATTCTCAGGGATATTTTCCCCCCTTTTCTACACAGAAATATATCTTCACAAAGATGTGATCTTTTTCCATTTTTTTCCTCTGTATTACAGATTCTGTTACTTTCAGCCACCCTGCTCTGAACTTGAGTTCTGAGTCTCTTGCTCTTTTCCCTCTACCAACAACAGCCCTCCTTCCTCGGTTCTAAATAATAAACTGGGTGCACCTGTCTCTAGTAGCTGGGGAAGTAGTCTAGGGGATGTTTGAATATTTTGGTTATCAATAAAATGGAAGGAGGTTAGTGCCTTAGAGCAGTAGGTGATAAAATTGTCTCTGTCCAGACAACAGAACAGTAGCCTGTGCACTCACAAGCAGGAGAGGAATGTCTGGACATAGCTTCCATATTCTAAAAGTAAAGAGTTACTCGAGTGGCTCCGTTCTCATGCTGCTCTGGACACTTGTTTATCATGAATTTTGATTCTCATCCTAAGTGATCAGAACCCTTGACATCAAGGGTGCTAATTAATTTATCTTTAAAATAAATACCATTTCGGCACTCAAAATGGAATTGTGGAAAACACTGACAGATGGAGAACGACGGAAATAAAACTGACGTGAGTTAATCTGGACTGTCTTTGGTTCAAATGGAAGTATCCTAAGACACCGAGGGGAGCTGTTGAGAAGTTTTCCCAGGTGTGCTTGTTAGCAAGCACTAGAACAAAACAGGGAGACTGCTTTGAAAGAGAGGAGTGAAGTATTATGAAAGGCAGTCCTGACCAGAATTGTCCTCAAGTAATTTAGTAGCAGAATTGCTGCCAAGTAAAAGGGCTTTGCCTACAGATTTTTTGAGATCTAGTCCCGCTGATCTGAGTTATTTTCTGCTGTAGATTAGGAATTAAACTTTTATTTTTAGAAATGCTCTGTGGAGTCTGATTTGTTTCTTAGTTTTACTTTTGCATACTTGAAGAGGAGTAACAGCACCCAGAGCACCATGCTCAGCAAGAGTGTGCCAATGTGCAGAGATGGCTGAGGAGTCAGGTGAATTCTGTCTTAGATGAAAAGTATTGATAGAGAGTATTGAGAGTATGTGTCTGGGAACGTAAGGACAGCGATTGGATTTGGCCTTAGGCCAGCAAGTCTTGTAAGCACATAGGATCCCTGGGTGCTAGAAAGTCTCAGTGAAATCTGTCACCATCATCCACTTATCTTAAGTAGAGTCATCATCCTGTAATCAGGATGATAGACCAGTTAATTGGTAATTTTTGCGTGGTTTAGCCAGAAGTAAGAGGTAGATAACAATATAGATAGATTATCTTTACTATAAGATGCTCTTGTTCTATTTGCTCACGTTCCTCTCGTCTCATTCCTTTCTCCTGTACCATTTCCACCTGCTTATCAGAGCATGACATGTTTTGTATCAACCAGCCTCTAAACTAGGATTTTTCTTATGAATCACAATAAGCTTTATGAATTTATCATGTTTGTGACATTTTGCAACAGAATTAATTCTCTTATCTAGTTAATACTCCGTCTGATGTATACTTTAGCAGATTGTTCTGGATTTGTTGGCCAGAGAAGTTATGCACTCTCCATGCTTGAATGTTTTCAGAATCTGACTAGGTAGAACCCTGAGCAGCCGGGTTTGTTGTCATAGCTGACCCTGCCTCTACCAGGAGGTTGGGCTCAAGATGTGCCTTCCCACACGTGTTATTTTCTGATTCTATGCTTTGGCCTTTCTGACAAAATTTAACTGGACCTGGAAGGAATTTTCAGGGTGAATTAGGTGGTCTATTCATATGTTTCAGCCTTTGCGGTCACCCATCTGTCAATCAAGAGGTCTAGTGATTGGTAGAACCCAAGTAACTTTGAATAAGTTTATTGAGTTAAACAGCAGAAATTACTGACTTAAATTAATTGGCAAAGTACAAAGACCCTGAAAGACAGCACTCTGATATTGAGATTGTTCAAACAGCTGAAGAAATTTGTATGTGAATAATGTAACTATAAAGTTGAAATACAAAGATTGATAAAATATAGCAAGGACAATTTTCTTGGAATGTGCAGATTTTTAGTCTTCTTCATTGTGAGGTTTAACTTATTATGGTTTTAATATATGCAGTGGTACATAATGCAGTTAAGTTAAAGCTGCTGTTCAGAAAAACCATTTGCTTATCCTTAATCTTAGTAAACAAAAAAGGCAATGTAAGTCAAAAGTTTAATTCAGGCTTATCTCTGTGAAACATGTGACTGAAGGTCTACGATAGATGAAAACAACAATTCCACATTCATATTCCTTTATTCTCCTCTCCGTTGTCCAGAAGAAAGGTTTTCCTGAGAGTTGCCTTTTGAACAGATTTTTTTTTTTTTTTTCTTGTTCTAGCTGAACCAGGGCTCAGAGGACCCTCTGAAGAGACCGGTGGTGTATGTGAAGGGTGCTGATGCTGTCAAGCTAATGAACATAGTTAATAAGCAGAAAGTGGCACGAGCCAGGATTCAGCATCGCCCCCCACGGGTGAGACTTTCAGAACCTTTCTCTGGTGCTCAGAGGTCCTTAGAACCTCTCTGTGCTGGTTTTACTGCAGGCAGTGTATTAATACATGTGTAATTCTGTTGAATTACCTAAATAAACTGAGTAACTGCTCTTTTGACAAGCAGCTACATTGGATGTAAGTATGGAATTCACAATGTGGCTTCTGGTGTGTTTCATAAGGGTTCTTTTGAGTATGTCAATGGCTAAAAAATTGACACAATAGAAGTTTTTCTTTATTGAAGTAATTTAATTATTGCACACTCCTGATGGCACAGTTTTGTAGGGTAGTCTGCCCTGTGTTAACTAATAATTCTGTGTGGTCTTTAAAACATGGAATTTTAAATGTGGATTAATGTTTAAAATTTGATATCTGATATTTGTAATTGTAATATAAACTGGTTTTTCTGGAGGGTTTTTTTTTTTTCCTAATACTCTCTGCATGCAGAAGAACAAAGCTAGAGGTCATTTGTGGCCCAGTTCCTACTTTGGATTTGTCATTTTTTATATGAAATCCTTCTGTTAAGAAATGTATTTGAGAAGTGGCCCATTTGCTGAAAATTCGAATGTTGATTTCCAGTCACTTAACGTGCACAGGCAACCCAGTAAATCCTAAAAATTTGTGCTGTTCTGATTCACTTAGTGAAAAAAACCTGTGATTTGCAGTTCAGAGACTGTAAATCTGACACTTCACGATTGATGTTCTGTGCATTTCATTCACTTGTGGTGGCACGTGAAACTCAGGTTTTGTCTCATAGAATCCCAGTTAATGAACAGAATGGTGTGTACTTTGACTTTTGCCATTGTGACTGTGTATGTTTGACAATGACCACTGAGAAGTTGAGAGAGAGAAACAATAGATTAGATTATGATCTAAAAGAAAGAAAAAATAATATTTTTGTTTTAATTTTTTAAGCAACCCACTGAGTACTTTGATATGGGAATTTTCCTGGCCTTCTTCGTGGTTGTGTCTCTTGTTTGTCTCATTCTCCTTGTCAAGATCAAGCTGAAACAGCGACGCAGTCAGGTGAGAGCAGTGGCGGGATATTCACTGAATGCTGAAAGTTAACTCCTCTTACTTTGTCCTAGAGCTTTCTTGCAACTTCTGGAAATGCTGGACACTGCCACTTAGCTACTTTGTAGTCTGTAGTTTTAAACTATCCAGAATATCACACGTAAAAGGAATGCCTAACATTGTAGATTCTTAAGACTCTTCTTTGGACGTGTTGAGTAGGAATCCAAAGATGTTATGGACCATCAGCAGTGTTAAAAAAGAGTGTTAAAAAGGGGGAGGATAAATTTTACAGTAAAATGAAAACAACACACTGCCTTCCTAAACTTGTTTTATTCATTAAATTTGGAGGAAGAAGGAAATGATGCAGCTAATTTGGTAACATTTCATTTTAATCTCTTTCTCAAGAATTGGGACACTGCAGTCAATATTGACAGTTCAACAAAAGTTCCTAGCCAGGTTTTATATGTTGGTTTGAATAGTAGCTGCCTATCAATTGAGCAGTTCTAGTGTACCCCATTTGTCACCTTGTTCACCCTGTTTTAATAGTAGCTTATCCTTCTCACCGTGACATGTGGCATTCCTTTCATGAGGCTTCTGGTCTAACTTCTAATTAGCCTTCTCTCTGTTCAATTTATGAAATTTTGCCTTAGTTGGGCCTGATACAATTTGTAAGATGCCTTATGGTGGTGCTTCTGTGCTACTACATTCCAGTCCCTAATGCGGCAGCATTGCCTTTTTTGTTTTTCTTTCTTTCTTCTGATGCAGAATTCTATGAACAGGCTTGCAGTACAAGCATTGGAGAAAATGGAGACCAGGAAGTTTAAGTCCAAAAGTAAGGGACACCGGGAAAGTAACTGTGGAGCACTGGACACACTCAGTAGCAGCTCCACCTCTGACTGTGCCATCTGCTTGGAGAAGTACATAGACGGGGAGGTAAGGGATAAATGGTTACTTCAACATGTACTGAGTATGTAGCTGGTTTAGCTGGTTTTAGTATGTGGCTGGCTGTTGGCTACGTTGTGCCACTTGCCAGTCTGATCACACTGAGCAGCCAACTCAGCCTCAGCTGCTTTCTGCAGCTCCAAATTAGCCATGCTACAAGGTGAGAGGGGAGGGATCGTGTTCTGCAAGTTGCTACCTCCATCAAGTGGCATTTCTGAAGAACAATCATGAAGAAGTCAGAGTTGCCTCAGCAGATAGTTCTCTGGGTATTTTTGGCAAATTATGCGCTAAGGTGATGTTTTAGGTCATAGGGACACACAGCAAAAAGTGTTCTAAAGAAATGTACTATGTCTGCATGGGGTTCTAATGTGCCTACAGACTTCTTTTAGAGACAGCGATCGCGAGCTGTTTTGCTCTTGGTTCTGTTGATGAGTTTTTTTCCGTTCTTATCACTTTGAGACTAGAAATTGATCTGTTCAGTAGCTAGGTTGAAAATACTAGGAAAAAGCTGTGAAAGATTCACTTATTAGGAAGAGGTACTGTTTCATGGTCCTTCATCTGTTCCTGTAGGAACTGCGTGTCATTCCTTGCACTCACCGATTTCACAAGAAATGTGTAGATCCTTGGCTACTGCAGCATCACACCTGCCCTCACTGCCGCCATAACATCATAGGTGAGTGCTGCAGTGGGGATGTTCTATTGTGTCATTCATTTCAGATACAACAGCTCACAGGATGAATGAAAAATTGTGCCTTCTTGTGAATCTCCGTAGACCTCTCAGTCCTTCTTGTAATGCAGCCTTAGAAATCCAATTAGTCCCAAACCCTTTGGGAGGGGCTGTGTGCCCCACGAAGCAGCCCTGGCCCCGGTGTTCCTCAGGCTGGGGGCCATGCCCAGGCGAGGGCAGCATTGTGCAGCCCCTGAGAGCAGGGACACATGGAACAGGCAAGTCGGTTTTCCTCTGGGAATCGTAAAGAAGACATTGTACCGGAGGTTATTTTTCTGTAGCATTGTAACTTGGAATGTGATTTCCCTAGCTTTCCCTCTCCCCCTTTGATTTCCTCAGTCTTAAGACAATTTTCTGTTAATACACATTTATGTAAAAGTGTGTAAAGTGAATAGTGTGTGCAAGTTCAGGAATACTGAGTAAGCAAAAGACTTATATATGAGAACAGTATCTGAAATAACTTCTTTTTGTTTTAAAGCAAATACATTTGACTGTGTCAAAGGCTTCCAGGCAGATACTTTTAATTTACTTTGTTTCTGTTATTTTTCCAACTGTGTAAAGAATTGGTGCATAATGTAACAACGTTCCGAACAAAATACCTTTCTTTCTTGCATAAGGTATGTTCCTTTTTATTCCCTGCTAGTTCTACTTCTCCATTCTTTTTTCTCTCATTCAGAGCAGAAGAAGGGAAACACGGGTCCAGTCTGTCTGGAATCCATGAACCCAGCACGCAGCCGGCAGCAGAGGGTGATTCTGCCTGTCCATTACCCAGGCCGAGTGCACAGAGCAAACCAGATAACAGCATATCCCACTCGGACAAGCATGGACCCTCACGGAAACCCTATCACACTACTGACAGTTGAGCGACGTGGTGAACAGAGCCTCTACCAAGCCCCATCCCCAGCCTATATTCGAAGTTATCAGCCTGTTCATTTGGACCATGCTTTAAACACACATCACTGTAGCCTGGAACACAGGGCTTACTCTCCAGCTCACAACTTCCGAAGACCCAAGTTTGGTGGACGCAACTTTTCCAAAGCAGCTTGCTTTTCCCGGTATGAGACCATGTATCAGCACTACTACTTCCAAGGCCTTAGTTACCCTGAGCAAGATGGACAGCTTCCAGCTGGCATTTCCTCAAAGGGTCCTTCCCGTGCCTTTCAGCCTGGTAGCAGCATGCTTTTCCCTCCTGTGGTACATGTAATGCCCTCCTCCCGCTTGGAGAGCGGCAGTACCTCCAGCTTTAGCTGCTATCATGGTCATCGTTCAGTGTGCAGTGGATATTTGGCTGACTGCCCTGGGAGTGACAGCAGCAGCAGCAGTTCTGGTCAGTGCCACTGCTCCTCTAGTGATTCCATGGTTGACTGCACCGAGGTCAGCAACCAAGGTGTTTATGGGAGCTGCTCCACCTTTCGCAGCTCGTTGAGCAGTGACTATGACCCGTATGTTTACCGCAGTAAGAGCCCTTGCCGAGCGGGCGAGGTCGGTGGTGCGAACAGGGGTACACTTGTTCTCTTGGAGGGCCCCCACCAGGACGAGCTTCCAGCTCATGGTCACAGTACGGCGAGTGCTGACTGCCGGCTTGTGCCAGCTTCTTCCTCAGGGGACCAACTGTCTAATTGCAGCATGGATATGAACTATAGCAGTAATTCCTCACTAGAGCACAGGGATCCAAATGGCACTACCTCAGAGGGAGGACCTGAGGCCACTCCCGGTGCTGCCTTGGATGTTAAAAGGAACTGGAAGAATCCAGAGATAGCAGGGTCGGTTTCAGAGCAAGCATGTGCGTGCTGCTTTGAATTCCAGCACACTGCCCTGGAGCCTAGCAATGGGACACCTGACTGTAGTGCACTCTTCCTTAGCTCTCCACTGTGGGGGACGTGTGGCCAAGGAATTGAACCACAGTCAGGGAACACCCCAGGCTTGTACAGTATTAACTCTGACCACTTACATAGGACAGATGGGGTAAAATATGAGGGGTTGCCCTGCTGCTTCTATGAAGAGAAGCAGGTAGCCTGTAGTAGCAACAATGGCAGTGGAGGTAGTGGCTGCTATACAGAAGACTATGCAGTGAATGTGCAGTACATGCTTCCTGATGATACAGTGCCAAACTGCTGTAAGGGTGTATGTGATCTGGGTCAACGCATTCCCATAATTCCTGAAGACAGAGACTGTGAGCTGATTCTGCCGACAGAACACCAAGGGACCCACACAGGAAGCTGTAGTTCCTGGGATGGCACACCTGAGCTAGATACTTACCTGCACTGCCAAGGTACTGGAGAGGTACGGGTCGAGAGGGAGGTGTGCTATGAGGCAACGTCATTCCTGCGGCAGAACTACTCTCAGGAGGAGGAAGCTGGAATGCTCTTTCCCAGTCCCACTCTGACTTCCCAGAAGCTTATGACAACCACAAAGGCCACAGGTAATACGTGTGTTTTGCTACCTTTCTGTCTTAGTGTATGAGTTGCTGCTGGCTACTTAGGTACCTGCAGCCAGAAAGATTACTCCGTCCGTAGCATAAGAGCAAGCTGTCAACCAACCCTTCGCACCAAAGCCTTGTTCTTTTGTTGCCTCCGTTTATGTGGTCATAGCTAGAGGAGTAGTTTACTCTCTAACCCTGTGAAAGCTTTTATACTCATCCTTAGTGGGGAGGAGAAAAAGTGGCTGCTAGTACCAGGCCCCCATTAGATTTCCCACAGCCAGGGACACTGTGCTGGTCATGGCAGCTGTGGTGAGTTTGCCTAAGTAGAGAAGGCCACGGTGCTTAGAGAGGACAGACAAGCTGCAGGGTTAAAAAAAAAAAAAATTAAAATCTTGGAATTGCTGTAGAAGAAGAGTATGTGGGAAGGGCTCTGCTGTGGGCATACGCAAGAGGAAAAAATTAGTCACTCACAGAAAGAAAGGGATAATCCTTACCTGCTTTGCCAAGGGTGTTTTCACAGGTGTTCATAGACTCACAGGATACCCTAGACTGGAAGGGACCTCAGGCCACCATCTAGTCCAACTTGCTGAAAGCAGAGCCAGCTCTGAGGTCAGATCAAGTAATTCAGTTTGTCAGATGAGACCAAGTTTATCCAGTCAGGCTTGACAACCCTCAGGGACACAGAGTGCACTCTCTTTCTGAGCTCTTGTTCCTGTGCTTGACATCCAGCATGGTGACAAGATTTTCCTTATATCCAGTCTGAACATCTCGTGCTTCATCCTTACCGCTTGTCAAAAATGCATGTCTGTGAAGACTGTGGTTCTGTCATTGTGAAAACCTCCATGTAGGTATTGCAGAGCTGCTAGGGGTGTCCCTGAAGCCTCCTTTCCTGCAGGCTGAACAGCCCAAATCCTGCAGCTTCTTCACACAGAGATCTCTAGCTCACTGAGCATCTTGGATCTCTGCTCAACGCACTGCAGTCAATCAGTATCTTGTTCTGGGGGGGGCCCAAAATTGTATGTAATATTCTAGATGCAATGTTCCTTAGTTTTCTTTATCCTTCAGGTGCTGGATCTCATCCCTTGGAGAGAAGCCAAATCTGACTAGACCGATCCAGATGATCCCAGATGGAGAAGCGGAGCTTATCAGAGACTCCAGATTCTCATGGACTTAAATTTTTTTTTTTTTAATCTTTGACTAACACACAAAAGTGGTAATGTGGAGAAGTCCCTCCCCTACTTCCTCTGTGTTTGCATCAGCTTGGCTTTCCCCTTTGTTGCTCCTGCCTGAAGCCTTCAGGCCTTGATTTGTGTGCAGAGCCCGTGTGGGACATATGTGGAGCATTTCTGAGCTCTAGTGCCATTTCTATATTAATGACAAAGTGTTATTTATATTTTCTTTTTAGAAGTGACCTCTTGCTGAGAGGTAACACAGTGTGTTAAATATGCCAGGCTATGTGTATATGCTGTTGGCTCCTGCTTAAAGGAGCCCAGCCTTTGATAAGCTCAGGGCTACACCTGCCTTAGAAACCAGATAGCACCTTGAAATATAGTAGTCCAGATGGATACAGCTGCTGAATGGATGCTCCCATACTAATTCCAGTAGCAAATCCTAGCAGCTAGCAAGTTATGTAAGCGATTTTGAGGGAGGTGAAGCACTGGACTGTCTCCTTTCTCTTTTCTCCTCCTCCCTGCTTTCAAGCAGCTCTGATGGTTTGGCTGAGAAGGCTCTCCTGCCGTTATGATTAGTTTCAACAGAGCTGGGATAGGAAAACTAGTAGCTTAGAATGTTCTCATCCTCACTTCCTGTGTTTAAAGCATGGACCTCATTGCATCTTCTGACCGGTGAAGAATACTGAGGACCTCTCCCTCAAGCAGATGCTAGAACAAAGGGCTTAGAAAGGGTATTACCTTGGTTGGTAATGAACCTTTCCTTCCATAGGAAGTTTTTCAGACATCTGTAGCCCCTGTCATGGCTGTGAGGAATACTGGCATATGCAGGAAAACAGAGCTTGCAGTGTGCTTGCAGCTTTGCTGGCTCATATTGGAAACGGGTCAGAGGGTTTCTTAGGCTGCAAGCATGCCTAAGGGAAGAAGTGCTTGTCACCTTTTGTGCATGTGGGGAAGCGAGTGGCTTGGTTTAATCTTTGTTTTCTTCTTTGCTGTGGTTGATGTAGCTTCTTTAGATTGATCTGTTTTAAAGATTTCTTGGACCCAGCCAGCTATGCTTCATTTTCGTCTTGCATACAGAATGCTCTCTGTACCCCATTAGCCTGGGCACATACTTTTGTTCTTGTACTAGTGGGGATGTTTGTTATCATGAGATAATATATGTCGTCACTTCTGATAGCAATTGTTTCCTGTGGAAACAGCAGCTTCTGAGTAAGAGGCTACCATAGCATGGGTTAAATTGCCTGTCATGCTGCATGTGCCTGAGGACACAGTGTCATCCTGTGGTGTATTCAAAGCAGGAAATCTTCTAAAGGGAAACTAATTATTTAATGCCCACAGTGCCAGTCTTCTGAAAAGATTTGTCCTAAGTTCAATTCACTTTGGAGATAATTAAAAGACATGAAATAGAGATGTACACTTCATGTCAGATATTCTGCCAAAGCAACGTCCTTGACAGCACTGGGCTAGTGATGAGACCCAGCAAAGTTAACTTGTATTTTCTATAGTCCCAAATGAAATATTTTAAAAGAAGCAAACATCTAAGAAATGACAAATACATTCATCTGTTTACTTTTGCTTTCTGTACCCAATAAGTTAGGAAAAAAGTTATATTTAAAGGAATTCACATTGCATCTTTTTAATCAACAAACACCAAAATCCAGCTGTTCAGAGAATTAATACAAGTCAGTATCTGGGTCTGAGATTAAAATAAAAATTTTAATAAACACATTTTCTGTGTATAAAGCTTATTAAAAACTTATTCATTCTCTGAATGACTGAAGTAAATGGTATGTGTTGGGAGAATAAACTCGAAAGGTTTGTGGTTTTTTGCCTTTTCTATGTTTTAAGTCTTACCTTCTCCTTCCTCCACTAAAAAAGAAATGCATTGTAGAAGCTGTGGTATACTAGCTTGGTTATTCTGCTTGATGTTTTGTGAGGCACTGTAGAAGGCCACCTAAGATGCATTGTACTCTGTAACTACGTGGCATGTTGTGGTAAAATGTGGATCTAAACCAGATTTGAATATTCTGGCTCATGGTGTTTCCTGGATGTACTGGTCTCATTCACGTGCTGGGGAAATCTCTGCCAGTGCAGCAGTCTCTGCAGGCCATACCACAAGACCCCCCTCCCCGTACACCCGGTTTCTGTTGGGTTTTACATTCAACATGTAGTTACTCCCTGCTACCTGTATGTCCATACAGATTTACAAGCTAGCTGGCCATGATAGATGTTTTTTATAAAAAAAAGGCCTTTCTACTAATTACGTGAACAGTTGTTATTGTGTTTGGCTCATGAGGCACTATTTAAATTGTTTTTAATTAAAATTATAGCACTTAAAATTGTTTTGTATAAAATTTGCTGTAAAGATTTGTAATATGGTCAAAGGGCTCTTTCTCCTTCATTACCATTTTTAAAAATGTTTTAAAAGCTAGAAAGCATCTTGTATATATTCTGTATATGTATAGCAGCACATTTCATTTATGGAAATATGTTCTCAGAATATTTATTTACTAATATATTTATCTTAAGACATGTCTTATGTTGAGAGTGTGTGACATTATTGTAATAATCATTGAAAATCATTAACACAAGGCCCTGTAAATACATGATAATTGCACACAAAGATTTTACAGTACTTGCCGACCAAAAATGATTTAAGAAACGTTGTAGTTACCTGCAGTTTTTTAAGAAAGTGTACAAATGTCTGTATCAAAAGGAAAAAAAAAAAAAAAAGGCAAACCCCTGCAAAAATACAGTTTTATTGCATTTACATGTGGGAGTTTTTCTTCTTGTTTTGGGGGAGAGGGCATAGATAGCTGTTCTCCTCAAAGTATAGTCCTAACTCTAATAAACAACATTTTTTTTTCCTTTTTTAAAATAGTAGATAGGTGGACATGTATATACCTATGCACACATAGGTATCATAAGAGAGTTGTTTTTTTCTGGAGGCAACCCATAGTGTTCTAAGAACCATTCAACTTTCAGCAAGTGCCACAGTTGAATTTACCAGGTACTGTGCACAGTCCCTGACAATTGTTGCTGTTTTCCTGATACTTTCCCCAGGCAGTGGCACCCAGTTTTGGTGTTAGGTGAGGGCTGCCTGGTGCTTCAGTATCCCTGGTCAAACCTGACTGAGGTTGCTGCTGAGGTGGGGGGAAGCTGGATTCATTGCAGGGAAAGTAAGATTACATAGGAAGAAAGGCACAGAAGGAAAAGTGAAAGGTTAGGAAAGTAGCCCATCAGGGTGTGCTGTGGAAGAGATGGGTGGAGAGGTTTGAGGGAAAGGGGAATGAAATGCAGTGAAGCTGAGTGCAGAGTCCATAACTGTTGGGGCAGCACTGGGGCCTTTAATGCAGTTCATTGGGGAGCAGCGGGTAGGTGTGACACAAGCCCCTGAACCCTCCAGGCACATAAGAAGTACAACATCTGCTAAAAAATTCTCCTTTATGCTTGGAACCTGCCTACCCGTGTGGCTGGGGAACTTAATTCTGGT
The DNA here is from genome assembly GCA_013399895.1 of Serilophus lunatus. Lineage (NCBI taxonomy): Eukaryota > Metazoa > Chordata > Aves > Passeriformes > Eurylaimidae > Serilophus > Serilophus lunatus. The sequence goes on along the minus strand of VXBA01005134.1, from coordinate 60,919 downwards.
ATAATTTCAGCGTAAAATAATTTATTGTCCTGCAATAAAATTGTTTTGAAACCTGAACCAGCATGGTAGAGGTGGACACAACAGGTAAATCATAGCTTGAATAGTCAAGCTTAGATCCAAGTCCTTTCTCTGGGTCGTGAAATCACTAGTCCCACTGAAGGGATAATCAGTGCCGTGCTGCTCGTTTTGTCAGCAGAGAGCACACTTTGACCAAAAATGTTCATGCAGACACTGAAAGAGGGGGGCCTAGGGATATGAGGCTCAGTGTGTGTATATGCATATGCATTTATGTAATAAGTTTGTATGTTACTGTGTAAACACATTGCCTTCATGCATTAATTATTTCCCGTCAAGTGATACACACACACACACACACACAAAAATCTTTGTTCCAGACTCCTCCTCCACTTTCTTCTCCCAAAGATTTTCACCTGGTAATTTCCTGGACTTTCCCCTCCTCTTATCCATGTTCAAATTCAGTCACTTCAGAATTCAGCAAGAAATGAGTTTTACTCATCTCCAACCTCCTTTGTATGTGAAAACTCTGATGTCTGGGATGACAGACTGTTGAACTGAAGAGTATCATTTTGCCTGGGACCCTTTGTAGCATGAGGACCAGTTGCCATCTTCATCTCAGGTACAGTGGGAAAGCCTGTCTGTTTGTGAAGACAGGCACAATAATGGAAGAGCAACAGGCAGGCCTGAGTTAAGCAGCAGCAGCAAGTACATCCCAATTAAAGTACCTTTTTTTTACCTTTTTGCGCTTGGTAAATGGAATCTTTGCAATTACCAGTGATTATATATAGGTGTTTTACCAGCAAATTAGTTCATTAAACAATTGTTTTTACGAACAGCACAAAACTTTCCATCTGTATTTGGCTGATGTGCCTATGTCAACAGATCACATCACAGTATCAGAAAGGTTGGAAGAGACCTTAAAGATTGTCAAGTCTAACCCATACTCTAACAGCCCATCATCTAAATTATGGCACCAAACGCCTCATCCAGCTATTCTTGAACACCTCCAGGGTCAGTGACTCCACCACCTCCCTAGGCAGCCCATTCCAATGGCAGATCACCCTTTCAGTGAAGAATTTCTTCCTAATGTCAAGTCTAAACTTCCCCTGATGGAGATTGAGGTTCTGTCCTCTTCTTCTGTTGCCAGTTACCTGACCGACCCCCGCCTGACCCCAGCCTCCTTTCAGGTAGTCAGAGACAGTGATATAAGGTCACCCTTGAGCCTCCTCTCCTCCAGGCTGAACAGCCCCAGCCCCTCAACCGCTCCTCACGGGGCTTGTGCTCCAGCCCCTTCACCATCCTCGTTGCCCTTCTCTGGACACGTTCCAATAACTCAACATCTCTCCTGTACTGAGGGGCCCAGAACTGGACACAGTACTTGAGGTGAGGCCTGACCAGTGCCGAGTACAGGGGAAGGAGAAATTCCCTGGTCCTGCTTGCCACACCATTCCTCATGCAGGCCAGGATGCCATTGGCCTTCTTGATCACTTGGGCACACTGTTGGCTCATGTCAAGTCTCCCATCCACCAGCACTCCCAGGTCTCTGTCTGTCTGCCCACTCTCCAGCCACTCCGACCCCAGCCCATAGCTCTGCATGGGGTTACTGCGACCAAAGTGTAAGACCTGGCACTTGGACTTGTTGAATCTCATCCCATCTGAGTTTCTTTCCTCTTTCCTTCCTCCATCACTCCAGTTCGCTATTGCTGACTAGTGTTCTGTTTCCTTGCTTCTTGTTCTGAAGAAAACTGTTGAGATAATTGTGCTTTTAAGAACTGGGCATACCTTTACCATTGCTGACCCACAAAATAATTAGTGAGCCCATACTGTCTTTGAGAAAGACAGCTGTGGGCTGCTTGCTGAACTTTTATGTGATGCTTAGCTGTGTGTGATATTCTGTATCTTCTTTGTGACTTTTTTTAAATTATTAAATACAAATATTTTCTAACAAAAATTAAAATTTTGATACTTGGCAGGGGGAGGTTTTTTACTGTGGAGGTTCAATATGTAAGGAACAAATCTGTGGCAAAACAAGAGTCCTGTGGGCACCACAAACCTCTATAGAATCTTGATATGGTAAGAAATGACAAGCCAGAGCAGACTATTCTTAATGGATTATACATTATAGTAACACTTGGTGTTTCTGTAACACTATCTGCAATATCATGTGCATCTGTCAAATCCTATGACAGCTGTGAGGTAATGTTTGTTGTTACTTGGGTAATGTGAAGAGAAAAATGCCCTTAAAAGGATGGCTGTGTTCATACCCTGTGGAGCCAGCCTGGCCTAATTCTTCAACCAAGGAGACAATAGCATACCTGAAACCAGATACTTCATCTTGCAATGAAAGCGCCAGGCTCCCGTGACTTAAATGCTTCATACAAAAGTGTCTCTTTCAGAATAAAGAACACATTTCCCTCGTGGGAAATGAAACTGTTGCTTAGGAAGCAACAGAAAAAAATGGCAACAAATAAAACAAAGTGCAAGAGGAGTCTCATAACCAGAATGACAAGAAAGGAAAGCAGCATAATCACCCCTCCCTAAGGGGAGGACAGTTGTCTGTGACAGTTGTTTCTAAAAGAAAATGAGAGCTTTGAGTCTTCATGTGAAGAGCTGGAGACAGTTTTAGTATCTTGACACTGGTATTCTAGTGTTTGCATAAAAGGTCACTGAAGATTGGTTTAACTGTAGCATTATTTTGGTCGAGAGGAACTAATGAAAGAAAAGATGAATCTCGCAAGTAAGTGGAAACAGCATTACACAGTGCTGCAATTTGTAAACACATTTGTAACAGTTTGAAAACATTTAAACTGAAAACTTTCAATGTGCTGTTATCTCAGAAATTGATTTTCAGAGCAATATCATACTTTATATATGCAATCAGCATTTTCAGCTCAAATATTCTCTTCTAAGCTCTACAATGCACAATCCTGTTACAATCTGCAGGTGAAGTATAGCAATTTCTGCCTCTTTTATTCTCTGCTTGTGTACACTTCAGCCATCCTAACAACTCCTGCAAAAATATATTTATTTTTTCATAATTGTTATTTACAGCCATTTGCTGAATCCAGGATGAACAGTATATATTTCAGTGGTGAGTCATCTGAAGTTTGATTTATTCTGGTTTCTTAACAGCCTTATGTGGTTCATATGATAGCCTTTTCATTTGTAGTAAGTTGCCTTGAGACTGAAATTCAGAATGCCAAGTTTCATCCCAAAGCACAAGTGCTTATTACATTTGAGAGAGTAGGAGTTGTGCGAAATGTGTGTGTATTGGGGTTGTGTTGCTATAGAAAAAATACTGTGGTCTGAAATAAATGTCTAGAGCAATATTCAGGTGAAACTATCATTGAACTATAGCTCATTGGAAGATTGTGAAATCTTGATGCAAGGCATTAAGAACTAGTTGGACAAGTATTTGTCAGTTGTTTTTGTAGTTCACCTTTTCCTTTAGGCAAAGTGGTACACTAGAATAATCTGTTAGTAGTCCTTCCCACTGCCTGAGAAGGCTCATTAAGCAGAAGATGAAAGTGGAATAGCTAGTCATGCTCATGGCTAGTGGCAGCCATGTGTCTGCTGGTTTTGGCCTGTAGTCGTACGGGCTGCAGGTTCAGTGCAGTTTCTAGGGCTATCTGTAAAAATCTCCCATTTATACTATTGCCAGGAGGACTTGGAATACAGAGACTGTAATTCTGCAGTCCCACTGGGTTGTCTGCATGAGCAATGTGATAAACTTCAGCATTGTACTGGCTGTAGAAAATCTGACAGGGAAATCCTAAAAAAGATGGTAATGCTTTGAAAAGCAGATTACGTATTTGGTGGTAAAAATGGTCCAGAGAGTATACGCCATGAAATTGCAGAATCTGATGAACAGCCTAATACAATTTTGCAAGCTAGAAGTGAGATTCAAAGGAGGAAAGTGCTTCTTAAAGCAATTGTTTCATAAGCATCTATTCTGCCACAGAACTGAGTCTGAGTTACCCTATTTTCAATGTCCTTCTATCATAGATACCAAAGAAGTATCTTTGATTTTTTTCCTGTGGTTACAGTGTATAGAAAATTTATTTTTCCCAGAGTGTAAACTAACATCCTTTCTTCCTATAAAGTGTTAGCAAGATACAAGCATAATATGCTGTATTAAATAATGCATTTTTCTATACATATATAAATATATATATTACTATGGTAACATATCACACATTTTTACATAACACCCTCTCTATTTCCCCACAACGTAACAAGACAAAAATACATATAAAATCATTTAGTCAGCAAGCTAAACTAACTTTCAACATGCTTTTGAATTAGGGAAGGCACTTGTCCAACTGGCCCCTTTCCACCCGAGGTCCATATACAGTGCAGGCTCTTGCAACTGGCACGCAGTGTCAAGGCGTCAGGCTCACAAATTGTTGCGGTGGCAGTGCCAGCAGAAGTACTTGCTGCCCCAGCTTCTGGGGCAGACAACTGTCTTTTTCCTATGGCTTATTGTCCTCTTAGATGCATTAGCTCATCTCTCTCTGCAGCCACCCAATAAAGAAGATCAGAAGACTCATCTCTGTAAAAAGTAACTCAGAGAAGAAAAAGCAATGGCAATTTTTGACCTGTCAGTTTATTGCACTACTACACAGCCAGTCATACCAACAGAAGAGTGAGAAAGGGGCCAGAGCTGGAGCTGGAATGCATGTATATGAGGAGGTAGCTCCTTATGATGATTTTGTTGTCAAAACAGTTGCTTTTGACATTGTAGCCAATGTCGCATTTGCAGCCTGTCCCGCCTGTTGAGGGAACTGATAGACAGGAGGTCAGAAGTTCATTCAGATACAATTTCAAACGAATTCTTCTTCTGCAGTTATTCTCAATTTGCTGAAGAAAATGGTGTAAACACTCTGAGGTGTCCGTGCTCCACAGCTGTCTGCACTCAGCTGCTTGTGCAGTAGGGGCAGGCTTGTGTAGTAGGGGGATTACAACAGTTGTGCATATCACACTTTTTGTTTCTTTCTTCCCCCAAACCCTTACAGCAAGGATCAAAAAGTGCTATGCTAGTGGACACTACATATCTTGGCCCTATACCACCATATCTTGAAGTGTTTGTACTAGGAGTGTGAATGACTGTATCACATTTTGAAAAAAATCCACAGCAGAGATCTTTCTGCTTTTTATGGTCTCAGGCCTGTACAGTAACAAGTGCTATTTAAGGGACCCTGTCCATGCATTTCCATCTATTGCTCTTTTTGCTAGCATTAGAGGTATCTAGAATCAGACAATCATCTGAAAGATTTGGCAGGAGGGAAAACTTAACAATCTTCTCTAAGCTCTTACCAGTTGTATTCCCCATGCACTGTCTAATACCTTATGCGTAGTCATGTTTATTGTTGCCATAACCAGTTAATCTGCTGTAACTGCTGGCTTTGTGGGTCTTTTGTAAAGAAACTTGATAACCATTTCCTAAGAAAGGCCCATGAAACATGATTTTACTATTTAAAAAATAGTCAAGGAGTTAAAGGACTGATGCAAAAATCTTGCTTTATAAATTCTCTGGAATTTGCATTAGTGCAATCAGTCTTCGTTGTTGTTTGTAATGCTTTTCTTATTCTGTAGTGAAATCAAATTCTTTACCAAAGAAGAGAAGCTTAACTGTAGGTTTTTTTCCTTCCGCAGTAGGTAGAAATCAGTCATGGGGCATTCCTGATGTCTTTTTCAGTTTATCAGCAATAGCTAGCTGCTTTATGAATTTCTCTTTTACTGCTCAAGAACATTTGATAAGGCAAGCAAACAAAGCTTCCTTACTTTTTGACAAGAACTTTGTGCTCATAACGACTCTTAAGGTTCTAGCAGCACACTGTGATTCTCTCCTTCTAGTTTTCTGTTAGTGCACTGTATTAAGCATGCTTAGGAACCAGCCTAGTTTGTTTTGCTATGAATCTCTGAGATAGACTGTTTCTCTACACTACATGATACAAACTTTGACTGTTAAAAGGCAATTTCAGAATTTTTGTTGGGTCTGAAACAGGTAATGATTTTTGGTCCAACATGGTGTCATGTAAGAGACAAGCAGTGTATTTTTTACAAATTGTCCTGTCTCGATTTTAGGTAATACTCTAATTATATTTCCCTGTACTCTTTCCAACAGCTCATGCAAGAAAGTACTAGATGTTCCCATGATATTCCATTTTTGATATAAACAATTCCATAATTGCTGGCTTAGTCAAGTGTCTTGTTTCTTTTAAGCATGTATCGTGGCATTGTTCAGCTGTTGCTGGCACTCATCTGTAGTAAATAAATAAAGCTGGACTGAATTCAGTTGAGGTAAAAGACTAGATCTACAATGGCAAGTAAGGCACAGTATTTCATTGCTTAATCCCTTAGGTGTCCTATTTTTGCAAGGAAATCTGTAGCCCTCGTGAAGGGGCGTAAGGACAGATATTATAATGAATTTGAACTCAGGAACAATTTTCTTACTTTTCTTTGTTACCTTTTGTAGATGCACTTAATAGATGTCTGGTATACACAGATCATTGGTATGTTTAAACTTAACCAGAACTACTGGAGTTCAATAGTTCTCAGTGAACTTCCTCTAACATAGTTTGAGGAGATGCTCACATTGCCAGTCAATTTATCTGACTTCCGCAATGACAGTTTTTCCCCAGATGTCTTGCTCTAACTTGCTGAGGTTGAAAGACTTGTTGTCGATCCCTAGTGGTGGGGTGCAAAGTATTATGGATGGATAGACAGTGTACCCAAGAGAAGAAATAGTTAATGCTCTCTGTTGCAGACAAAGAGAAAATATTTCATAGTTCAGAGCCCCACTTATGTTTTAGTTCTTTGGCAACTAGCGGCAGTTATCTTAAAAATTCGATTACATTTTAATTTTTCGGGTAGGGAGAAGCTTTCTTCTCTCAGTTAAGTAAGTATCAAGGCAACTGTTACACACGTGTTCCGCTGCACAGCCTGGCATAGGTGAGTTAAGTGATAGCAGGCCATAACTTTTAAGAAGTTTAGGCTGCTGAGATTAATATCTATGAATTCAGAGTAAAAATTTGTTAGCCTCACTGTTTAAAAATTTGTCAGACTTACAGAATCTTTGGGCAATCCTTTAAGAAGCCCTAAGCTTACAGCCAGAATGAACGCTGGACTTCAGGCTGGAGTCCAGAAGTTTTTTAAAGGATCACTGTGAATATGAACAAGATTATCACAAACATCATTGAATGATGGGTCAGACGTAGTTATTTAAAAGGCTTCATTGCTCGTACAGGCCTTCACATGATGATCACTACTCTATCAAAACACATATTTTGCAGTTGAAACTTTGATAGAGTGTCTCCTGATTTTGATTTGATTTCTGTTTGTGCATCTGTGCTTGTAGAAACAGAAAACGTAGAAACAGCAGAGCGCTGGGCAACCAGGCTGATAGTTTTTCCAAGTCTTTGATTCCCATTTTACTATGTAGTTTAAGGCCAACAAGCTCTAGTTGCCATGGTAGCTCAGTAGGTCAGCAGTACCCACCTCTGTTGTCAGCCTCGAGAATAAAAGGACTAACCTAGCCTGAGAAAATACAGTGGCACAGGAAAGCAGGATGCAAGAAGTCCTCAATCTGCAGATACTCATTCAGTTACCTCTGGCAGGGGTACAGGACATTCTAACCTTTACAAGTTTTTACATATATTTTATATGCAATGGTTTAAAGGCATTAATTAACAGCGCTACAGATGTGATGAGCACCAGATACTTCAAAAATTATTGCCGCAATTAAGTCAGTTGTCACTAATCCACCCAAGAGAACAGCAGATAAGCAAAGTCACTCAAAGGCCTTTGGAGATGGACTTTTTAATCCTTTTAGAAGGATTAATCTCAAGTCACCTGGACTTTAGGAAGATCAGTTCTTATAAAATAAAAGACACTTCAGTTTACCACTAGTGGGTTGCAATCATCTTGTTGATTTCGAAGCTTCTTCTTGAAGATGGATATCGATGTGGATGGTTGATAAAATATGCTCCAGATCTCACCAGCAGTAGTAACATCACTGCAATCTTCTCTTTCAGTTGCAGATGGAATCTGATGGGATCTAGGAAACAAGGGTTAATTCACTCTTGTTAAGGTGCTTGGGAAGCTGTTGTATTTACTGTGTCTGCAGTACTGCTTCACTGGGAATGCTTGCAGCTTCTGCTGCATCTGTGACACCTTTTCTTTCTACCTGCTGCACAATATGGAGGTTTTTGGAGCACTTCTCAGTTGTCTCGACCAAATGGAAAGTTAGATATTTTTTGCCAGTTGCTATTGTTCTGTTACTAGTTGCTATTAATACAAATTAATGTCCTTTTTTATTTAAGCATGTTTTAGTATGTAAATACAACATTCAACATTTTGATTTGATGATGTCACCCATCATTTCATCCAATGAATGTCCATTTAGAGGGCATAAAATTTACTTGGTATAAGCATAGAGAAATAATGTAGTAAATTATATTGTTTTGATTAATAGGCAAAAAACCCCCCTGGTTGTGACATTATAATACAGTTTTTAATTTTCGTGTTTTTGAACCATTTTCAATCTTTCAGAAAAAGGAACTAACTAGCCTATATCTAGCTTTTCTTTTCCCAGTTCCCCAGTCTGGGATGAGGTTTTAATTTCTTTCCTGCAAAGTATTATCACAGTTTAACTTCTTCTCACCAAACCTAGATGTCTGTTTACATTTTCCTCTTTCCTCCTTCTTCCCTAAAATACAAACCCCGTCAAAACAAGACTGGAGGAGAGATTCTAGCAGCAAATGCGGCAGACACTATCCTAACAGACTGGAAATTTTAAAAATGTGCTTATTTAGTTTCTTTTATGAGGCTACAAATGTGTAATAAATAACTTTGTTTTGAATATGACCAATCTGACTATCAGAAGGCTGAGAAGTGTATCAGGTTTGGTACAGAGCTGAAATCTTAGTTCTCTGGAGACAGCTTTACTGCACACTCACCTCATGGTAATGTGGAGAATTATCTTTGCTATTATGGCTGTAACACTTAGGATGAGCAGTGCTGTGAGACTATATATTGTCCACTCTGTAAAACAAAAGAAGAAAGGGAGAGGGGGAGGTCTCAGACCATTCATTTACTTACATTTTTTAAAGTAAGAATATGGCACAAAAGGAACACACAGCCTTCTGATGCTTTATTCAAAGCTGTAATTTGAAGATGCCCTAAACCTACAAGTATTTTCTGCAAACTGGCAGAAACTGTACAACTTTCATCAGATCTGGCTTTTTCCCTTGCAGGACTGCTCCCTATAAAACGGAAAGTTGGCAAAAGTCAAAGCGTGTACCAGTAAAATTATCCAGGAAAGGAATCAAAACTCACTCAGTAATTATGTAGTTAAGTCAGTAATCACAAAGTATGGAACGGGGGAGGTGTGTTTTCACGAGTCCTAGAGACAGGTAATTAATTACCTTTCTAGAGACAGGTAATCACCTTTCTAGAGACAGGGAATCAGTATTTGTGGTCTATTCATGGCTATTACATTTTATATTTCAATTTAGTTCTGGTTTAGGAGTAAGTAAAGCAGGACCCATTGTAACACTTGAACTATTTAAGAGATAGCCAAAGGAGCTGATTTCTAAATTGTTAGATCACCTTTTCATTTGGACTTAGACGATCTTGCAATGGGAGTCTACAGCACACTGAGATGGGAAAAGGGATGCCACTAGAATGTTACTGACATATTTAGCACAGTGAAAAGACTTGCAAAGACCTTGAATTATCAGAACAACTTCATAAAGACCATTGCCATCAGAAATCTTGAAGTAATGGATCAAAAACTGGAAGTGTAAGTTCCCTCCCACCCACTGCCCCTTCCTCAAACCATTGACTGTTCAGCATGATTTTAACAGTATTTTCATAATTGCATAAAAGAGTGCAGTTTCTATCGGTGTTCTTGTGAGGGTTTAACACTAGGCAGTTTAAATGTAGCTGTGGTAACTCAGGCATTAGCCTGGCCCTTGTTCCAGGCTATTCCTAGACGCTTTTGCAACCTGGCTAGCTTGGGTATATGCAGCTCATGTCCTTGTGCTTCAGTTTTGGGATGCAGAGAGTTTCAGGACTGTGGAACTATGAGTGTTCAGGGAGTGTGAGCAAGGCCCATCTTCAACAATACGTAAAAGCAAACGCTCAGGGTAGTTTGAAAATAGGAGAGTCTAACAGTGATAGTCCCCCAGAGTGCATTTCCAGTCTTCAATTTTTTACAGCTCAGTAATTTCCTGAATTAAGTTATGTCTTGAAGGCGAGCTCTAGACACATGGTAGTTCTCCCCTGCACCCATTAACTTGTCTAGCCTTCTGTATTATTGATGGGGTAACTAGGATGCATCCAGCATTCAAGCTTTTCTAGACTCTACAAAAGTTTGCTCTTTTTTCAGCAACTTGTGCCACTCTCTGGTATGCATTGGTGACTGAAGCTGATTCTAGTAAGGAGGCTGCTCTGATTCACATCTTATTTTGATGTGCTTTCGTTCTCAAGCGCTCACCAGCTCCACACTACTTCTGACTTATGCTGAGAAGATTTGAAAAGTAATGACAGAATCACAGTTAGTGCTAATTAGGCTACAGGAAAAATCCTCTATTAGTAAGATGCACAGTGGATCAGACGATGTGAAGGAGGAGGCAAACTTGGCAAAATGTTTTTCCTGTTTCTAGATTTGATTGTAAAATTACCAGGCATAGAGCTAGTAGGATGACTTGGGCTGGTTGTGATGACATAAAGTATCTTTGATGACCGAGCTGCATTGATGCTGAGATTTGCTTGTTCATTTATCCTCTCTGAAAGGGTGTGATTCATCGGAGTCTTACTTTGATGTACATTGTCCTTCACAGCTGAAAACACAAGAGTATGATTACAGTAACAATTACTTAATGAGCGTCATTAGAATTTATTTCCTGCTTGTCAACAGACATGCTGCTCTCTGGCTTACTTAAGAGAACTCAAATAATCAAATAATGTCTGATTCCAGAAAAAGCCCATACTTCACCAGGTTGAAGTTCTCAGAATTTTTCTGGAAGCTAATTGTTTGTCATAACAGTAGGTGTACCTACTCAAGGACCAAAACATTTTATCCTGATGACTTTTGATCAGAGTGGAATAGACTGTTGGAAGGAGACATGACGAGCCAAGATGCAGATGGAGTACTGCTTTTTGTTAGCTTTGTTGTTTTCCGGTCTCTTTTGTTAGGTGAGCATAGGTATAGAATTTTTTAAAATCCAAATTTTGCTATTTACGACATAGCTGGCGGAGTACTCCACATTGAGAGGAATTTTGACAAAGCTTTTACCCGTTGAGCAGTGGCAACAAGGTAAATGAAACACCTGCTAGATCAGAGTTAAAATATTTGCTCTTTTTTTGCCACCTGAGATCTCTTGTGTGAATTAAATGCTTAATTTAGCATCTTACCTCTATATCTGACAGCAAATCCCTGGGCTTGATTGATATCATCTGAGAAAAAGTACAAAATGACAAAATCCAGAGAGATGTTAAAGGTGTGGGGAGGCCGGTTCTTGCCATTAAAACGAGCTAGAACATGATAGGTATAGCCATCCAGCAATTCCACCATATCTGTAGCATCTTTGATTTCAAAAAGTGCAAAGCTGAAGTGGATTCGAGATGCTCCTGGAACTTGTATGGTCCAGTAACAGACTTTGCCTGTGCCGTATGTGTCAGGAAAATCTGGGGAATAGATTACAGCTGTAGCAGAAGTGTAATTCCCTCCACAGGCACCAATAAGGGCTATGAAAACAAGTGAAGAGGAAGAAAATAAAAAAAAAAAAAGAAAAATAAAGGTCGTGCATTAATTTTGGAAAGCTCTAACATCCTGTAGATTCGAATACTTCAATGTGACCTGAAAGTACAGACTTGCTATGCCAGCAGGATGCACTGCCTCTGAGACTGGTATTAGGGTTCCACAGCACTTGGAACACAGCCATTATGTTGAATTTGCTTGGAATACACTTACTGTGTCTCAGTACTCTGAGACCTAAGCATCAATCTTGAATACTGCAACTATCATTTGGCCTTGTATGCGACCATGTACCCTTTCCCATATCCCTGCAGGAACAGGATAAAAGGTAGATCACTGATTCATGGGATTTTATTCTATCCCTATCAGGCAGGCAGGCAGGCAGGCAGGATTAATGAATACTAACTTTCACTGTTGAATTGTTGAAACTCCTTCACAGCTGTATCAATTTGAAAAAACAAATCTTCACAGAACAGGTGAGATTGGAAGGGACCCTGAAGATTGTCTAGTCAAATCCCCCTGCTCAAAGCAGGAGACAGTGTGTAGCTGTATTTTGAGCCTTCAAGGATGGAGACTTTACGGCCTATCTAGGCAACCCGTTCCAATGTCACCCTTTACCATAGAAAAGGTCTTTCATTATGTTTAGATGGATTTTCTAGTTTGTGCCTGTTGCCTCTTGTCTATTCACTAGATAGCACTGAGGAGAGGCTGGCTTCATCTTTACGTCCTGCCATCAATTGAAAACGTTCCAACCCCCCATCCCCCCACCCCCCCCAGTTCTTTTATCACAGCTAAACAATCCAAGTTCTCTCAGCCTCTCCTTGTATAAATGATGCTGTAATACCTTAATCACCTCTCTGTTGCCATATATATACATGTGCTTTTCAAGCATTCTGTCTTTTGATCTTGTCCAACTAATATTTGACCTTGCCTTCGCTAAGGAAATTGAGAAAGATCCTGTTACACAGTCTGAAGAAAAGATTTGTTGCTACCTTTTATATTAGAAAAAAAGTACATGTCCAGTAAATTGTTATAATCCTTGACAACTGTCCAGATTCCCAGTGCAAAGTTAACTACCCATGAATCCAGAGAGCAACTCAAATGCCAGCCAACTGATGATGCATAACCATACATGCACATATAATTTTTAAAAGATATTATATATAGGTATATATGCATATATATGTATTTATATATACACACAGTATTATATACAATGTGTGTTTATACAAATACACAATATTATATACATTATGTAATAATGTATTTTATGTCAAAGCTGTTTGGATCAGAGTTATCATTTCCCCATAGTGTAGGCTGAAAGACTGAAGAAGCGAAGTAGAATTTTTGTCTTTGAATGCTTAACTAAAGCCCTGTTATAGAGGCCTGTGAGAATAGAAGTGTTTTAAAGTTTTCACAGGTATCTGAGAAAAAGCTTTACAAAATGCAAATTAAAAGGGAACTTGGGGAACAAGAAGTAGCATGTGTCTGCCAGAAGAACATGTGAAAATATTTCTTCTTCTGGAGTAGAGCCTGATCATAGCCTCAACAAACCTCATAGTTCAGTGCAAATAAAAGACCTTACAGAGGAACTGAAAGAATAAGAATAGAAAGAATGTGAAAGACCCCACAGAGGTACTAAGGACCATAGGGGAATTTGTGTTTGGCGCTTACTCCATGCTAACACAGCTGGCAATTTAATTGAATAGATAGAAGAGTTAAAATAGATAGAATATTTAGAATCAATAGAATTGAAATTTGCCACTAAGATACAAAATTTGAAAATGGCTTATAGGCATTGTTACCTTTGACTGTGCTGCCTGTAATTACTGAATCACAAGATGTTATTAAAACCAGCAATATTAACTAAGAATGCCAATGACTAGTGCTCCACAGATGCCTAGCAAAGCATAGCATTGCCCCATATGGAATGGAAATGCTTTCCCTCTCTCTTTCCTTCTAAAGCTGGTAGAGTTGGTCTAAGCATTACTGCATTAGGCTGAGATAGTAACACATAGAACATAAAGTTAATGGGGAGGGAAGGGGGGTGTGTGTGTGTGTACACGAGGGTTGTGGTGAAGGTTCTGGGGGATATGAAACAAAGGCCAGAGGTGAGCAGGTGTTGCTTATCATGAAAATAGGTGGCAGCTACTAGGATGACCTCTCTTACCTGGCTATAGCTTTCTGGTAAACCTTGTTTTTTTTCTGGAAAAGACACTGCGGGTTCTGAGAGTAACATTTTCCTGAGCACTCAGTCACTCTAGAAAAAGGAAGCTACAAAGGAAGCCTTCATCCATCAAGGATTTGGTAGGCCAAGAACACAAGGAAATGAAGGATGCTGCAATGTGAAGCTACATGCTCTTTCGGCATTGACGTAACATACAACTCTGGTCTTTTTGTATCTTGGGGAGAAACTGGAATTGAGCAGTGGCTAATTTCTATCCAACTGAAGTGCCTTTCTGTCTCACTAACTGGGAACCAGAACTTTAAAGTATGGAGATGGGAAGTTTGTTTCTGTGATCAGAAGGTGGAATATGATGCCACTTTTAGTTCCAGAGTTTGTAACTCAGAAGGTAGCTTCTACATCAAAGGTAGTTGAAACTGAGAAGCACCAATATATTGGTGCATACTGTGACCTTTTCCAGTACTCCCAGGTATATTAAGAGCTTGTACTGAGCCAAACAACTGGGTATTTATACCATTTACCTCTGAAGTTACACGGGTGGCACTGGTACATATACTGAAGAGTAGAAAAGGAGGATTTCTATGTATAAGACATCAAGAAATCAGTGATGGTCATAACAGCAACCTAACCTGATTGTACTTTCACAGTATACTTCTCTGTCTCAGTTCTACTACATGGTTTTGCCTTAACTGCATTGCAGCAAATCTCATTGTGTTTAATTAAAAAAAAAAAAGTTGGCATAGATCCAAATTTTATTTCCAATGCCTTATTCATACATTTACTCACTAGTAATATCAATTCTTAAGGTGTCTCTGTCACATGCTGTTTCTGATGCTGAGTTAGTACCCCTTGTAAGGAAGTAGGAGACAATCTCTGGAGCATGAGCAGGCATCTTCTCTTGAAAGAGCTATTTCACATTATTAATGGTTGAGAATCTTATGCAGAAATGGAAAGCTGCTTTATGCTATACTGAAATTAGGCGTTCTGCTGGTTTGTGCGCAACAGTTCTCATTGTACTTAGAGCCTTTTCCCTAATTTGCTGAACGTTTGAGGCCTCTCCTTCGGGAAAAACTGAGCCTACTTCAATACTTACTGTCAAAAAGAATGACTCTGCCATCCCCACCACAAGGCTGAGTATGGTCTCCAAAGCAAACACTGTTGCATTCCGTACTGGCTGCCTCCCCGTATCTCCAGTAGTCAGGATTATTTCCACAGAAACAAGCATAACCTGATTCCATGCCTGCAAACTTTGACAACAAAGATGCATAAGGAAGGGGGGAATAATATGTGAAAGATTTACAGCAAGAGGTTTTATGAGCAAGAAACCTGGCAGCAGAACATGTATGTTTCGGAGAAGTATGATTAGTCAGAGGAACAAACTGTTTTTGTTTGAGCTGTCAGGATGTTACTTAAGGCTAATGAGAAAGATGGAATGGAGGGTAATGAGGGCACCCTATAATTCATAACTGCCATAAGCAAGCAGACTTTCTTCTGGCATCCTAGCATTATTAATTAGTGATTTGTCCAGATCACTCTGGATGCAGAGAGAGGGATAGATCTCCCAGAATGGAAGTGAGACCATAGACCTCCTAAAGGTTAAAAAATAAAAGGGGAACAGGAGAAATACGAGAGAGACCTGTAGGCATATTGCTGATTTTGTCTTTGAAGACATTTTGTAAATGTGTGTCAAAGAAATCACCTTAAATTGTTGACTTCGGCAGGAGCTGATGCACGTCTGGATAGTGAGTTTATTGGAGGTTTCACTGGTGCCAGTCAAAGGCGGTGGCTCTCCATGGTCCTTGTAGCACCCTAGATTCCCTGGCACTGGCAAAAGGAACAGACAACAGTCATTCTAAAGGTGTGCCTGTAAACATTCAAAACATGGACCACTTTATGCACTACCCGATTGCTAAGCAACTCCCTCTATGTTCTGATCTTGATTTTGCATTATGGGAAATGTTACCCTGTGCTAGATCCTTGTCATATTTTCCCATGCCCAGGGGTAGATGATGGGGCAAAAGAGTGTTCTATCTTCTTAGCAATTTATTTGTTATACTCTCTTCAGTAAAATAGACAAGATAAATACCTGGTTCATTTCTCCTGACGGAGACATAAAAAAAAAAAAGGCATTCGGTGGCTTCAGAGGGTTTGTGGGTTTTTTGGACTATGAGCATGCATATTCTAACAATGTAAATTGTTAGAATCACATAGTTACGTGATTTCTGTCTGATCTTCAAAACAACGAGATTCTGGAAGTTTTCAAAACAGGATATTTGAGAAAGGGAATCAAAACTGAGTTTGGCAAATTTTATGGAAGGGACAGCATACTTTTATAGGGGAATTTCCCAAAATTTAAAACTTTAATTCTGATATGAAGTAGCATACAAAAAAATTAAAAATGAGCAATATTACTTTAAAAAAACTAATCTGTTTACATTAATAAAATGTTTCAAGACTCCTTGGTCACTATGGCAGTTCAGTTTCCCCACCCCTCGGTGCATAATTTGTCCTCTGTGTTTGGTTTTGCACTTTTCATCTAAGCACTGGAATTTAGTGGTGACCATCCCATGGAGAGGATGTGAAGTACAATATGATTCTGTGCTAATAGCATAAAATTATCCTTTGCCTACTTGTCATATCTGCTCACATATTTGAAACTAAATCTATTACCAGCTCTACAGTAAGATAAGTTTTATCCCTGTGCCAGACCGACAAGGATTCTTTTTAGCCTACTCAACTGCCCCAGGTCTGTATGGCATGTGATGTGGTAGGACAGCTGTATGAGAGTTTTATTTATTCAGTCATTTTTTTGCTTCAATACCCAGTAAATTTATTATGAATCATTACGTAATGTTGCTTCAAATATTGTTCATAAATTAATTTTGTTTTCTAAGAATGATACAATTTCAATTATAAATACTTGCATGGAGTTAGAGCTTTGAGATGCCCTGCAGCAACATGTGTACTGAGACTTCAAGTTACAGCCTGATTCAACATACCTTTGGAAATCCCCACTTGCAGCCCCACCCCAGCTGAGTACAGCTGGGCAGATAATTCTCAGCAAGCTTTTTTTTTTTTTTTTTTTGGTACTATGCACAATTTCACTGCTCTGCTAAACCTTCCTAGTTAATCAAGTTTTCCTAGGAGACCTGGGATTTTGTTAATTTTTAAATTTTTTTTTTAAATAGTTTTATTGGTGAGACCCTCCAACCTTGTCTCCACAGGATTAGTACTTCAAGATGTTCCATGCTAAGAAGCCTGACTGAGTAATCTGAAAACCTCTTAAATTTTGTAGCTAAATCAAGTGTGTATCATAAAACTAATTAGTCTCTTTGGTGTCCCAGCAATATTTTAATTTTCTTTGTTCTTAATAGTTAGTCTACTGAAGAAACTTGGCAAAAAATGAGGTAGTCAGTGTACTGCATTTACTGTTCATGCTGACCAGTGACATTGTCTTCACTCATTCATATCTTTTTGTTCTCCAGTGCTTAAAAGGTTGCCTCTTTTCTGCAAATGTGCTATTTTACTTTTAAGGAGTATCTGACATAACAAGGCCGTGGCAGACACTGCAGCTTTTGTGTTTTATGGGTTAAGGCACATGTATTAAAACATGGAATTAATAATTTTGAGCTCAAAACCATATTCCATCTATGCTCATCTAGTTGTGTTTCAAAAGCCTCCTAGCTTTTTGCAATGGTAGTATGTGCTGTCTCAAATTGAGCTTTCTGTTCTTGTGTTAAAATGTAGACAGGTCAATTTTACAGGATGATCCTGGCTCTGCCATTTAACACTTCATTGATATTTCAGTCAAATTTATTGCATTACATGCATGCACACTGGAAATAAGATTCCAGTAATGAAATCTGTTTATGGGAAGAGAGTCATGTCATAAAACACAGAATGCAATTAAGTGGGATACCCAGCTTTTGTTTTATATTTTTGGAGCTTAAGTTGCTATTCCCTTGGAGTATAAACATAACCTCATTAACAAGGAGACCAGAAAAGTCAGGAGTAACTGCAATGTTGCAAACAAACCATCTAAAGCATTCAGTTCTCAACTCTCCATCTGAGACGCACGTGTGCTCTCTGGACTCAGAGCTGCCATCTTGCCTTTCATTTTGTTTGTGTCTGTCCCAGTCTGCTTAGCAGACAAGACATTACGAAGAAGAGAGGAAGAAAATGAAAGACTATGATTCTACTGGGGTGTCAAACATTGCCTTCTGTGATTGTCTATCTTCATCGAACACTGCTAAATTCTGTACAGCATGTTTGCACATGCAGAATGGCAGAATGCATTTCTGTCTGAAACATTCAGTGTTACATATAAATGGTAGCAAATGAGACGCACGATAGTATCATGTGAAATTACCATCATCATGCAAAATTCTTAACTGTAGATTCTTAATTATTGTTACAGTGAATCATTGCATGCAAATCTTTCTAGGCAATCAAGGTGCTTCATGTTGTTGGCATTGCCATGGTATTATGTGGGTGTAGTTAATAGGTAACTTACGCTTCCCATACTTGTCTTTTCTAGTAGTATATATGATTATGAAAAGCTTATATATGACATTTTTTTACTCCTCTAAAAATCTTCAACTAGGATTTCTTTACACAATTCCTTTCTTGCTCCGTCACAAAACTCAGTTTTATATTGTGTATCTCACAAGACAGTTTTGATGGTCCTATGATTTAGCATCTGCTTACTGAAAACCGAAAATCTGGTGAAGAATAAAAGCTTTTTTTACTTGTACAGCTTCATAAACCATGAGGTTTGTATTAAGATTTGGATGGGCTTGCAATGTACAGTTTGCTCTAAATTGCTGCAATTCCTTTTTCTAGTATCGAGTTTCAGTGCAATGCTTGAAGCAGCTGCTACTGGTCAAAAGGACATTTTGTAAATATAAGTCTGGATTATCTGTGCAAGTAAGTGTCCAAGTTTAAATCCTTTGCTCCCCACCACAGAGAAAATGAGCGAAGTTGGTTTTAAAAGGATCCTTTGTATAGAACAAATGGAGTAGAGAGAATTTGCCTTTCAGCTTTTTTCCTGGTGCTGTATCCAGATAATTTGTTAACATCTGTGGTCTTTAAAGAAAATGCAAATTCTTTCAGTTTAGACCAAGATAAATTTCTTAATTAAGAGTGTCATGTTCCCTAACTTGGACCTGGTATATTAAAAAAAATAAGAGTAAGACATCTTCTGAACAATGAGTACCAGAGTGCCGAATGATTTTGTTCTTTAAATTTGACTCCTTAATCTGTTTTTACATCTAGCTAAAAGTCATCTGACTTAAGGTCCCACTTAGGTATTTTTTTGCCTAGCTTGAGAATAAGAATCATTCACTCATGTTCATAAAAAACACCCTAAAAACTGTGAACTAAATAAACCTTTTTTTATCTCAATAAACTTTAGATTCATTTTTCTTTGTTTAATTTCAACCACGAAAGATACTTCTTCCAGAAGGACAACTGCTAAGTAAGGACAACTGCTCTGCTGCACTGTAAGCATGTACACCAAAGTTACCCCTCAGAAACGCAGCATACTTGCACGGAAGTTAGGAAAGCAAGTGAAGGCATTGATGTGTAGCCATGATTGCTTATTAACATGTAAAGCTGGAATATCTTTTTAATATTTAGGCATAAATTTTAATATTTAGGCATATTTTAAGAATGTGATTCTTAGGAGCTTATCCTGGAGCATTTGAGAAAGAAAATTTTGGAATATATTGACACAAATTGTGATGCTTTGGACAAGGTAAAAAATATATTAAAAATATTACATACTCGAAGGAAGCTTCAGTAGCTCATGAATTATCTGATGGGGGAAAAAAAATCAAGCAAAACCTAGGTTGTGGTTTCCAGTAGTGCTAAGTATATGCACCTGCCAGGGACAGAATTCTAACCCAGAGTTCCTATCTACCACATAGCCACCTTTTCCCTATGTCCCATCCTACTGTCTTTTATTTCTTCCAAGCAATTCTGTGTATGATGTGCTATCCCATTAAACTAATGCAACTCATTTTACAAGCTAATTGCATATGATGGAGACCTCGTAAATTTTTTCCTATTCATATCCATATTTCTATGGATTCAAAGAATTAGCAGTACTTCATAAGTTTTGTGTGCTTCTCTGTCACACAATATTATTTGTAAATAATATAATCTGGTAGTTCTGAGATAAGGTGAAAAGATTGCAATGGAGGAACAATTCAGTAAGCTTGTCATTAACTCTAAACACTCATTTGAAACATAGCTTAGTCTATAACTGAAAAGAAGCTGTTTTGCCTCATCCTAATTTCTGTTTGCGAAGCACTACCCACTGTCGTATAACTCTCGGTCTCCATTCAACAGAGATGTAGGCCCAAAAAAATTGCATGGTGCTCTTACTTCGGCAGGATGGAATCTCACAGTATTTCCAGTATATTCCATCCTCATGTTCTGCAATGTAGCACCATGGGCTGACATCTCCATCAGGATTTCTGAAAGAAAAAAACAATGAGTAAAAGTCATCAATTTTTTTTGAAAAACCACATAAAATCAGTCTTCTTGGGCTTCAATGACATCGTTATTTTTGCTGTAATACCTCCCATTGCACTTACATACCAAGAAAAATGCAAACGTGGTCAGGAAGTTAGACAACTTTGTTTATTACGGTACACCTCAACCATAAGACGCTAGTAATGTCTAAAAGGTAACTTCTTTTGATTTTAAGTGGTGCAGAGCTATTTCTGGTAAGTATTGATAAAGAGAAAGATTTTCAGTCCCTCATCCTGTTCCATGGTCTCCTAAACTTGATTTTTTGCCTTTGTACAAAATGGTTCAGACTCCAACTTTCCGTATGTACAATGATAAAAACATTTAGCTGATAAAGTCTTCTTTAGGGAAAGACTGAGTTATTTTCTTCCCCTTCAGTAAAAGTGAGTCAATCTGTTCCAGTGATCTCTTTATATCCATGGATAATTCCTTATGTGCCCATGATGATGATTATTACCATTATAATTATTTGTATTATTTACAAATGCATACCTACTTAGTCATTAGATTATTTAAAATTTTTTTCTATGTACACTCTGAAAAGCTATTCACATTGAAAAGATCTATTGGAGTGCATAAATTGTGATTTTGGAGAGTTAGGTTGGAATATGACCTTTTGCTTTAACTAGGACCAGTTACAATCTTTCTATCATGAACTTTGGCGTGAATTGTATTGCACCCCCATGTCAAAGTGTCGATTCGGCTGCACGCTGTCATTAACAACTCATTTGTGGGAGATCCAATTTTAGAAATGCTGAGGATGTTTTTTGGTCAAGTAGCAAGACTACTGATGAGATGAGTTCAATTTAGATGACCAAAATCTTCCTAGTTAGGCTTTCAAACAGATTAGTAAAGGTAGTGGACAAGAGGATCCCAAGACTAGCATGCTATAGCTATTTAGGTGTAATGGCACACCTTTCAATAGCTAAAGAAAGTAGAAGACTAAAACCAAGAAAAAGCTTATACTTGAATTAACACATTTTCCCTTGATTTCAGAGTTACAGGAATTTTTGTGTTTACATCTTCTTGACAGAAATTGCATGTCTGTTGTCTGTCCATTGTATGGAATTGAATCATGGTAATGGAACTCTACATACAAATGCCTTGAAATGTGAGGAAATCGGGGTGAAACATGATGAATGTCATTAGAAATCTTGAACCTCAGAAGTGCATACAGTTAGAAAACAACTGTCTGTCTTTCAAAATCTCTAAAAACTTCAGTCTTCATAATTTTGTTACGCTCAAAATGAGGTTTAGTGGAACATTATGAGGCATTTCCATCTTAACAGGGTGTTGTGCAGTGAACAAAGTACTCCAAGTAGGGATCACCCATGGAGAAGTAACATGTTCTGAGTAATGCTTTAAGTGCAAACTTATATTATTCAAATGTTGTCCCTAAAATCAAATCTCAAAGTAATATATTATGCCTTAAAAAAGTCTTCTGAGATATGTGCTGCCTCAGGAAAGGGAAGATAACTTGTCTATTGTCACCATGCAAATGAGCGTCGGAGAAAGAGCTAAAGCAGCTGTATCGACAGGCCTCAATAACATTTGCATGCTAGATATGCTCTTAGTGACTTTCCAAACTTTTTTTTCAAGTGAATGTGAAGTTAAAAGTCATCCATTAGCTAGGATTGCCATCCAGAACATTCCTTGGCTAAGTGATGTAGTTTAATATTATCCCAAAGAGAATAATCTAACACCTAGCAGACTGAGGTCAAACGACTATATTTGGTAATTAAGTAATTTCTCAGGTTTATGTATCAGATTACAGGCTTCTTGCTCCTTGTAACACTAAATTCTCATTTGCTAAGTCAAGCAAGACTCCAGTAAGTTTCTTGAATATCTGGATAAACGTTCAGTTTGTTATGCACGGTTTTGCACAGCGTGTGCGTGTTTTGCTTTGTACTAACCTGAAGTATTAGCCCAAGATGATTGCTAAAAGATTGATCTTGTCACTACAGTCTGCCTAGAATACTGCCACACAGCAACAATCAAAATTTACATTCTTGATTCTGCCATTTGTATCTGAGATTACTCTGTGGCCACCAGACTTCGCATAGCTCCGTATTAGTACTCAGCTGTGCTGAGACACACAGCTCTCTACGTACCATGACAGTTGTTACGCTTTTGGTGCTGCTCGGCTGAGGGAGCCTGTGAAGTTGATGTGAAATGTTTTTGATGGGAAGACAGACCTTCCAGTGCTCATATGCCAGTGTGGTACTAGAGTTTCTATTTGGTTTCCAGATAATTTTCTAAAGAGAAAACTTCTACAGAATTTCTCTGGTAGGTAGTGTATTTTCTTTTGCTCCTGTAAGGTGCTGAATCGATTAAAAAAAGAGTCAATTCTGAACTTGGCAATAACGCTTTCTCATCTATGCCTGAATACAGAGTACACGGGTACGACACACTTAAGTGTTACTTTGAAGCAGTGTCGCTGCCATTGGAAAAGATCCTGAGTATATCTTTTTCTTCCTTGTCCTACACCAATGTTGTTCAATGCAAAACAGCCTCCTGAGTCATCCAATACACTAACTGCTTTCATCAATATGCTCTTCTGTCTGCTGCATGTCACAAGACCTCTCTTCTGTGATTTCTTACTTACTCTTCGTAACTGTCCAGATCTGGCTCTGCCATATTTTCTTGAATACTTGCTTCTGATTAAATAAGGAAAAGTTCTTGGATCTAGAACCAGGACCCTCTATTCATGACATAGCAATTCTGCTGAACTCCTGCATGTTAATTTTGCCCCATTTATCCATTATATTATTTACAGTGAAATGATTTCAATATGAATGTAGCCTATAACCTGCTAAGTAAAAGCATCCTTCAGAACAGAGGTGTGGCTTGGAACGTCTCATGAAGGAGACATTAGAGGTTTTCTTGCTATGCCCCAGATAACTCAGTTCTTAATCTCTTGTTTTAAACATCTCTATCCCCAATTCCCAATGAGAAAGAGACACCACTCAACTTTATATGCATCCTAGATAAGCTGATTGTTATTGCTGTTTAAGGACTGTACCTATATCCACAGCAAGTATAGAAGTGAATAGAAACTCGGCTTCAGAGGCAGAAGCACGTGTTAATGTTACAGGCTGAAATAAGCCTGCAGAGCCTAAAGAGATCTGAACTTTGGTTCTGATTTGTTCTACATTCTATCCATAGTTACAGAGGACTTCTCTAGAAGGTAAGGAAAGAGAAGAGAATCTGCTGTGGTTTAAGCTGATATTGTAACCCCTGACAGCTTCTGAATTCAAATAACAACTCTAACCCACTGAGTAGCTTATGCTCACTTAGAATTTTTAGTGACTATGTAACTTTCATCAGCCCAAAACTTGTAGACAGAGTGTATAACAGAACTATGCTTATGCAAGAAGATAAAAACCATAATGTCCCAGAGACTTCTCCAGACATTCAGTGTGCTGCTGAACTTCTGATTTGACTCTTTTTTTTTTTATTATCTCCACCTTATCATTTAAGCAATCTATAGTCTTTCTCAGTCATGCCACAGTATAGACTGAACGCATGACAGGGACTTCACTGAAGTGTCCAAGCTGGATTGAAAAAGTAATTCTACTAATGATACTCATAGATCCAGGATACTGATTACAGGATAAACCAAAACCTGTTAGATTCTTCTCTGTGTGATAGAAAATTTCCTAATTTTGTGTCAACCATTCAAAGTAACACTATGTCTACAGGCAATGTTAGTAGCAATGCGATATTTCTTACCTGCAGTAGTTATGCTCTCCAAGCCCTCCCTCCCCATTGGGATATTTCACAGTATTATAAGGATGCTCAAAGGTCTCGTTCCAGAAAAGACAAGGTTTCCCAGCATATTGGGAAGTCTGGTTCTGAGTGCCACGATAGTCAGCCCCATTTGCTGTATAACATTCTGGGAAGAAAGAGAAATGGAAAAAGGGAAAGAATGTGTGTAGGTTTACTGTTTGGCTGTTCTTCTCTCAGCACCTACCCCAACCCCAACAGACCATGTTTCCTTTTACTAATATGCTTCCTGCATTGTTTCATTGTTTAGGCAACTAAACATGCTGGCTGGGATTTTAGCTGTCTTTCAGAGTCAAACATCTATGGAAGATATTATGATGTCATTACTTTAATAATATGTAAGACCGGTTGGAAGAGCGGTTTACCCAATGAAGATGCATTTTCTGAAAAAGCATACTATGTTTTTTATTGTTTTCCTTGTGTTTTACTCAATAGGATGACTCTAACTTGTTAATTTTCCAAAAATGAAATTATATGACATCATCAACCCACCACTTACCAGCTAAAGTTGTGAATATCTGTACTTTGTAAAGTGAAAGACTTTGTAGGCACGGACCTTACAAACATTTACATTCTGATTTAGAAAAATTTTTACCATTGTTTTCCTCTGGCCTGAATTGCCTTAGGAAGGGACCGTCTTCAGTAGAGTATAAATGTAATACTATGATTTGCCACTAAAGCATTTATGCTTTCAGATTAAATGTTACGGATCAGTATTCTTCTGCCTCACTCATTTTCTCCCATTCATATTTGTTTTGCTAACTTCCTAACACTCAGCAACTTAGAAATCAAAGCAGAGAACATTTTCTCTAGTCACTGAACACACTAGCCCCTTCTCTGCTGCCTGGCTTTGATGTGTCATGGCAATCATAGAATCACATAGTCCGGGTTGAAAGGCACTTTTAAGATCATCTAGTTCCAACCTCCCCCATGGGCATGGACACCTTCCACTAGACATCTTCCGATCAAAAAAACATGCACATGCATGAACAATTTTATCTTTGCCAAAACTGCAAAACATTTTTGATTGAATTATGCAAAGGTGACAACCATGGGAACAAGTTGCCCGGAGAGGTTGGTTCTGGGCAACCTGCTTTAGGTACCACACTTGAGCAGAGCAGCTGGACTAGATGACCTCCCGAGGTCACTTCTGACCTCAACCATTCTGTGATTCTGTGACCATCTTCCAGAAATAATAATTAATGTGCCATAACAATGTCCATCATGTTTATGGTTAATACTTGCTAACATTTATCATACGTGCATATATTGAAGAATAGGATTAAAATATATAATAAAACTAACCCTAACCCTAAACATTTCTTTGCACTGAATAGCATTACTGGAGAAAGTCACTAATGCTTCCTACTAACTCCAGGCTGTGAAACCTCCTGTTTCATCTGATAGTATTCTCTGTAGAAACCATATTACAGCTGCAGAGACATTCTTCTGCCCTGAGGGAACGGGAGAGTGCTCTGAAGTGAAGTATGTGCTGATCTCAGATGTCCCTCATGAGACGTAACTTATAAAACAAGGCTAGAAAGACCTGTGGCTACATTTGGAAGGGGGGAAAAAACTGGCATTAACAGTTTGCTATTTTTTTATTTAGAAATACTGTGGGAGAAAGAAAACTGTATTATTAAAACCATGCCTTTGAAATTAGTTTAGTCTAGGCCCACAAATGTCAGAATGGTGCAATTATAATAATTATTTCACAGTTTTATTACACAGCAGATGAAAGACAATGTTTTTGTGCCTTCATTGTGCATTTTCATGCCTAGGCAAGTTAGGATTTCTATTAAATGAAATTTTGTTTGCTGAAGGCAAACAGGAAGAGGTGTCTGCATAGCCATTAATGTGTACGGCTATCATTTGTGGACAGAAACCTATATAATTTAACAAAAAAAAGCTCCAGGTCAGTACTCCTCCTTACTGTAATTTCCCTGTCTGCCTTAGCTGTGCAGGTGGGCTGCATCCTTTTACTTGAAAATACAAAGCTGAGTTTCCAGTATTAAGGCCACCACAGATATTTGTGTAAACGTACACAAAACCCCCACTTTGAAGTTACTACAATGTTACAACTTTCTTCAATACCTCTTTTGCTTTGCAGTTAATATAAAAGCCTTTGCATGTTATAGCCAAAAAATGCAAGCTGATAAAGTTAGCAGAAAAGAGAATAAAACACAGTCAAGCTAGAAAAACAAAATAATGTACAGTATAAAGAAGCAGTTGAGAGAAGTGATAAACACATTCAGAAAAGATGCCTACATCAGCTTTGGACTCTTAATTTTTTTTTAGCTTCTGATTTCTAAAGGAGAAGCAATATATACTAACATCTACTCAGAAATGCAAGGAATGCTACAATACCTGAATGTGATCTGGCAAACAGACTAAACCTAAGTTAACATCAATTCATTTTGGGATCTGCTAAGACTGGCCCATGCTTTAACTTGCAGTAGCAATTGACTTACATTTTCATGTCAGCTTTTTTTAACTGATTTTCTCTATAACTCACTGCAGGAGTACTTTAGGAACCAAAGGAAGAGTCAGATAGATGGCTCTCCATTCCTCTCAGCTGTTGCTTTTTGTTCAGAAGACAACAGGTATCTGTATCAGTGCCTCTTGTGTTCTTTTGCAGTATCAAGAGACCTGTGAAAAATGTGCCAGCTGAGTTGTAGTAAAGCTCCCTTGGCTCAGTTAGCATCTAGATGTGGAAAGGGGAGGCAGTGTGATACCATGGAAAATCACTGATTATCCCCAAAACATTGAAAACTTTCAGCTATGGAATTTCACAGCCATTAACAAGTGAAATACACAAACTTCTAAGTTACAGAGAGTTTGCTAGGAAATTTTCATTTTCCTAAGGATCAATAATAATTTTGCCATAGCACTGGAGTGCAATCTTTTCAAATAATTATTGGCATTTAAAAATTCAGGTCAGTTGTCCTTTTTATGGTCCTTCCTGGCTTCTTGTGCACCTGCTGACAGGCTGAGCACAGGAAACTGAAAAGCCCTCGTTGCCTTGGCAACAACTAAAATGTCAGTATGTTATCAACATTATTATCATACTCAATACAAAACACAGCACTGTACCGCCTATAAGCAGAACATTAACTCCATACCAGCTGAAACCAGGACACAATCCTACCTTCTTTTACCTTGCGCAGGCAGCTTTGAGATTTCCCGAGATACATTTTGTACCATTTCCTATAAAACTCTTAGTAGCACAGTTACAGATCTCAGCATATCCAGTATCTTGACAGTAAACAGCTGAAGTCTATTTGTCACATGCAGTGATTTCATCGTATTTTGCTGCATAACATCCAAGATTCTACGTCGGTGATCTCACTATGAAATTAATATTCCTAATGTGTTAAAGGTACAAAGTAAATGTTTCATCTTCAGACAGACCACTGTCCTCTCTATTTCAAATCCATGGGCAGCACTTTAAAAAGTCCTAAGAGAATCTGGGGGAAAGGAGATTAGAACCCCCACTCTACTTTTCATTTTGCACCACCAGTGCAATTATTCTGTGAAAAGATATGCTTAAAAAAGGGCAGCCATATTTGTCTACATAAAAATAATTTGGAAGAGGTCAGAAAAGACTGAGTTGAGCACTATTTGTAAAACACTTGGGCTTACTCAGGTCACCTGATTTCTGTTTGGTAGGCTATGTAGATGACCGGAAGAAAAGATCAAACCACCGAGCAACAACCACCTTTCTACCGTTGTGGCACCCACTGGATGTGACAGCCTCATGTTGATGGATACTTCTGTGACACTTTAAGCTATGAAGCCCTTCACTTGGAATCTAACATCAGAACTGTGACTCCAGAAAACTAGTACCAGTTCTATGAATTTCATCAAGGCTTATTCCTTAAAAATTTGTAAGACTACGGTAAACTATGACAGAACTTGCACTGTTCTCTCCCAGTGGCAAGAGAAGAACAGACAGCTTCCTAGAAGGCATCAGAGTGCCACTGGGCTTGATAGATTTGCCACGTGGCTTCTGTTCATGCATCCGTGGCTCAAACTCTCCTGTCAGCCATAAGCCTATATTAAAACACTAGTGTTTCAGACAGGGCACAGAAAAAGCTACGACCACTCATCTCGAAGTGTCTGATCTCATATTTCTAAGATCTTACTCAAATGGGTTTCAGACATAATCTGAAGCAGAGGCTCTTATGCCAAATCTGAGATTAAGACCAGTGTCCATGATGATTTCACTCTATTAACTGTCTAATGAACCCTCTGTTTCTACTGTTTTGTGGGAATGTCTGTAAACAGAATTAGTCAGAGATTAATCAGAGAACCTTTGCAGTGGTTCTAGTTATGAAAAACTGGAAGGTTCAAACAGGTGCTCTTCATGATAATGCTTATGAACCCCGTTGAGAAAACATAAGACAGCCGGTAGTTGTTGGGACTGTTTTGTTTTCTACACATCAGGTGCCACGGTTGATAGCAAAGTAATTATTTTAAATGAATGCTGAGTCTAGTAAGTATGTACTGAGTAGCAATTGCTAGTAAGAAAAAGCAGAAATCAAGACTAGGGATATTGTCCACTATGAGAGAATGCTCAGTGTGGAATACAGGTTGCCAATTAGTTTTATTAGAGCCAGATCAACATTTGGAAGATCAAACAGCAGCTGTCATAGAAATTTTTTCCATCTGTGTTGGTTTCTTCTTCAATGTAGGGACCTTACAAGGATCATTTGCCTTTGTTACTCTGGGACTGCATGGCTGCCTGCACTCCACATGGGCGCTACTTTAGGATCATTTGAAAAATTAAGGTAGTGCAGACTTTTTTACTGAATGAGGCACTAATGATGAATCACTGATGATGAATCACTGACATTTCAGAGTCTGCACTGGCTTCCAATGATATTCTAAGATGAACTTCCAAATATCAGCTTTGGTCTCTGAAATCCTTAATGGTAAGAGACCCAGTTACCTGGGAAACTCTCATTTTGTGACATATTACCACAGACAGAAATAATACAAACATTTTATCTGTACAAATGAGATGAAAAGCAAAGCAAACAGCTATCTACTTCTCAAACACACTTCCTTTTCTGCCTGACAAGTGGGAAATCTTGCAAATTTTGTAAATCTTCTGAGTGTTCTTCAAAGTCCATATTCTCAAAGACATACATTTAGTGACATTGCAAATTGCAGACTGAGAGATGGAGGTTCCAAAATGGTTTACAAGACTTGTTAGAGTACTTTCTAAGTGTGAGGCTGGAACATAGCTCTCAAGACTGAAAATTCAGAATGACAAACTTGTTCCTATTCCACTGGAGAGAACAACAACAACAAAAAAGTTATTTGCTTTGTTTGTTTTACATTCCGGATGCCACATAGAGTGCTGCATAGTGGCCAGAGAGATTGACAACAACTATCAACCAGAAACTAGCCTACCCAGACCAGAAATTATCCTGCCAGCTACTGCCCAATAAAAATCTGGAGACTAATGAAAGAGAAATGAAAGTGGCTCTATTTAAATCTTGGGTTTCATTACAGTGGTGTGACAGTCAGAACATTAAGGTTGGAGCAAAAAGTAAACGTTCCTTGAATTTGCGTGCTATAACCAACTGCCTGCTCCGTTCTCACTCGTTTTCCCCGCAGCCTTTTGGAACAGTCAGAAAAAAGCTTAAGCAGAATGTAAGGATATGGAACCAAATGTCCCAGGTCCGATAATGACTCAGTGTCAGTCGCTTGATGCATGTGCTTGCATAGTACTCTAAGAATAGTTTTAAGCCATTTCCATTCAACCTAAACGGTTCTCTAGTTCTTGCTAGAGATGCAATTTAAGCACTCCTCCTTAAATGAAAGAACTGTATCTAGGTGCAGATGGCAACAGTTACAGGCACTAACCAGATGCTGCAGTCTCTAATTTGATTGAAAGGGTATAATTAGACAGCAGAAACACTTCAATGAGAACGTAAGGCACAGAGGAAAAGACAGAAACCACTTAACTGATGCCAAGATACCCCGGCAGTAACAGAGGCAGGGGCCCACAGATGGAAGGGGCAGAACACCACACTACCTTCTTCAGACGAGAACATTTTTGTTTCCCTAGAGATGCAAATAGGGATTCTATTATCATAGGTTGCCACAGTTCTTCATGTGGGAACACTGATTAAAACCAGAAGCAGCTTCAGGAGATGAAAGACACAAATCTGGCTTCTGTGGTCATTATTAAAAATATTTTTAGCATTGCAATGGTTTTCTTTGAAGATGCAATTTTATCGATTGAATCAAAAGTTCATTTGCATACTATCATATGATTGGCCAGAGGAAAAAAAATCTCATTCTATATTATGATGCAAAAAGTATAAGGCTAGTTTAGAACTACCGAAGTGAAAAAATAGTGAAGTACTTTTACATTTCAATACTTTTCTGTTCAAATTCGTACTAATATAACACAAGCCCTGAAAGGCTTGTGCGCCTACACTGTAACATTAAAAAATCCCACAACACAACAGCTGGTACAAGGTAATGAAAAAAATCTCAGGAAAGAATTAAGTTTGTTTAAAATCTCAATTTTCAAAATTGCTAGAAAACAACTTGGAAAGCCCCATTTGGTAAATCGGACAGTTAAATTCTGATGGGAAGCTACAAAGGCACTCAATTAGCTGATCATTTTCCCCTTACAATGTAGGGGCACTCTGCATGTAGTTTAAAGATCATACCTTGCTCATTCCACATACCCATACACAGAGATATATAATTTTTGAAAGTCCTCAAATGCAATAATTTTTGCTGGTCAGAATTAAGGACTTACTTAGCATTGGTCCAAGCTAGAGAGTAGCCAAAGTGAATATTTGATTATATTTGAATTATGCCACCTGATGTTTGACCAAACCTTGACTTAAGCATCTGTATCTCTTGTAAGAATGTACACTCCCGGAAATGTACAGACATGTGAAGTTGCATACTTGCGTTCCCTGCCAGTGTGTGAGCTGTTATATATGTGAACTTGCTATTCCTGTGAAACTTTGATTACAAACCTTCAATCTATTAACTTTTTCATCTCTTTTCCTTTTTTTTTTTTTAAACAACAACAACAACTTAAATGCTATCTGACTGGCCAGGCCCTTTTTGGAACATGTTAGAAGCAAGCAAATTAGAATATGAGCGTGAAAGGCATTTTCCACTATTTGTATATCGTATGCATTTTGTACCTCTTCTCTTTTTATTCATACAATACAAATACGCTATATTATCTAGAGCTTTGCAGCTGCTAGCTGGTCCTCAGCTGCAAGATGCAAACACACTTGTCTTGTGAGTCTCCATCAGAGCAAGTAAGAATGCATGATGTGGCCCCATAAGAATTTCTGTTCCTGAATACATCCATTTGGTTTTTCTTTGTGAAGTTTTAAAACTGCCATTCCATTGTCAAGTGTGGCAGACTGAATGTCTTTGGCAATTTTATCAGGATGGGTCATAGCCACTGTGTGGATGGAGAGAGCGGTCAATTGCACAACCATTATGGTGTGCTATGACAAAGAATGAAAATTTTGCAGCTGGCAGCATGTAATCCCTGCCTCCCTCCCACTTCTTTGGCTCCATGCTGCTTAAATCCATTCACATAACTTTGGATTTTGAGTTATGCTCTATGCATGTACAAGCATGATATGTTGTAGTGTCTGACTATTTCATCTTCTATCTGCCAAGTTAGAAAGAAGAAAAAACAAAAGAATTGCTTTTTCAAGAATTCATGTGATGCTTGCTTACGGCATAGCAACTAGAATCAGCAAGACATAAGCAGAATAAGATGATGAGAGAGACAAGGTTTGTAAGAGAAGGCTGGAATAACAGCTCAAAGGAAAGAGTCAGCTGGGAAGAAAACTAAGGACATGGTAACCCAGTAGTGCTAAATGGAAAGAAAATGGAGTAAAGAGACTGATAATCATATACATTTCTGATGGGAAAATTAAATTAATGCTATAAATACAGAAACTAGAAATTATAACTTATTGCGCTGAGTCTATAAAATAACATTTGTTCACCAAAACTCACATTTGCTGAAGGCATTTCCATCTGTTTGGCCTTGTAATACAAAACTCACCAAGTTCAGGCAGTCCTTTAATGTTAGACAATCTATTCGCCCACCTCTCATTTCTGATTTACCCGAGAAATGTGGTATGGCTGAAGTTTGAATGCACAAATGTCAGTGTTCGATTTAATAGAAACTTAGTCGCACAACGAAGCAGAAACACTCTGTGAAGAGCAGGACAGTCTTTAGCAAAAGACATATAGGTGGCAGTCCTTTCTAGATCCATTCTCCTTTGCTACACCTTCGCTCAGAGGCATTATATATCCTTCCCTTCTCCCCCTGCCCCAGCTGCTCGTGCTCAGGCATCTCTGTCCCCTTTAGTGACCAAACATTCACACTGCGATATATCCTCCACTTGCTGTGAGGGACATGGTCACACATGGAGTGTTCTGCCAACAGTTCTGCCCAGAGACCTTACAAGCAAACAGTCTTCAACTGGAAGGAGTATCTACTGTGTGCACCAAACACATCCTAATGGTACTGGGAACAGACTGTTAGACATGGCCTAGATTATGTCCCAGTCTAGGCAGCTCTCTAAACGCTTACCTAAAAATACTCTCACGTTTTACTCAGTTCAAGTAACTTCTGAGAAGTAAAGTTTACCAGAAGGTAAACTCAGAAGATTTCTCCTCTTGGTAGAAGGCTTTTTATGCCCCAAAAATGTTTATGTAAGTATTTTCCAAATCTAATAAAGTGCATCTACAAAAACTTGATGAGCAAATATGTGTTCATGGCAAAAAGAAGTAGAGCAAGTTCAACGTTATACAAACGCATGGCAGTTACGATACATAAAAATGTACCGAGAAGGACCACGCACCCGATGACTGTGACAAGTGCGATTACCTGGAACTGCCACTTCAGGTCTTGCAAAGAATGGCCTCTGCTCACTAGACGAGAAATGTGATACTTGGAGTCATTAGTAACAACCGAAATGAGGACAAAAGGGCATAGAGAAATTTTGAGTGAAAAAAATCACATTAACAGGTGGTGAATTTCAGGCTTCCCAGACTCCCTGGCTGAACGAGAACCTAAATAGTCAGAGGAGTCCACGCATGACAGGGAGCTGGGGCAGCACACTGTGGACAGGTGAGACGGCCATCCTCCAAGCTCTGGCTCTCCGGTCCCGATTATGCCCTGCTGCCACCGCTTTTTTTCATTTCCCAGCGACACACGCAGAGTCACACTCCCGTCTTCCTGCAAATGCCTCCATCCCACAGATCTACCTATGAAACCACTGTTAAAGCGCTGCTTTACTTTCTCTTACTTCATGCTTTCATAGCGTTTCCGAGCTTCCGGCTCAGCAAGCACAGAGAGCGACTTAGATATACAAAAACTCCCTACAAAAATACTCCCTGCATGTTGCACGAGCAGCCTCGAGCCCGGTACCGACCGGGCGAGCAGGAAGGGACGTCGTCGCGACCTCGAAGAGGTGCTGGCGTGCGGCAGAGCCTTTCCGCCGGAGGCTGCGGCCAGCTGCGAGTCTGCGGAGTTCGGGGAGAAGCTGCCCAGCTCCCTCGCCGCTCAGCCCTGTGAGGAGATCGGGGAGCAGCCCCAAGCGCGTCCCCCTCCCGGCCCCCCGCGAAGTGTCACTCACCGGAGAGAACGGGCTCTCGGCAGCAGCTCAACGCCAACCCTGAGAAGGCCAGGACGGCGGCGAGGGCGGGAGGCTCCATGGGCAGCCGCCTCCGGGCCGCACCGCGCTCGCAGACGGCAGCCCCAGCTTTCCGGGGGTGGCAGACGGCCGGGAAGAGCGCAAAGTGCGGGAAGCGGAGGCCCTACAGCATGTGTCCTGTAAGTGCGCCCCGGCGAGGTGCCGAGTGGCAGATGAGGGATCCTATTACCAGCCATGTGACAGGAAAGGATAGAGACCGACATCCCAACCTGCTGCAGCGCGGGACCGCAGAATTGCTGCTTCCACTTTTGACACCGACAGGTTCGGGCTAACGACTTCTGCCCCGGGGCAGCGGGGGGGGCTCCGCAGAGTCCTCCTCGCAGGCCAGGCCGCCCCCCCGTTGGCGAGACAGGGGTTCCGTGGCCCCCTGCCACACACACTCCTCCATCCCAGCAGCGCCCCACATCTCGGCTCTTGTCACTCCATTCTGCCCCCCCGCACTTAGTGCCCCGCTGCGGCCGTGGAAGAGGCCGGGCCGCAATCAGCCGCCGCTCCGGCCCCGCGCACACCCTCCGTCCAGCAGGAGTCCCACAGGGGTGCCAGAGCAGAGTGCGCCGGTGCAGCCTGTCTCTTATTTCTTGAAGCCGCGGGGGCACGGACAGTTTCGACACAGGAAGAGAAGGCTACAAGCGTCGTACTAGTCCTGTGCGGCTCCCGCCCGCTCTCAGCAGCCTTTCTAAGGGACATAAGCGGCTCTGCGGGCGACGAGATGTCAGCGCCGTACGCTGCGGTTTAGGGCGTCGTCCTAAAACTGAAAAGCCACCTTCCGCCCGATAGAAAGGACTGGCCGCTGGAGCAGTGCTTAGAGCGCACTAGGAGAGAGGGGCGCGGGCTCTACCCTGCGGCCCAGAGCCCCCTCAGCCACCGGCGTCCCGAAGTGGGCGGAGCTGCCAACCGGGGAGAGGCTTGGCCGCGGGCACGCGGGCACGCGGGCACACGGGCACGCGGGCACGCGGGCACACGGCCGCCCGCGTACGCGCAGGGACGCGAGGCACTTGCGGACGGATACGGGCAGAGGGGGACGCGAGGGCACGCGCGGGCACATCCAAGCTTTTGGAGCACCTGCGCCTACAGCGATGCATACATCCAGAGCGACGAACACGGAGAAGCTAACAGACTCTGGAACGGAAAGAGAAGCGGCAGCCTTGCTTTCTGACAACAGTGAATGCACGTGCAGAAAGATAGAGTTTGGGTTGGTGGGGGTAGATACATGTAGTCACCGAAGGACAAAATGTCAAGGTGGTAACGTCAAGCTATTGTCTAAACTTGTACAAAGTCTTACTACTCGACCTATGAGACGTTTTAGCAGTGTCAGTAGAGCTTTGCTACAAAGCAATCAACAGAAAAAAAAACCAAACCCAACCAAAGTACCGCAGTAACAAAGTTACTTTGTCAGGAAAACGTTCTTATCCTTGTAACATCTTTACGCCATTGTTGTGTACTGAAGTGTCACCTTCAGTAAACCATAAAGGGAGAGAGCGATTTTCTACTCTGAAAGGGGAAGCAACAAAATACAGTTTGTAGGCCTTAATTGTTGTATCAATGCATTGTATGGATATATCTCACTTTTAGCATGCAGAAACTTCCCCTCCTACAAAGCTGCAAGGTTGATTTTGAGGTGAAAAAACATGCTTTACATTTCTGGTAGCTCCTGTGACATATAAAAAGCACAAAATGGATTCAATATACTAGCATAGCTTCACACAAAAATTTAAGATAAATATTAATATTTTAATATTTACTATTTTTGAGCTGAATTCCTAATAAATGTAGCATTTTTAAGATGATGAAATATTGAAAAACGATAGCAGTGTTCTGATAGCTTGGTGCTATGGTTTTTTATTCTTTTTAATGATAAATGCAGAAATATTTAGTTCCTCCTCACAGATAAAATCTTCTCTCTAAATACTGGGATCCCATTGTGTTCCCATCCACTCAATTTCGATTTCATTTTATCTGGCATTCTTTTCCTTAAGGACACTGGAATAGAGAAAGCTTACAAATTTATAACAATGCATTGCTAACAAAGTGCACAAAATCAACCGTATCTCCAAAAGACAAATTCAGTCTTCCAGCATTCCAAGCAAAACACTTTCATTCATTATGCTTCCCTCTTTCTCCACCAATCAGTGGCATGGGCAGTTGATATGTGTGTATACATGAATTCTACTTCCTTTTTTAACTGCGGCACACTGGCACTGGACAACTTCATTGCCAATGATCGTTCCCCAGCCTCCTTGGAAAGTTTTTTTTTTTTTACAAGATTTTTTTCTTTTTGTTGTACAGAATTGTTTCTATTTCAAGCCGCTGTATTCAAGATCACTTGTTCTTATTTTGTAATTTTCTGTGATTTTTGGTCTCTATACAGCAACAATGACAACAACAATGGTGGCTAATACATAATGAATGAGTAATTTTATATTTCATAATGCATAGTCTGAGGCATTTTTTTTATTTGTCTTGTTCTTGTTCTAATGTAGAACCTGCACTATTTATTCCTTTTGTTTTTCTGTACATTTGGCATAGAATAGTTTTGTAACAGTTATGGCTTGTCCTTGCTTTTTGAAACCACAATGATTTTCCAGTAGTTTATGAATTAAAGACCTTAACAAACCAGACCAAATGATCTACAAAAGTTAGCAATTCTTAGACTGTTGAAAAGAGCAGAACAATATAGAAATGACTTTGCAAACCCTTTTGGATGTAGGTAAAAGCAAACAGTGATGTTTTTTTCTCTTAAAAGAATTTTGTACAAAGCTGTAATGAAGACAACGAAACACACTATAATACAGCTACATTTAAACGGTATGCATGTTGCAGTCATTCAATGAAAAACTTTCAAGTTTTGCAAAACATTTCCAGCACAGCTAACAGAATTTTTATTTTGAAGATGGACTCTAATTTGACAAACGGATTTTTAAAAAGCCGTTCTATATTACTGTGGAAGGAAATGTATAACTTTTTGGGTACTTCCCTTCTCTCCCTCCCAACAGTATCCTTTTAAAATCAGAAAACTGAAATGAAAATGTAACTTTTGAGTCTGTATTCGGAGACTTGCCAAAATATAAGAATGCAACATTTAAATACTGTCAATATCTCTCCCTCCCCACTAAAAGAACCCCCCAAAATCTCCAAATTCAACCTGACGTGCCAGTAATCCATCTGACTGCGCATTCACTTTCACATCTAAGCCTTACGTGGCCCCAGAGAAGGCACATGTTTCTATGATAACTGCTAACACAGTAGGCTCTTTTTCTTTTCATTTTACCAGCTCTCAAGTAAAAGATGGTAAGGGCAGAGAAATCACAAGCCCTTTTGATTTTGTCAGAGCTCTAGTTCTGCTGGCAAAGATGTGACTGTTAGAAGAAACTACTGTAACTTTGAGACTAATGCTTTCAAGAAGCATTATCTTTTGCTCATGATAGTAGTCTCAGCCTGCTGTGTTATAATCTCAGGAATCTGATGAACATTTTTCATACAATTCAATACTCATTATATTGCAAGCAGAAATCAAATGATATCATACCATATAATATCATTGTTTGCGTTTGGAAAGTCTATCCTTCTTGCTGTGGATGATTTAATCCTTGCTATGCTTTTTCTAAAAACTCTGCTGGGAATCCCTTGTTTCTTGTTCAGATATAACTGGAACCTCTGAAACAAGTTTCTGGTTGCCTTTGTGCCTTTGGAAAAAAAAAAGAAAGAAACCTGAAAACAAACCAGGGGCTAAATATAGGACTGTTAAAGTAGTTACCATAATGTCATTGTTTAGAACAAGGTGAGAACAATATTATGTTTTTTTGAAAAGTAATATTGCACCAATTTTACAAATACCAGTTCTGTGTAATTCCAGTGCATACCACCTCGAAGAACAATATCCCTCCTGTGTTGTATAGTACTGAAGATTCAAAGTATCTAAATTACCAAAAGTAGTGACTGAAGGAGATGCAGCACTCCTTCTCTTTGAGCAACATATGATGAAATCAACAAATATTGAAGGTTTGCTGTCATTCCTGCACATCCCATTTCCACTTTATTATAGGAGCAAAAGGAGAAACCGGACAAATGACAACACCGATAATGAAATGTCTGGAAGGAAGACTGATTTTTGAGTACAAAAAACACGGGAAAAAAATCGGAGTGAGCATCGAACTCGGGCTTCCATGGTAACTTCTGGACATTAAAACGGCTGGGTTTTTGGCTAAGAGAAACATGTTGCCAAAATATTAATAGACACGTTTGCCACTACCTAGTAGACCTCACAACCATCTCACAACTAAGAGAGAAAAGTGTAAAACATTGATTTACTGGGGACTTGGGTATTTTGATTTCTCACAATTTTAAACAATGTGGTATCATTCCCTCCCCCTCCAACCCCTCACATCTCTGCTCATAGAATCATGTGTTCAACTGAGAAACTTATTTTTCACTTTTAGGAGAGAAAGGTGGATGGAGAACACTTGAAAATACGGTCCCTAGTTGTTTTTCTGTTGGTTTTGTTAGTTTGGGGTTTTTTATTGCTTTTTTGTTTGCTTGTTTGATTTTTTTTTATCTTTTGGGGGGGAGGGTTAGGGTTGTTCGGTTTTGTTTGTTTGTTTGTTAGTTAAAGGAGAAAGAAATCTAAAAGCATACAGCATTAAATGATTGGGATTTTAATGTATTTTTATGGGCCTTGCTTCTTTTTACTATATTCCCCTCTATCTTCCTATGTAAGTATGGTTCTAGCTGTGAACAGTAAGAGTAGCCCCTTTTCATAGAATCACTGATTATAGAATCATAAAATCATGGAACAGATGGAATTGGAGGGGACCTTAAAGATCAACTTGCTCTAACCTCCTGTCATAGGAAGGGATACCTTTCACTAGACTAGGTCACTTCAAGCCCCATCCAGCCTGGCCTTGAACACTTCCAGGGATGGATCAGCCACAGCTTCTCTGGGCAACTTGTGCCAGGGTCTCACCACCTTTACAGGAAAGAATTTCTTCCATATATCTAATCTAAACCTACCCTCTTTCAGTTTGAAGGCATTTTTTTGGCAAGGACAGCAAAGTGTTTTTCATAGAAGACAGTAGCAGAAAAATGCCAAGTTTGTTTTCTTTGTTGATGAGAAAAATTATTAAAGAGGTCATAACAGTTGCTATTTCTTTAGGAGGTTCATTTGTGCTTTCAGTTCAATTGAGGCTTACCTCTCCGTTCTACAAAAAAAAGTCAGACGTGCCAGGACTGCAAGACCAACTATTCCAAATATGCTGCCAAGAAGAATTACTTGTTTGATATCTGAAAAACAAAACCCCAGAAAGACTTTGATACATTTATTCATAGCTCTTTGCATGTATTCACATGACAATTTTTGAAATCATACATACAGTGATAATTTTTTTGTTCTTTGTATTTGTGGAACAAACCGCCTTCCTTGGCAGGGGAGTCGGACTAGATGGTCTCCAGGGGGTCCCTTCCAACCCTAACTACTCTGTGATTGTCTGAAAATGGTAAAGATCATGAACTTACAGAATTCTTGCATTTGACTGTTACGGCAGGTAGCTGCAAAAGCTGTTGTAACTCAAAGAAAGAATGGCTAGTGGTTAATATGTAGTCAACATTGTGAATGTACAATATTTATGCAGAACTGCCAAACTCTGAAAGAGAAGTTTTTTCAATCTTTCTTCTATGAGGTCTGACTGCTTTAAAACTTATCCCTGTTTTGGCATTAAATTTTGAAACTGACTTGGCAGAATGTTTTGTCACTGGCTTTTCAAGATCTGGCCTTTGCAAATTTGTCTGCTGCCCAAACTCACCATGATTCATCTTACAAGTATCACTAAAAGTGCAGAACAGCATCGGAAATGCACACGCAACAGATACAGGCCAGCAGAGGGTGATGAAATTTGTCTGTATGACAAACATTCGTTGCTGAAGTGCACTTTCCATATTTCTTTGTAAGGTGCTCAGAATGGAGAATCTGTTGGTAGGAATTATTTGATGAGTGCTTTTGGGAAGTATTAACTCAGCAAGAATAGTGCTTCAAAAATGCCATCTGGCCTTCCACTACCCTGGTGCTGTGAAATATTGCCATCTTGAGGATATTTGAAGTGTACGTGGTGCACGAAGAAAAAGAAAGTTTTAGGCTGTTTTCTGTAAATCATAGAGACAGCCTCACTGCTACTAAATCCAACAATCCCAGGCTAATTGATAATCTAGTAAAACTAACCTAAGAAGGATAATAAATCTATGTTATGTATACTAAATTCCATTTCATCATTCACTATAGTTTTACTGCTACAGGAAAATGCACTGTGTTTTGAGATAAAATAATCCTTTAGAGAAAAAAGCGAAAGCATTCAGAAGTGTGGGTCGTGTCTGATCTCAGATCATAGATTCACAGAACAGTTGAGGTGGGCAGGGACCTCTCAAGGTCATCATGTTCAACTTCCCCCTTCAAACAGGATCACCCGGAGTCAGTTGCCCAGCACCATGACCTGATGATTTTTGGGTATCACCAGGGAGGGAGACTCTATATCCTTTCTGGGCAACCTGTGCCAGTGCTCGATCACAGTTACAGTAAAAAAATATTTACGGACGTTCAGGGGGATCCTCCTGTGTTTCAAAGTGTGCCTACAGCCTCTGGTCCTGTCCCTGGGCACCACTGAAAAAAGACTGACTCCATCCTTTTTGCACCCTCCCTTCCGGTACCTGCCCACATCAATAAGATTTTCCCCTCTACCCCATTGAGCCTTCTCTTCTCCAGGCAGAACAGCTCTCAAGTCTCTCAGACTTCCCTCACAGGAGACATGCATCGCTCACCTAAACATCTTCATGGTCCTTGACTGGATTCTCTCCAGCATGTCCATTTCTCTCTCATGTTGAGGAACACAGCACTGGACAGAGCGCTGCATGCGCTGTCTCACCGGCACTGAGTAAAAGGGAACTGCTGCCTAATGCAGTTTAGGACACCATGAACCTTCTTTGCTGCAAGGGCACACTGCTGGCTCACGTTCAACTAGTTTGTCCACAGGGCCTCCAAGTCCTTTTCTGTACAATTTCTCTTCAAGCAATCATTTTATTAGGTGTGAATTCACAACTCACCTGTTGGATGGCTCTGACAGGATATATGTTTACCCCCGTTAGTTACAAAGAAAGTTAAAACTCTCTCAGTGATTAGAGAACGAAGGGTGACACTAAGTGGTCGGGCATTGTGTCATCATTTATACTTGAAAAATAGCTCAAATTATGTGGATACTGAAGGATTTCACTAATCTGTAGTTTCTATTTGTATGACTAGGTTGTATATTTATATAGCTGCTAAAATGACATTACATATACATGAGAAAATTACATGAAAATAATACTGTAAATGTAAGGATTCAATATGTAGCCTTTTTATTTTAGCCTTACAGAACCATTTTTAGTTAAGTACTATGCTTTCCTGTTTTCTAAGACTGAGATTGAAGTTTATATGAGGTCATTCACTGAAGAAGCATGCCTACTGCTTCCTAGCCAACCCTACAGAAAGTAAAGCTTAGTAAACCCTTAGAAAGAGTAGATATATTAAATAATTTTTATAAATACCAAAAAAACTTTTTAGACCCCACCAAAACCCACAAAACCACCATAAATCGCCTGCTATTTAGGTTTGAATGTTAGTCTTTCTAGAATGCCAGAGACGTGCAATGTTTCCCCAAGTAAGAGAAGTTACTTTTGCCAAGGGCCATCATGATGCACTGAGACCGTCTTGTCCGTGACAATTTTTAATGAGACATTTAAAAGGCAACAGACCTGTTCTTGGGATGCAAATGGGTGTGTCTCCAGACCACACCCCTGACACTTGGCAAATTCTTTCCTTTGACCCGGTGAGTTCATAGCCCTGATTGCAGATGAAATTGATGGTTGAGCCCAGCAGGTAGCTAGTTCCATTTTTTTTTCCATTGATTGGATGATCCAGCCAGCCACAAGAGATCACTAGTAAAAGAGACATATCTGGTGAAAATATTTTTCGTTTGGACTAGCAAATCTCCACTACAATGATTCAAATGACATTTTGGTGGGAAGCCATGGAAAGACAAAGAGTTTTAGGCTACCTGAAAGACAATACTTCTGATATCTTTTAATTATTAAGTCCAAGAATGGCAGGTGAATGCATGGAAAAGGAAGATAAAATTTCTATACTGTCATGTAGGAAGAAATGGAAAGAAATAGACTTTGTGTTTGTCTAAGTATTCTGCCAGTGTTAACTATTAGATGCCCTGTAGAAAAAAACTGTAGTGATGCCCTATATGGGCCATTCACTTCAGAGTTGGACTTGACGATTCTTTTGAGTCCCTTCCGACTCAGATTGTGTGATTCTATAATAATGCTTTATGAAATGTTGTATCACCTGGCTCCAGATGTTCTACCCGCATCTTGTGATTCTGATGAGATAGTCTTGTGGAACTTCCCACTTGAAGGCTTCTTGTTGTCAGGACATCGAATCTACAGAATGGGTCAGAGTCACAGAGCGAGATCATCTCTTCTACCAGGGGATCAGCAGGGTCTTCATAAGGGAAGAACACTGGCAGAAAGGAAGAGTTGTGCTTTTCCCCGTAAAAGAAATTGTTAAGCAAGAGCTCCGTGTCATAAGTAAAGAGAGAAGTTCCATTTTCAGTAGCCCCTCGGGAGAGAGAGAGAGAGAGGTTCATATGTAAAATCGCCTACATATACCACCTTCTGCTATGAATCCAAGTGCTTATTTATGTAAATGTAACTTGAGCTGGAAGAGACCTGGAAAAGCCTACAGCATCTTTTCAACTCAAGAATATCCTCCTTTTCATATGCAACATCTTAATTTGGCACCAAACTTAATGTCCGTTTAACCTGGTGTTTGATCATTTTCTTAAAATTAGATCCAAATCATTGCGCAGCTCTGATTTTACATAAAGGTGTATTTATATGCTTCCTAGCAAAATGGTGATAACAGACGGAGCAACACACCAAAAAAGCCACACAAATCCCGAGACTACGCGTCCCTAAATTTATCATGTCTGTCACGGCCCTGCCGTTTGATCTTATTCTGCCAAATCAGAAATTACCCAAGGTTGAAGCAGTCAGACTTTTCAGTATGATCCAAATCCTGGACTATGGTTACACTGTGCTCCACACAAAGATAAACTTGTAGCCAGAGGGTATTTTTGCACCATGTTTGTGGCCCGACTCGATGTTACGAAGAATGCTGACCAATCTAATCCCGCAGGCTAGATATGGCAGACTAATCACTCATCAAATGAGAGAAGCCTTTTTTTTTCCCACACCTTCTTTTTTAAAGGGACAGTTTTTAAATTGTGATTTAATAAATTGTGTTTAAATTGCCACCATGGTACGTGACAGAAACATTGCTAATAGTCTGGAAAAAGATAGCTGACCTGGGCTATTGCTGTGCTTCTATAGCACTGTAGTCTGCCAATCCTGTGTTAAGCTGACCATAATAGATAACATTCTAAAAGCATAAGCTGTGAAATGTGAGGTCTGACTCTTGACGGAACAAACTGCTGAACAGTCCATCATGGCTCTGTCTTCAAGAATTCAGCTAGGTGTATTAACCACTTGCATGGAGAAGGCATATTTCTCTTACTCCCTTCTCTTCCCCTGGTACTCGTTGCTTGGCACAGACTCAATTTCCTAGTCTTCAAATCACAAGCTGTTTTGAATTTGTAAAGAATATGTAATAATGAACCAGATAAATGACTTACAATTAGCTCCAAACTCAAACAACTGCT
Organism: Serilophus lunatus; assembly: GCA_013399895.1. Taxonomy (NCBI): domain Eukaryota; kingdom Metazoa; phylum Chordata; class Aves; order Passeriformes; family Eurylaimidae; genus Serilophus; species Serilophus lunatus. Next base: position 17,155 of record VXBA01005134.1, on the reverse strand, counting down.
GGGGACTAGCATGAACCGATAGGATGGTTTTATTCCTGAAGGTGTACTCATCCTCTGTATTGCCATTCATTACCCCAAAGAGACCCTGTGTGTGATTCATAAACTTCTCTGGGAGCAGAACTGTCAGGGTTAGAAATCCTCCATTTTCCCTTATTTCCACTCCAGACCCAGAAGAGAACATCACTGTGATGTTCCGGTCAGGTGTAGAATGGAGAAAGGCACCTGTAACAACGAGAGGAAGAGGACAAAACAGGTAATTATCTATAGTGAGCAAACTGCTGTGTTTTAGCATCAGTTAAAATCATCACCAGTTACAGCCATTTTTCGCAAAGCTTCTGCTCCCTTCCACTCTGTGCTACGCTAGAAGAAGCATTTAAAGGGAAGCCACACCTTCTATCTACAATTGTGGTAAGATGGCTACTACAGAGCATTAGCAAAGAAAGGTCCACTGTTGATGTAAGACGCACTGCCTTCTGCCAACGTCCCAGACTGGAAGCTTTACATGATGACTACATCACAGAGTGACTGTGAGCTGGAAGCATCACACTCAGAAGTCATAGCTTCCACATCCTCCTTCCTTGTCTTGTCAAGACCTCCCTCATATGGCTTCTTCTCCAAGCTCCATCAATGTGCATTCCATTTTTTTTCCTCTGTGCATCTCTCTATTTTGCAGCTCCTTGTCAATGTAGCCCTCCCTCTGCTCTTCAGCTATTTGAGAAATACTCATTGCTAGCCATAGAAAATATCCTCCGCTGAATAGGAGGACTACTGTTAAAATAGGGCATAGAAGGACAGGGGCATAGAAGCATCTGTTAAAACACTTCAACGTTCTTTCCAGGATAATGCTTTTTAACTAAAAAAGCTTTAGTTTAGATTAGTTTAGATTTTTTCACTGTGAGGGTAGTGACGCACTGGAACAGGTTGCCTAGAGAAGCTGTGGATACTTCATCCCTGGGAGAGTTCAAGGCTGAGTTGGATGGGGCTTTGAGCAACTTGATCTAATGGAAGGTGTCCCTGCCTACAGCAGGGGGGTTGGAAGAGTTGATAGTTAAGGTCCCTTCCAATCTAAGCCATTTATTCTCTGATTGCATGCCATCCCTTCATAATCCTCACGCATCCTAGAAAGTTCAGGAAGACAGCAGGTTTTCATAGAGGTTGCAATTCATGTTATTTGGACATCCTGGGAGAGTGTGTCACAGTCCAGACTGCTGGCAAATCAGATGACACTGCATCTTCCTGAACGCAGCATAGGTGTTGCCAGTTAGCTGGCTAACCAGTCAGTAACGCTGATGAGAAGCAGTAAGGTTGCAGGCTCTGATGTCCCCAGCTGCTACACCTCTTCATGGGAACACAGCCAGCCACAGTGTGTTTCTCTGTTGCACGCTTTATCCATGGCAATTTGGAAGGTGTATAGTCCCGAATTCCGCTGGCTATATTCCTGCCCATATTGTAGCTGTCGACAGTCTCAAAGGCCAGATAAATCCATGCACTGGTGTAGTATAAAGGCAAATTGGATGGAAAGAGCATTCTCTCCCATGTTCTGAATTTTATTTCTTTCACCAAGGTGCATGCCAGCTGTGCACTACCACTAATTCTCTCTCAGTCTGGCAGCAATTGAAAAAAGTCATGTAAAAATAAAACAAATTCTAATGAGTTGAACATTGCCTGTTCTCTGTTTCACTTCTTACGTAAGTTTTCCTGTGTCCTGCAGGCTTTTTCACCAAAGGATGCTGAGAGTTGAAATGCACACATCTAGAAATATTTTAACTACACATGGCCCCCATTAGAATACAATAGCTTGCAAGGCTGATATTTGTAACTAACCTTTCAGGTCCATCCAAGTTTGTTCAGAGAAGTTGACAACCTTCTGGTTTAACAAGACCTCCAGATTCAAATCCTCCGAATAGCGTACTTCAATCACATCAGAGTTGTTCTCCTGCATGGCCACTGCAGACAAGCCTGTCCCCTGAGCCCCGGTTCCTTCCAAGTGAAAAAACAAGCCACCAAAATACCCAATATGATACAGAGTAAATATGGAAGGTTGTAACAATACTGGGAACACCCCCCAAACAGATATTTCATAAGAATAATGAAATATGATTATTTGTAATTGAGGGAACTGCTAAACATGTAAGTCACGTAAAAACCCACAGAATACATGTCCTCTCAGTACAGTATATTGAAAGCAGAATGCTTAATGCTAAAAACTCACTGGAAATCCTAAACTCTCCATCCTAATGCCAGTTTACTAAACAATGTGAGAAGACCAGCCGATCTCCTTGCACATTCAGTCCTGTGAGTAAGGTCTGGGAAAATTGAAGATAATTTCAGGAAGGGTATGACAAAGAAAAGGAAACAGAATGAATAAAAATTCAAGTATCTTCAGAAGGAACTGCTCAGTGACTCATATTACTTCTACCACAAACACGGGAAAATCTATCAAGGGCAAAATAATTCCTTGATAATCTCCATCCTATCCAACGTGATCTTCTCTATAAGCTATATATCTACATGAGTGCTGAAATGCGCAGACAATTTTTAGTTCATCCATGTAATTGTACCAAAAGTACAATTGTACAGAAGTACAAAATCCTTGAAGTGCATCCCTAAGGCCAACTGAAAATACCTTTTTGTTGAGGTAAGCCTGCTATTTTAGGCACTGTAAAACAGCACTAGATATAGGAAAAGCATAAGCAAAAGTATCTTTTCAGCCTTATGATAAGCATGATGCCATTATGCTCTTTCACACTCCACTTTTCCCTCATTTTATAATGCAGATAAATGACAATCTCTTTCTGACAGGCTGGCTTGCAATTTGCCTTTTCAAATTGTAAAGGACACAGATATCTCCAGAGAGCCCTAGGTTTCCTTTTATGAACAAGCCAACAGAGCAGGACCATCAGGCTCTTTGAATAAAAAAATGACCCCCTTAACCAACTTCTCACCATACATTCTGTACTTTTCTGCTAGCTTGTGGTACTCAGAAAGAATTTTTTCCCCATCCAAAGCATGTTTTCTCAGCTTATTCTGGGACATTTTTGCTCTGTCATCACATGCATGCATATGCACCTAACACAAAAGGAAAATAAAGCAGGACGCACACTTTCATGCTTTCTATTAATTTTCAGTGACAATACTATCAAAATGCATTAGCTAGCAGCTATGACTATTGACTAATTTCTAGAGTTGACCTTATGTTTCCTTATAGATGAAAATGGATACGGAAAGAAAAGAGGATTTTTTTTGAGCTCTTAAACACAACAGAAAACCTTGTGCTTCCATTACTGTCACCCAATAAAACTAGTAATTAACCTTTGATTAGGAAGTTATTTTTTTCCTGACCATGTTGGCTGTGTTATCACACATTATCTGCAAAATGGTGACCTTTAACAAATGGCCAAAAAAGGAGAAGACTAGAGACAACAGGAGGAATGCTCTGAAGTGCAAATCAAGCAATCTCAGAAGTTACTATTTGTCATCGCTGCTTCCTCTCTTACCAACTTACCATTGGGAAAGCGTCCCTGCTGTGTCCTCCCTTGCACTCTTAGGGATGTGAGATCAGACTCCACCAACACGTATTCTCCTTGGCCATTGAAGGTGAAGTTGAGACCATCAAAAGTGAGGAAATGAGGATCCCCAAAAGCAGATGCTATTTTTGAAAGTCAAACCAGAAAGAAGAACAAGCAAAAATCACACCCCATTACTCCTCAGAAGTTTATGAGTAATAAAAATAAATGTCATTTTGGTCATCAAAATAATGGCATTTAAACAAATTAAAAAATGCTAGGCTGATCCAATCTACGGTAAATGTGACATGAAGAACAGTCACGAGAACCTCGAACGGTGAGAAATATCATTCCAGTTACTCTCATATTCATTAGTCAGCATCCAGGGCTGCACTTCAAAAGCCTGTTATGGGCAGCAATGCTTACCTGATACACTCCCTACCAGAATCCCCACTGATAGAATCATAGAATGATTAGAATGCAAAGACTTCAAAGATCAGAAAGTCCAACCTTTGACCAAATACCAACATGCCCTCTGAACCATCGCATAAAGTGCCACGTCTACTTGATTTTTGAACACTTCCGGAGGAAGTGACTCCATCATTCCCCTGGGCAGCCCATTCTGATACTTAATCACCCTTTCAGTAAAGAAATTTTTCCTAATATCCAATCTGAACTTCCCTCGGTGAAACTCGAAGCCGTTTCCCCTTGTTCTGTCTCTAGTGCCTGGGAGAACGGGCCGAGCCCCACAACCTCCTCTCAGGTAACTGTGGAGAGAAATAAGGTCTCTCCATAGCCTTTTCTTCTCCAGGTTAAATAATCCCAGTGCCCTCAGTTGATCCTCATCGGACTTGTTCTCCAAACCCTTCCGCAGCTCTGTTCCCGCATCTCAATGTCCTTCCCAAGCCTGGAGCTTGGCACGGGGTTGTCGCAAACCAGGTGCAGGACCCTTCACCTTGTTGAGTCTCATACAACTGGCCTCATCTCATCAATATAGCCTCTCCATATTCCTCTCTGCAACTTTCCTACACTACAGCAGATCCACACTCCCACCAAACTTGGTGTTGCCTGTAAACTTGCTGAGGGTGCATTTGATCCCCTTGTCCTGACCATTGAACCCACCCTGGCTAGGGCAGATCCCCTGGCTGTCCTGCATGCACCATGTGATCACACCCAAGATAATCTGTTCCATAACCTTCCCAGGCACTGAGGTCAGAGTGACGGGCCTGTGGATTTTCCTTCTGACCCTTCTCTAGCCACCAGTTGGCTGAGACCTCTCCAGTTAATCAGAACTGCTGATAAATTACGGAAAGCGGCTAGAAGCCCGAGTTGCATGCAATATATAGGGAGATTTGGACATGTGTACAAGGCTAGTCCAGAGGCAGCTCATCAGGGCGCTCTCAAATGTTGCTGGAGTTGCCAGAGAAATAGGATAGGGCTTTCAAGTCTCACCCAGTCTAAACAGAGAGAGAGATAGCAGTGATCCTCATCCTTAAAGCCACTCAAGTTCAGTTCTTGGTTTTGCCTTTTAGGTCAGAAGTACTAAAGTACATTCCAAACTGCTTCTAATTTGTTCTTTCTTTGTATGCTTTAATCTGTGTAGTAGGTAATGCAGTGCACCTTGCCATTGAACTCCATAAAGTCGTATTTTCACAAATTCACAGTCAACTTCGCTTTTGCCAATACTTTTAATGGGATTTCTCTAAGCAGCCAAATCAGTCGCTCATGACCCCTAGCTACCTACTTCGGTGCCTTCTGCAGTTTCCTCCTTTTTTCCTGATGCAAACTGCTGCCTCTTTGCACTTTCCTTATTTATGGGAGGCCAAGTCCTGCTGGACGCCTCAACATCCCAGTAGCATAGAAAGCAATACATGCGGCATCAATAGAGATGTGGCGAGACTTGAGGGCTTACTGAAAAGCAAGGGGCAGAAGCAACGGGCACAATAAAAATGGTGAAACTTACTTGCTGTGAAAAACATTTTTCAGCATGACAGCTTTTCTAGCTACTGCCTAACAGTCTTGAAACATCTCTATCTTTCTGACAAAGTGTCCATTTATGACAGAAAGTCAATGGATGTTGACTACTAAGCTTTGGTTATTTAGGTTCTAGGGGTTAATGAGATTCTGGACAGCAGACAATCTCGAGGGACAAAAAGTATACAGATTTTGTTACTGATTGATCAATACAAATCTTCCATGGAGTTTTTCCACAGGACATTGTTCCCTCACCATTGTCAACTAACATACGTGCATATACAAATATTCTAAAACCCAACATTGTAACAAAAGACTATACTCCATAATAGAATTAGGAAGCCCTTACCAGCTCGAGGTGGGCGATATGTCCTGCAGTCACTGGAGGGACGCCTTTTCATATAGAAGTGACAATTATCAGACCACAGGCAACAGTAATAGAAGCTGATAACATCATAAAGCCAATGGGAAAAGCCAGGTATCCTGGGAGGCTTCATGAAAGGTGGGGAACCCCAATCATGGCCTCGATCAGGCGTGCTGCCTCCCGTGGAGTCACGAGTGAGGATTTGCGTTCCCGTGGAGTCATAGCAACACTGCTGTCCTGCCGCATACTGGGGACTGATTGAGAAAAGCAGTAGGAAAGTCATCATTCAGCTCTGTTAGATTCGTTAGTATTTAGGGATTGCCTATTACCTTTTTATGGATACAGCTAAATGTTTTGTTTGACAAGTTTTATATGGCGTCCAGTTAGACTTCATCCTTGGCCCCTGTCTGTTCTCATGAAGTAGATCAGATTAGGGATAGGGAGGGAAGGGTTTTTAACCAAGGCAATAAGGAAGGCCTCGATTAAGAGGACTTCTGTATGCCTTACAGCTACATGAACGTGGCACTCTTTGAAATTGTACTGATAGAAATAGTGCAAGGATTAAGCTGTTGAACCTAATTAGACCAACACAGGAAAGAGTTAATTAGGCCTAATCAAATCTATTCTAGACATTAGCTCTTGTTTAGGTATTCCAAGGTTTCACATGCTGAAATTTATTTTTTATTAAATCTGAGGCCTTAACTTCATCTCAGCAAGGAGACTCAATATTTGGGTAAGAGGGAAATGGCCGTTGCTATGAACTTGAGTTAAAATGCCAGAGAACTCTGGGACTTCTGTCATGCTGCTGTCTTGAGGTGGAATGAATTAAGAATACAGTTAAAAAAATTTTCTCTACCTGGCTTGAATTGCTCTTACACAATGTACAGCACCAGGATGATAAGTACATACGCTCCCCTTTTCAATGTCACAGCCATAATCTGTCTGAAAAAGATCAATGTTCACATTTAGTGGGGTTCTTTCTCCATTGTCCTTCCTATTTTTGTGTCCTCTCTCCACATTTTTGATTTGACATATGCGTAAAGTCTGAATGAACCGGTTGAGGCTGTGCATTGAATAGCATGGAATGACAGGAAAAACAGCGAGTTTAGTAACCGTCAAGCATGCAACTTGCCTAACCTGAGAATTTTGCACTCTATTACAACAGATGAACAGAAGAACAAATGCTTCTAGATGGGAATTCATTGTTATAAGTGTATAGCAAATGCAGCTCGCAACAGACTAACAGTTTGTCCTACGTTCTTAGACAGAGGCAGCGCAGTAGCCCTATTTTTTTTCTTCACGTGTATTTAACTGTATCATTTGAAATACACATCATGTTCGAAGCTTCGTAACCAGAATAGAACAGTAACAAAATTACCTTTTCTTAAAATGCATAAACACACTGCCACCATTTGTTACCACAACTAGGAGAGGAAATTAACCTCATCTGGTCCTCAGATCAGCACTGAAGCGAAAGTGTAGACTAACTGGCAGTTGATTTCTTAGCTTTTGTCAGTTCCTTGTTAACAGTGAAGCTGAGAAAGAGGAAGGAAGCAGAAGAAAGGAAATAATGGATCACGGCTCTGGGCTTAAGCTCTGAAGTACAAGGCAGAGGGGCTTGTACCCTGGTGCAGTATGACATACTAGGCAGAAAGGCGACCTGCTTCTTTTACCATGGGATATCGCCCATAAACACAGACTGCCATCTTGTAGGATCTCGAAGAAGACGTTCCTGCTTCCAGCTGCAGGGAACTGCTTCCAGTTGACTGTCCTCCCTGCCTATTTTCTGTCTCCCACTGGAACTACTGCCTGAATTCCCTGTTCAAAGGTAATTTCCATCTGCTGTCCTACATGCATGTCCTTTATTCATACTACCTGGATAAGTTGTATTTACTTCTGCTATTTAACACGCTACTTGTGCAAATTTAAATAATTTGATTTCCTTGTAATGACATTTAGAGAGGGAACAGGGGTGTATGTGGAGTATGGCATTCCCTTAGCTTCTACTTGGAACTGTAGTAAGCCAGAGGGAGCAATTAATAACTTACGTGGAACCTGCCGGTGTCAGCTCTTGCCTGTGCCAAGGTGCAAGGGCAGTCTATAATTTCTTCCAGGAAGTTTGGAAGATTCTCTTCCTTTCTGTCCCATTCTATACATTTCGCAGTTGCCCATGCATTCGGGTCATTTCTGAAGTCCATCCCAAGGTGCCAAGCCAATGCATGCTCAGCGCTCCAGACTGATGGAATGTTGCTGGGAAAAAAAAAGCACCAAAAATATATCTGACAGCTGAACAAGCACTCTTCTGACACTAACGCTGTGTCTTAATCACTAAATTTAACTTGCAAGGTGTTATTTCTCTACAAAGCCCGTTCATTTCTTTTTCCTGCAAAATGTTATGTCCAGTCAACTTCCCAAAAAACTTCCAAAAACTTTCCAAATTCAAAAGGCGACAGGATAGCATGAAGCACGTACGTGATAACCGGAATCCATTTCAGTATTTGTGATTTTGGCTTACCTGGATCCTTTTAGAGTCATGCCCTTTGATCGTGATTCCATTTAGAACAGAGTGAACAACATCTGGATTCTTTAACAAAACATAACTCTGTGCCCTGCTAATATCAGAGCTAATGGCAACAGATGGGGAAAAACCATTCCCACCCTAACCCTAACCCTAACCCATTCAGAACCCTTAAAATATTCTAAGGCTACTCTGCTTTCTACCCATGAAAAAAATTAATATACAAAGTGTAACAGTAAAATCCTCTAGAAGGAGAAAAGGTTACCCTCCTCTGGGCAATGATTCCTAAATGCTCAAAAAGGTCCTGGCATGTTAGCAATATGTTGTAACTCCAAAGAGGCGGCATTTACATATTTACAGAGTCTAAACTGAGAAACTGCAGGCATGTGGAAGAATTACAAAGGAATGTGTGAGCTCAGAATATGTATGAACAACTTATTTTTGGTAATTCATTGAAAATCATGAGAAAATACACAACGAAATAAAAGGAAGTGGGCATAAGATCTGTAGGAATGCAAAAACCGGCATATAAAATTGAAAAAAACATTAAATACAGAGGAAGGCCGGTGGCTGCAGTGACAAAAGTTCCACAATTATGGACTCTTTCACAGTTGTGATCAAAAAGATCAGCAGACCCCAGTCTGCTGAGGGTACTGCTTTTGGCTGGGATGGAGTAATTTTCTTTGTGGCAGCCCATACAGTGCCAAGTTTTAGACTTGTGACCAAAACAGCTCTGATAACACACTAGTGGTTTAGGTACTGCCAAATAGTACTCGCATAGTGTCAAGATCCTGTCTGTTTCTCACGCTGGCCCCCAGGAAATAGGCTAGGGCTTGTAAAGAGGCCGAGAGGGAACACAACCACGACAGTCATCCCAAACTGATCAACGCCATAGAGTACCGTGTCTGTCAATAAAACTGCGGGGGAGTTTTTCCAAAGCAGCCCTTACCGGGTGACTGACTATGCATCCGTCTGCCTGCAGCAGGTGGTTAATGATTGCTTCCACGTTACTTCCCCCCGTGCACATGTCCCTTTTTACTAAGTAATCTATTTTTATCTCGACTTGCTTTTGCCCTTCCAATTTTCTTCCCCGTTTTTTATGTGAAATGGAGCCTGAGTCCCAGTTTTAAATGCCAAGGGAGATAAATGCTTTACTTCAGGAAGCAATAATAAGGTGCCCATGATTAATGAATATTACAATGCACTTGCCTCTGCCCATCAGAATAGCTGCTGGATGTAATTCTCAAAATTCCAAAGTCCCATGTACTGTAATTTCCTTCACCAGGCACAGGAATGAAAGAATATTTCCCATTATTGGGGATTTCTCTTGCCAAAGTATAAAGATATTTCCATTCAGCCGACCAGTTTTCTGAGTAACTGACACCTATCACATAGAGGAAGGAAATGGTTTTGGACACTGGAAAAGAGCAATTTTCATGAGATTGAAATTTGATGTCTCCACCCATATGTAAATGAAGAGGAAAAGCTGACATTACTGTCATGAGTTATTTATACTTGCAGATCTCTTCTTGAGGCTTCTTTGAAAGTGATCGTATGCTGTGCATAATGTAAGTTACGCATGTGATAAATGCTCATAAACAAGTAGGAAAAGTGTCACTTTACCCGTTTCATGGTATCCCCAGACTTCTATGTTGACACGTGTTGCTGCGAGTGCCTGATGTATCCAGGTAAGAGTTAAGTTTCCATCAGTGTTGGGGGTGCCATAGTATTGCCATTTTGTCTCATTTACCAAAGTACATTTTTCCTCATCTGAAACTTTGCTGTGATGTACTGCATTGGGGAGGAGAAAAAAAAGGACCGATGACATTTTTGCTGCGCATAGTCCTGGTAAAGCGATACTATATTATTTAAGATTTAGCAGTATTTCTCCTGTGTATGTTTTACACAGTACAGGATGCACAACATAAAAGAAGTAAGCTGAAGCTGAGAGAAAGTAGCCTTAACTAATGTTTGCAACACCAGAATGCAGTTATTTTCTGGTAATACCGACAAAAAGGTAACTATTTCGGTCAACCTAATTTTTAAGTGGAACTTTTCATGAGTTAATGCTGCTGTTGATACTGTATAGCAGCAGATCTCAATTACTGTGAAAGTTCATCTCTCAAAAGATGAATTAACATGAGGACAGCAAGAATTACTTTTCTGAGACCTGTTAAGGAAGAAGAAAAATGATCAAAAGAGAAAGGCTTATATACATTTGCATCCACGGAGGAAGAATTGTAGAAAGAAGAGGAATGTTGCCAAGATAAGCAAGTAACCTGATAACCAAGTTCCAGAGTAGGGAAATGTCAACCCATCGTCTATAGAAACTTCAAAAGGGATGAAACCGGTCTCATAAAGCAACGGGGAGATACAGTGGGCTTTTCCATCCTTAGCAATATAGCCACTGGTTTTGATCTTCTGCTTGAACCTGTTGATGTTGAAAACACTTTTTATTGTCACCACTCACATACGGTGACTGTACAGCTACTCCAAGTATCATAGGGAATTGGGGCTTGCCAGGAAATACTACTTCACTCACTGCACTGCAGTTTTTTTCGACTATAACAATGTAACCATGCAGGTAACTTTAAGTACACAGTTGTGTTCTATAGGATGAATGCCTGGATCAAAGGTTTTCAAGACAAGGAACTAAAAACCTTTTCAGGTGCTGCTATCCAGATGGGAAGAACTCGAAAATCTTATTTCGAACCTTCAGTGGAAAGAATGTCAGGTCATAAGGGTTGGTAAAATTCATTGTACCATACATATCGCATGTGTATCACACGCACCTAAGTGTGGTACGGGCCGATGTGCTCGAGGTTCAAAGCTTTCCCTTACACAAAAAATGTGACGTGCCCTACCTACGGTTCTTTCTTGCTGTCTTCTCATTCAGATAAGGAAATAAATGCTTCTTTTCAGCAACAGGGAAATGCTAAATAAATGCTGACAACTAAGAAAGCTCTTTCTGAACAGTCTGCTTTAATAGGTTAAGGAAAGAACTGACAAGATAGTTACTGTATCGCACAATAACTTGACTTAAAAGAAATGATCCTGTGTAGAAGTACAGTCAACATGTATCCTCGAGGGTGAGCAGAACTTTTGCGTGTTTCAGGATTCTAACAACCTTACAAAATTTTCACTCTTGTATAGACTAAGCTTGTTTTGTGGTAATTACCTATTGTCAGAATGTGAGACCATATAGTTTCCTTTTGGCAGAGGAATATAAAATCATGACTCACCTGCATGTTAGCACAGAAGTGGCATTAAGAGCTGTATTTTCAATCAAAAAGTCTTTGCCTCCCATCAGAGATCCTGAGTACGGAGAAGTTTGAAGACAAAATTCTTTATAATCAGGACAGCAAGTCCCCAAGGACTGGCATGTCACCTGACAAGAACAGGTACTAAGCAGCTCCCCACATCGTCCTGAGCAAGAGTCTTGAGCCCCTTGTTAAAGGAAGGAAAAAAACCCATAGACAGGAGTGTTATTGAACTTTCCTAGATGTTCTCTGAAGCAGAAGTACATCATCTAAAGGACTATCGTAAATCAATAAAATAGGCCAGTTACGTTATTCTTGGAACGTATTTAGGCGAAGGCTGTAATCACTTGCATGTTAAGATTGCCTCATTCTGAAGAGCAAAATACATGTATTTACATCTGATCCACTACATAATTGCATTAATTCCATGTGTATTTTTATATGCAATTGACATATATCTCCAGAGCAGCCTCCCAGTGAGTGTCACTAATTATATTTATTTCCGAGAGGAAGCCTTAAACATGTCAGAATAGGGTCCCTGCACCATCAACCTAAAGGGGAATCAATAAGAACAGCAGGTTAGCGCTTCCATTGTGTTCTTTGCTTGTAGCAGTGAATATAAATGAGAGAAAATTGTTTGTGCTTATTACACTAGCGTGGAATCTGTTGTGCACTGTAAAAACACATAGTGTTCTAAAAACTCTCAATTTACTATTTCATTATTGAGCGAGGGGGAAATTATAATTAGCAACAAATATCAACGCCAATGACAAAGTGTGCTCCACCACGAGACTAGTAAAAGCTAGTGAAATTTCTTTCTTTTGTGCATTTCATTTGAGTGCAACCTTAACAAGGTAGCTGTTACGATGACTAGATACACGGAGAGATGACTAGGTTCTTCGGTTTAGGTCTGGCTGAGGTGTAGCTGAATAGACCATTAACAATTATTGGATTTCACACGAAAAATTACTCAACAAATAAAACAGTGAGAAACGAACGGACAGGTGAGTAACAGTGAGAAGAATAGCTGGGTTTCACAAACAATTGAGGGGGAGTTAAGTGACACGGGCAAGCCTCAAAGACACCTGGGAGCACCGAGGATCTTTTTGGGAGCGGAATCCTGCAAAGGCAACACTGCTCGGGAACTGTGTCAATAATACCATGCAATGCTGAGATGATCTAGGTAAATATCAGAAATTGTATATCTGGACATGGAAATTTGGAACTAATTTTGAATTAGGGGACGGTTGCTTATTTGGGAGGATACGAGCAACAAGAAAGGCAGGGTTCAAAGTGGGTGGTAAAAAAAAATGGGATAACAAAAAGAAGGGAGGCAAAAGCGCTTGCTCAATATGGGCAGCTAGAAAGTTTTTCTGTCTTTAAATATATTTACTGCATTCTCCAGATTGTGTGTGAACTTGCAGAAGAGATCCACTGACCTGCTGGAAATTACAGAACAGATTGAAAATGACACCTAAAGCAAAGCCAGCTTTTATCAGCACGCTTGTACAAATGATATCGGCAATTTCTTACTGAGATGTGCACTCTGAAGTTCAGAAGTCCAAAAATTTGTAGTTAAAAGCAGCACATTTTTTGAAAATCACTCACCTGCATTCCAAAGAGAGGTAAGGGTGAAGAGAATGAAGAAAGAAATAACTATGCCAATGAATTTCATATTTTGTCTGGACGATTCAGGACGGCTGATTGTAGCAGTCTTTGTTCCAGACTGGGAAAAGCCTTTTACAGAAACAGGTCCCCTGAAATAAACAAGATTCTCACTGTTCAAAGGTTTGCTGTAAATTACAGAAGCAAACCAAATTGAATTAAGTGCTCCTTTTCAGAGGTCATCTCCAATTCAGGGAAAGATAGAGACGGTGGAGGAGGTAGTCAGTTGAACTCCTACACGTTATTTTAATAAGTAAGTTTTTCTCAAATGGAAGCAGAAGTTTATTGCTTTTAAAAGCATTCCTGCTTCGAAGTTCAAGTTCAGGGGTCATTGGCATTAGGTCTACACTGTAATTTTACTGGAGGAACTATGACCGGTTATCGGTCACAAGAACGATAAAGAATAGATGCTGACAGTACCATTTTGTTCAGGAGATAAGAAGACATTGAGAAAGCATTTTTACTGCACAGTATGTGCCAGCATCACGGTTGTAAATGAGAAAGGTGAAAAGATATTCTGAGGAAGGTATAATTTAAAATAGTGGCACTACATTAGAGCTGTGAAATGGGCTACTCAATCTTTCAGACAGAAGCATGAGGATATTCTCGTAAGGAGGCAGAAGAGCCCCAATGTACTAACAGCCAATATCCAAACAGGAACTTTACTATGGAGGTGTTTTAGGGAATACTGAAAGAAAGCAAAACATACTCCACTGATCTGACATGCAAAATACGAGTGCACAAAATAAGAACAATGATTACCGTATCTTCTCGGCTGTTTGTCTTCTCACATAAGTCAGCTGACAGCCTTTGCACGCAATTTTTCAGTTTGGGGGGAGGGGGGTGAGGGTAGGCACTGCATTGCACCACCCACCTAGAGAAAGAGATGAAAGAGAAAAATAAAATGTAAGCTGCAGAGAGGTTTCTCTGGCAGGTTAACGGTCAGTGATTCAAATTGTTTAACAATGTGAATTTGATATTTTTCAGATGGAGTTTCCATTTCTATTTTAGTAAGTTTTTGCTGCACCCTTGTTCCTTCCCTGATTTTATCCGGGGGATTTCTTCTGGTTAGCACAGCAACAATTAAAAACGAAGCCTTGCTATTCAGTCGCTTGTAATAAACCAGTCAAACAAGAGAAACAGAAAGGAAGCGCAAAACTGTCCCCTCAGTGCTGAAGCACTCACGTTAGTACTGCCGTCAGATTCAAGATATTTGATGACGCAGTTGTTAACAGAGCCAACTATAACTTCAAAAATTTCATTTTGTATTGTAGCAAAAACCCAGTATACACTAGAATTAGGGAATGCAGTTTGTGCTTTTTTTTTTTAGTGCTGAGTTTAACAGATTTCCTTTAGTTAGAGGCCGGAAATTAACCTCAGTGGTTTTGAAGACATTTGTTTTGTTTACTTCACGGATTTTAACTCTTTGCCGTCATAGTGCACACCCAGCCCAACCCTCGACACAGGCGCCGTGTGAACGAGCGGACTCCTTGTACTGACGGGTTTTAATCGTTCATTCGCCGTCGTCAGTGAGAGGAGGGAGACGAGGGGAAAGAAGACGCGAAAAAGACGCCCGCACCTCCCGAGACGGCGTCCGCGTCCGCGCGCCCCGCCCGCAGAACTGCCGCGCAAACCGCCTCGACTGCGCCTCTCGACGCCCGCGTTTGCCTACTTCCTTTCGCCGCGCTCCCCGCGGGTCCCCGTCAAGAAGTAGCAGAAGCCCCCGGGCGCCGAGCCCGCCCCGCCAGCCGGCCGCGAACGCGGTCCCGGCTTCCCGCGGCGGTTCCCGAAGGGAGGCGCGTCCCCGCCGCCGTCCGCCGTCCGCAAAGAAACCCCAACCCCGACCCCTAACCCTTAAAGAAAGGGACCGCGGAGAAAAGGAAGGGCAAATAACAAAAAATGTCAAAACAAATCGCGGGACCGTGACGCCTCCCGCCACCCCCAGGATGGCAGCCGGACAACTCTCGGCCGACGCACAGAGGCGGGGTTAGGGCATTTTCGCCCGAGACACCCAAAAATTAAAAGAGGAGCCAGAGGCCTCCGTCGAAAGCCCAAAGACAGTGACAGGAGGCCGTCGGCGCGAAATATACGAAATTGCGGCGGAAGATAACCGCCGTCCGTTCCAAATCGGCGGCCGGAGGACACCTGCCCGACACACCCAAGGTGGCGCACATTCCCGGAAAAGGGAGGGCGCCGCGAAGAGATAGGGTTAGGGTAAGGGTTAGGGTTAGTTAGGGTTAGGTTTAGGGTTAGAGTTAGGGTTAGGTTTAGGGTTAGTTAGGGTTAGGTTCAGGGTTAGGGTTAGGGTTAGGGTTAGGGTTAGGGTTAGGGTTAGTTAGGGTTAGGTTAGGGTTAGGGGTAGGGTTAGGGTTATGGTCATGGTTTGGCTTAGCGTTAGGGGGTCATTACGGTTAGGGTCAGGGTTAGGGTCTGTGTCCAAGTGCCAATTATGTTTAGGGTTAGGGTTAGGGTTAGGGCGTCAGCGTTAGGATTGGCTTGGCAGTCAGGGTTAGGATCTGTGTCCAAGTGCCGGTCCAGTTTGAGTTTGCTTTAGGACAAGTCTGTCCTGCCACCTTTTGCCTGGGGGCTATCTTCGTCAAAGTTCACTTTTGGGAGCCTCACTCCCAGGGCCAGGCCTTGGCTGCTGCTCCTATGCCCAGTGATGAAGTCATGTTTATCACGTAGGGGAAAGCTCGGAACCTGGCTACCACAGGTGCTGCTGATGTGCCCCCCAGGGGGCTCCACTGGCATCAAGACCTTTCAGTCCTGCCACCTTTTGCCTGGGGGCTATCTTTGTCAAAGTCCACTTTTGGGAGCCTCACTCTCAGGGCTGTGCCTGGGCTGCTGCTCCTATGCCTGGTGACGAAGTCGCGTTTCCCATGCAGGGGAAAGTCTGGAATCTGGATTCCACATGTGCAGGTGATGTGCCCCCCAGGAGGCTTCACTGCCATCAAGACCTTTCAGTCCTGACACCTATTGCCTGGGGGCTATCTTCGTCAAAGTCCACTTTTGGGAGCCTCACTCCCTGGTCAGGGTCTGGGCTGCTGCTCCTACACCCCATGACGAAGTCGCGTTTCCCATGCAGGGGAAAGCTCGGAGTCTGGGTTCCACATGTACTGCTGATGTGCCGCCCAGGAGGCTCCACTGCCATCATGACCTTTCAGCCCTGCCACCTTTTGCCTGGGGGCTATCTTTGTCAAAGTCCACTTTTGGGAGCCTCACTCCCTGGTCAGGGTCTGGGCTGCTGCTCCTACACCCCATTGACGAAGTCACGTTTCCTGTCCAGGCAAAAGCCCAGAGCCTGGCTACCACAGGTGCTGCTGATGTGCCCACCGAGGGGCTGCACTATCATCTAGACCTTTCAGTCCTGTCACCTTTTCACTGGGGGCTATCTTTGTCAAAGTTCACTTTTGGGAGCCTCACTCCCAGGGCTGGGCCTGGGCTGCTGCTCCTACACCCCATTGACGAAGTCACGNCGGCGCTCCCGCCGCCTCACCCCCCTCACGGCCCCATTGCCGCAGGTACCGCCTGGGCCGCGCCGCTTGGTTTCTCCCCTGTAAGCGGCGCCGGGCGGGGCCACGGCGGGGGGAGGCCTCCGCTTCAGGGGCGGTCAGCGTGTGTGGGGAAGGTAATTGCCACGGTCGGGGTGGTTGGTTTATGTTTGTGGTATTGGGGGGGTGCGGTGGGGTGTGGGCAAAGGCGCACGGGCGGGGCGGGCTTTGGCATGTCCCTGGAGGGCAGCCGCGGGGATTGGCGGGTGGCGCGAGGGCCCCGCCCTGAGGCGGCTGCGTGGTCCTTCCGGCGCTCGGGGTCCCGGTCCGCCATGGCGTCCCCATTGCTGTTGGCGGGGCTGCGCCGCGTGGGTTCT